>OZ035883.1:124672555-125017555 GCA_964034835.1 Muscina levida | reverse complement strand
AGAACAGCTAAAAATACAAATTTAATAATCTTACAGTAATTTGCCGGTTTTTTGAGACGGCAACTCTGATGGTGTGTTATTATTAATTATCGTTGCTCTCTCTCTCTCTGCCTCTCTTTCCAGCACTCACTTACCATCACAATCGGTAAATATGACATCGAATGATTCCAACCACTCAAGCATTTGGAGTTTAGTTAAATTGTTAAGATTCGTTGGTGCTGTGGCCATTGTATTGAGAATTGTTTTTTTCTTGCAAAGATGTAAATTATTTATTATAAGTTATTATTAATTTACTAAAACTGGATAATGACCCAAAGATTCACTTGCATGCACTTGTAAGCTCCGCTGTTGTTCTCTTCATACTGATTTCAGTGCATTTCGAAGGCTTATCAAAATTATTTGTTATTAAGCTTTATGAGAATAACTGTTTCTCTCTTCCTTAGATCAGTGGAGTATCTATTTCTGTGTGTCAATTAGAGCTTTCTATAGATTGTGACAAAAATTGGCGGTGTTAATCGATCGAGGTCTGGGTGAAAATGACATATACAGTATAATTCGTTTAATTACATCACGCTTATTTACCTCCACTTCTAAATCACCGTTAATTTTGCACTTTTTTCAAAGAAAACATCACAGTTAAATAATTTTCGTTGAATTACCCAATTTGGGTTACTGCCTAAAATATTTTGTCCCGAAAATATAATATTCCTTAAATGTACGTACTGATATGGTTTACTGACAGATAACTACAATTTTTGACGGATTGTTGTGTGACAACGCTAAAAATTTCGTTGAAGGTGAAGTTGTTGCTGTAGAAGAGCCCATAGTTCTGTAAATGTTCGGATAATTGATTTTTTTAAGGCATTTAAACTTATTCGTCTAATTGCCTCTTTAGAGCTAATTAACCGTGTTCGTTTAAATGCTTGTCCCGCATAATTACCCAAAAATGTTGAAAATTTTGACGAAATATAATCGGGGATTACTGTACATCCTTTTAATTTTTACCGTTTAGAAAAAAAATTAGGTCTTTAAAAAAGTTTAATTTTTATTTTAAAGAAAGAATTCTCATTTTATTGCGAGATTCTGGTGCATAAAACTTGATGAACAATTTGCAATTAGTATACGAGGATTCGTGACTGAATCCGAAACAGCTGTACAGACTGCCTGGCCATTATGAGAATATCATTCTGCTATAAAATCTTTTCAAAAACACTGGCCTAAGGCTTGAAATAAATTTCAAATCAATATTTTCAATATATCTTAAAAGAAGAAGATGGCGCAGCAAATGGTTGAAGATACAAGCAGGATATACACGAATTTAGACCCAAGTGTTGGTCACACCTATATTTTGGAAAATATAAGCTTAGAGGACAACATTTGGATTTTTAAAGCAAGATGTGACCTTATCGAGCTTAATGGAAACAGGTTCCAACCCAGTAGACAAAGAATATGTTCAATGTGTAATATGGCCGAAGATGAGATCTTGCGTCACTTCTTAGGACGATGTACTGCATTAAGAGAGTTTCGGAAAATGTTTTTTAAAAAGGTTTTGCTTAGTGAGGAGAAAATAATAGATATTTTAAATGGTTGTACTATTAATTGGAAAAGGCTAGCAAGTTTTATAAAAATTTGTACACAATACAGAAAAGAATTAATAATCGAGTTCAACTTTTGAGCTCGCCAATATGTATGTCTTTCAACTTATTTAAAAAATCGGACTGACGACCTTTGGTCAAGTCAATATCAAAATTTCTTATTTATCATATATTGCTTAAATCTATGAAAATTTAAAATTTAATGTAATCACAGAATGGAATATGAAAATAAAGAAAATACTACTACTTCTATATCTTAAAAAGAATTTCCAGAAATTTTTATTTCGATTTTGTTTATTTTTATAAATTATTTTTCCGTAAATGTTAATTTTTTTAGAAATAATAGTTGTTTTTAGTTCATAATTATTAACATTAGATTGTAGGCAAAATTAAGATTTTGGAAAAATTAGGTAACATTTTTAAAAATATTGTGAAATAAAAACAAATCTTCTTTCTAATATTTTTATTGAAAATAAAATTCTCAGAAAAAATTTTTTGATGCAAAACAAAAAAGAAACATTTTGTACCTTTTATAGGAAGACTACATTTAAAAAATTTGAACTTTTTTTTAAAAAAATTTCTTAAATATTTTAAATGTCAAATAAAATAAAATTGTAGATTTTTTTACTTATTTTAAACAAATTTTTAAAACTGAGTTCGAGACCTATCTGTAATTCATGGGAACTGCAAGATTAAACTAAAAATTAAAAAAAATCTTTTTTTTTGTTATTTCTTTTGCATTGCAAACAATATTCTGTATAGGCCAGTAACTTAAGACACCAAAGGAAAAATGTAAAAAAAAAAATTTTTTTCTAAATTTTAGGAAAAATTAAGATTCTTGAAAAAACTAAATATTTTTTAAATATGTATTATAAAATAAAAACAATTCTATTTTTCAATATTATTGGAAAAAATTGGAAAAAAAAATTTAATACTGAAATTAAAAAACAAAATTTTAGAAGAATTGCATTAATGCGAGTAGAAAAAAACAATGGTAACTATTAAAGTACTTTTAGATACAATAACCAGTAAGAAAGTTTCAGTCCGACTTACATATACCCCCACCCTCAGTAAAACAAAAAAAAAATTATATTATATTGACATTATAACTCGATTTCTAAAGTGGGCGGAGTGACACATTTGTATGAGAGGTACCAGATGGGGCGTGTCTACACTTCAAGATTTTTTCTCAAAAACTTTATCCTTTTATAGCTTTACTAAATACAGAATTGGGCACAATCGCTAGGGGTTTATTGATATTATTACTCCATCTCTAAAGTGGACGGAAAGGTACATTTGTATGGGAGGTACCATAACGGGCGCGTCTAGATTTCCAATATTTTTTCCAAACCTTTATCCTGTTATAGCTTTACTAAAAACATAATTTGGGCACGATCGTGTCGAGTATATTGATATTATAACTCCATCTCTAAAGTGGGCGGAGTGGTACATTTGTATGGGAGGTACCAGAAGGGGCGTGCCTAGACTTCCAGATTTTTTCTCCAAAATTTTATCCTGCTTGAACTTTACTAAATTTGGGCACGATCACGTTAGGTCTATTAATAATATTAATCGATTTCTAAAGAGGGCGGTACCAGATGGGACGTGGCTAGACTTCCAGTTTTTTTTTTCTCAAAAACTGTATTCTGCTATAGCTTTACTAAAATAAAGAATTTGGGTACGATCGCCTTAAATTTATTGATATTACTACTCCATCTCTAAAGTGGCCGGAAAAGTACATTTGTATGGGAGGTACCAGAAGGGGCGTGGCTAGACTTCCAATATTTTTTCCAAAAATTTATCCTGTTATAACTTAACAAAAAACATAATTTGGGCACGATTGTGTCGAGTGTATTGATATTATATCTCCTTCTCTAAAGTGGGCAGAGTGGTACATTTGTATGGGAGGTACAAAAAGGGGCGTGGCTAGACTTTCAATATTTTTTCCAAAACTTTATCCTGTTATAGCTTTACTAAATATAGAATTTGAGAACGATCGAGTTCGATGTATTGGTATTATTACTCGATTTCTAAAGTGGGCGGAATTGTACATTTGTATGGAAGGTACCAGAAGGGTCGTGGTCATATAGCCCATTTTCAATCCCGTAAGCAGTTTTGTAAGTAAGTTTAACTCGTGCTAAATTTCAAAACATTTTGGTTGCGTCTTTCGAAAGTTATCGTGCGAACCAGCCGGACAACCAGACAGACAGACGGGCATGGCTCAAACGACTTAAAAAGCCATGAATCGAATTTGGTTCAAAGAAAAATAGGGTCTAAAGTGACTCCTTCTATGTGTTACACTTTTGGGTCATATCAATACAACAAATTCTACATTTAGCACAATAAATTTACTTTTTGGTACAGTAAAACAATTTTTTTGTACACAAATTTACTTTTCGCCACAATAAATTGTATATTTGGTGCAATAAATGCACTTTTTGGCACAATAAATAGTACTTGTACAATAAAATGTATTTTTGGTACAATAAACTGCACTGTTTGGTACAATAAATTATACAGGTTGTAGAATATATTTATTTTTTGGTACAATAAATGACTTTTTGGTACAAAAACGTACTTTTCGGTACAATAAATTGTATATTTGGTATAATAAATTAACTTTTTGGTACACTAAATTGTCCTAATTGGTAAAATTAATGTACGTTTTGGTACAATAAATTGTACTTTTTGGTACATTAAATAAAAAATTGTTTTTTCGGTATAGTAAATTTACTTTTTGGCACAATAAAAGTACTTTTTATTTGGTGCAGTAAAAGTACTTTTTGGTATAATAATTGAATTTTTGGTACAATAAATTATTCTGTTTGGTACAATAAAAGAACTTTTTGGTATAATAAATGTACTTTTTGGTACAATAAATTGTAATATTTGGTGCAATAAAAGCTCTTTTTGGTACAATAAATGTACTATTTGGTAAAATAAATTGTACTAATTGATACAATTAAAGTACATTTTCTTACAATAAATTGTACTTTTTGGTACCATAAATGTACTTTTTGGAACAAAAAATAAAAAATTGTTTTTATTGGTCCAGTAAATGTACTTTTTGGTACAATAAACATACTTCTTGGTGCAACAAAAGTACTTTTTATTTGGTGCAGTATAAGTACTTTTTGGTATAATAAATGAACTTTGGGTACAATAAATTGTAGTATTTGTTGAAGTAAAAGTAAGTTTGATACAACAAACTGTAGTTTTTGGTACTTTTTAGTAAAATAAATAAAAAAAACCCTTTTTGGTACTATTAATGTACTTTTTGGTACGGAAAAAATACTTGGTACAATAAATTATTCTGTTTGGGACAATAAAATACTTTTTGGTATAATAAATGTATTTTTTGGTACAATAAATTGTAATATTTGGTGCCATAAAAGTACTTTTTGGTACAATAAATTGTACAAATTGGTACAAGTAAAGTACGTTTTGTTTCAATAAATAAAAAATTGTTTTTTTTGGCATAATAAATGTACTTTTTGGTACAATAAAAAAACTTTTTGGTGCAGTAAAAGTACTTTTTGGTATAATAAATGAACTTTTGGTACTATAAATTATTCAGTTTGGTACAATAAAAGAACTTTTTGGTAAAATAAATGTACTTTTCTGGTACAATAAATTGTACTATTTGGTACATTAAAAGCACTTTTTTGTACAATAAAAAAATATTCTGGTTGAATAAAAGTACTTTTGGGAACAATCTGTTTTACTAATTGATACAATAAAAGTACTTTTTGGTACAATAAATTCTCTTTTCGTGGCCGACCGTGGCATGATGTTTACAACATGCGTATATCATCCGGGTGACCAGGATGACTGTCTCAGACATCAACATTTCTTTCACAGGCGGCCCCCCTCGATGTTGTTGATATCAACACAAAAAGCCTGGTAAAAACTTCTCAAACAACTGACGTTTGCATTCGTCCACAAATTAGTATGTGTAAGTCCATAAAGAGAAAGAATGTAAATTCACAATTTCGCGAGAAGCTAAGCGAAGTTTTAACTTTTAAATCTACTCTTTGGTATAACAAAACAAAAAAACTTTTTGGTACAATAAATAGTACATACTTTTTGGTACAGAAAAATAACATTTTGATGCAGAAAAATCTTGTTTTGAATCATATGCTGTCGTGCATAACATATTTATGTGCATTTGTTATACAAAACACTGTTTTGATTAAAACTCACAGACTTTTGGACCTACGCTATCTTGGTTTTGTTTTGGATTTATACCAAAACAACAGCGCAGAATCAAAACAATCACATGTCTTAAAATAAAGCAAATAAGCTTGAAACCATTTCAAGAGCACTTGGACAGGGCCGTCGTATAAATTGTAAGTCTCTACGGATACATGGACGAATTATAGTATAATTTGGCAAAATTGCATATATATGTATGTGTGGGTACCACGGTCTAATTCTAAATATCATTTGTACCGCATATACTTTGTGATATATCTCTGATTTGAAACAGAATCGTGCTATATCCTATATATGAAAGTGATGTGCTCCCATGGAAGTATGGCGTGATGCAAATGACTTTCATTTACCTTGGCATAGGAACTATTTAATAAACATCTTTATATATTATTTTATGTACCATTATTTGAATTGATGTCATATCATATCGGACTACTCGAGCAATATGAGATTTTTTATTACCAATCGTGCTTACTTGATCTTTAGTCGTACGCATGATCATCTTCATTAAGCCAAGTGAATTAAACGAATTTCTGTTTAATCACAAATATTATTTTTGTTCTTAATATTTTAAAATTATTTATTAAAATAAATATATAAAAAAAGTCATTAAATTTTATCCATTAAACAATACAAATATATTAATTTTATAAATGAATAATTTTTTTTTATTAATTTTTATAATAGATATTATTTACACTGATACATTTTCTTAATAAATTTGCATTTATTTATGTAAATTAAAAAAAAAATATTTTTAATTCTGTAATATTTTTTTTCAAATTTAAATAAATTTAAATTTTGTTGTAAATAAATAAAATTGTACACTAAATACTTGTAAATATCTTGTTGTACTACTTACGCTTTAGTGTGCCAGATTTATTGGTTAATGTGAAAGCCACATTTTAATAAAAAAAAAATCAGAAGTTGTTATAGAACAGTGGTAATAATATTATGTTTATTAATTGCTCCTTATAATTATGCATTAAATTATAGTGTCTTTGTTTTACAAATTAACAGTTATCACATAATTTGTAAGCTACATAAAGCTTTCATACCGAAAGATGCAAAATAACAGCTTACATTTAAATACATTTATTTGTTTAAAATATCTGAAACTTTAGACATAATACATTTTATGGGGCTAGTACTAAATAAGTGTTTGCTGAATAAGGAGGCATTGGATAAGTGATTTATTTTCTTAAACAATTTATTATTTAGCTAAAAATATTGAAGCCCCTTGTTGGGATTATTTAAACTTCTTCATGTAAACTTTAATTTTAAATAAATAAACTATTGGTACTGCATTTTTCAAAATGCCACATGTGCCACCTATCGTTTATTATTTGTACTAAAAATCAGTACCGTTATGTAGCCAACCGCTAGTCAAGCATTAATCGAAATACGGCGAACCTGTGCAGACTTCTTAGACATACTGTCATGGATGATTTAAAATTTAAAGTGTTCAAATTTGGTGCAGTCGATAAAAACATGACAATGCTAGGACTAAACACACTCCTAATAACATGGGTTATTTGTAGTAGCTTTTTTTTTATCGACTTTATGTAAAATAAGTATATACGCAGACTCAAGACCACTAACACAGTAGCACATTTTCTAACTTCAAAATCTTGAAACGATTGAGACCCCCAAAATAATGAAAGCTTATGATAGTAGAAGAAAACCCCTAACTGGGTTTGGAATTATTGAAGTTTTCGACTGGGAGGAGGATTTAGGTACATTTTTTAAAGAACATGTACTGATTCTTAAGTCTATATCTCGTGAACTATTCGAAATATTAATTTTCTCTCTTCAGTAAATTTTTAGATCTTAATCAAATTTAAAAACCTTGAGAAAGAATAAAAACAACATCAACACCTCGCTCAAAAAAATCGTAAAATTTCGTCATATTTTTCTATGGTTTTTCACATTTAATTCAGAAATTGCTCGACCAGACAATATATGACATAAAGCCAAAGATTCTTCTTCTTCTTTAATAGCACCAGCAAAAGAAATTTATTTATCGGGAGTGTGATGCAAGGTAAAGCTTCTGATCGGTTTAACTTGGCAAACCCAGAGTGATCCTTGCCAATTACACTTCGAGTCTACTCACAGAGCTCCGTATTCGTGGTTCTACTGCGAACGGAGTACCTCCACGTGGTGACGCCTGGAAACGTGCTTCTGACACCCGTCAGAGCACGGCTAACTGTGAGGGGCGAAACCTAAAACCCAGGCACGTCAGCTCAGAGTGAGCAGTACCCTGGTCAGCGTCTGACCCAGAATAGGCGGCTGCAATAAAATCCTGGCAGGAGGAGAAAACTGTGACGTGGTGCGCTGGGCTTGTAACCCGCCACCGACGTTTGAACAATTGCAATGAAAAGAAGTAAGAAAAGAATAAAATAGACCCGCCAAAATGTTGACGACCACCGCAAATGAATTAAGGACCATGATTTGAGGATATGTACCTGGAATGTAAGAACACTGTATAGACCAGGTGCCTCTATCCAACTGGCGGAAGTCCTCGAAGAATACAAGGCTGACATAACCGCTTTACAGGAAATCCGGTGGACGGGACACGGGACATTTGTAGTTGGCAAGAGACTGCGTCACCTAGTCTCAAGGTTCAACCCGGTGTGTGAAGGTATAGCCACCATAAGAGTAAAAACAAATTTTTCCACATAACACTTATATGTGCCCATGCTCCGACAGAAGAGAAAAGCGATGAGGACAAAGACGAGTTCTACGAGAGCCTAGAAAATGTATATGACCGTAGCCCCAGCCATGACATCAAAAGTCTACTAGGCGATTTTAATGCTAAAATAGGCAGGGAGACCGCATTTGAGCCTACCATCGGAAAATTCAGTCTGCACACCGAAACGTCGAACAATGGCATCAGAATGATTGATTTCTCTGCGACAAGAAATATTAGCAGCACTAGATTTGACCATAAAAATATTCATAAGGCAACATGGTTATCTCCCGATCAATTGACGAGGAATCAGATTGATCACGTGGTAGTTAATGGAAGGCACGCATCGAGTGTTCTGGACGTTCGAGTGATCAGGGGTGCAAATATGGACTCCGATCACTTCATTACCGCAGTTAAGGTACGCACAAGGCTAATCTTAGCAAAAAACGTACGTAACCAGACACAACGACAACTGGACATCGGTAAACTGCGGACCACAGAGGTAGCGGATGCCTACTCCGACCATCTAACTCAACTGCTGCGGAATGCTCCAACCCCTGATAATATAACCTCGCAGTGGCAATATATAGCCGACTCCATAGAACGGACTGCGAGAAGCGTACTTGGGTACTCAAAGCCGCCTCAAGAAGATGCCTGGTACGATGATGAATGTCGCAATGCCACGAGAGAGACGGATGCTGCATACAGAGCGAAACTGCAGCCAATGGCAACGCGAGCTGTTCGTGAACGGCACAGGGAGAAGAGACGAGAGGCAACTCGTCTTTGTAGACGGAAAAAGAAGGAGCTGAAGAAGAGACAAGATGAGTGCACAGAGTTGCTCCGAAGTAGAGGAGAAGCCCGAAAATTCTACAAAAGAGTTAAGGCGAGAATTTGTGGAACAGGGTTGCCCTCCTGCAAAGACAGCGATGGTCAGCTAGTGACGGACCCGGATAACGTTCTGAAAATATGGAGAAATCATTTCAGAAATTTACTGGATACGGATACCACTCCAGAAGACCTCACTCCAATACATGACGATGGTATTAACTGTCCACCTCCGAGCGAGAGCGAGATACGTGTGGCAATCTCCCGCCTTAAAAACAACAAAGCTGCTGGAGCCGTTGGACTCCCTGCTGAATTGTTTAAGGCTGGCGGTGAGGAGATGATTAGGAGCATGCATCCGCTCATGGAGAACATCTGGCTAGAGGAGAGCATGCCCGGGAATTGGAGTCTCAGTCTGTTATGTCCCATATAAGCCTATTACCAATTGCGTAAAAGGTCCTTTCGAGCATATTGTGTGAACGTCTAAAGCCAATTGTAGAAAAACTAATTGGACCATATCAGTGCGGCTTTAGACCTGGCAAATCTACGACGGATCAAATATTCACCTTACGACAGATCCTGGAAAAAACTCATGAAAAGCAGATCGAAACCTACCACCTCTTTGTCGATTACAAAGCTGACTTCGACTCTCCGATAAGAAACAGGCTTTATGAGGCCATGTCTGAGTTTGGTATTCCTGCAAAACTAATTCGACTTTGCAGATGTACCTTGGAAAACACCAAATCATCGGTTAAGATTGGTAAGGAGTACTCTGAACCATTCAACACAGAAAGAGGTCTCATGCAGGGTGATAGCCTGTCCTGTACACTAATTAATATATAAAAGTTAAGGAGAAGGTGATGAGAAAGGCTGGTGTCAACATGTCTGGCACAATATTCCACAAGAGCCACATGTCACTAGCCTATGCCGATGATATAGACATCATTGGCCGAAATCTGCGAGATGTTACTGCAGTTTTCTCATCACTAGACAAAGAGTCGGAAAAAATGGGTTTAGCGGTCAACGAGGAAAAAACAAAAATAATGATTTCGACGAACAAAGAGTCCTCTCGATGGGGACGCAGCAGTTTTGAGGTAGTAGATAAATTTACCTACCTCGGATCTTCCGTCAATAAGAGAAATAATGCCAGCGAAGAAATCTAGCGGAGAATAGTGCTCGCCAATAGATATTTCTACGGACTTCGGCAGCACTTTAGTAACACCGCCTTATCTCGGAATACTAAGAAACAGCTTTACCAAGTGCTAATCTTACCCGTTCTTTTGTATGCTGCCGAATCATGGGTACTTACGACAACGGACATACAAAACCTGGGAGTATATCCGAAAAATATATGGACCTATATGTGTCGAAGGCGAGTTTCGCCATCGGATGAACCATGAGCTGTATGAGTTTTACCACGACATCGTCGTAGCTAAGAGTCAGAATGCAACAACTACGATGGCTGGGGCATGTTGCCAGAATGGATGTAAATGCTCCAGCGAGAAAGGTGTTTGAAGGCGAACCTGAAGGACGATGCAGAGCAGGGAGACGCAAACTCCGTTGAAAGGACCAAGTGGTAGGCGACGTGCCACCATCTAGTAGGACTAACTGCAGAACATACGCAGAAGACCGAAGCGTATGGAATTCTTTAGTATTTCAGGCCTCAAACTTATGAACCACCTTCGGAAGTTATAATTGGCCACTTAAGTAAGTAAGTAAGCCGCACGTAGAAAAGTATTCCAAGCGTTTTGGTCTTTTGCGCTTCGTAGATAGTTCGTCACACCAAGCTTAGTTAACAGCTATTTCACCTGGTCCATCCATCGGAGTTATGGTCGCCCCATCCTGCGCCTCCCATCAAGTTTATTGCCGAAGACTTTTCCAGCCGTAGCGTTTTCGTCAATTCGTACAATGTGTCCAATCCAGCACATTAGGTCTATTTGAACGCGCTTGACTACGTCGATGTCGTTGTACTGCTCATGATATATTCGACGACGGTACGATGATGGGTCAGAATATTTTGCGTAGTATTTTTCTCTCGAAGACTCCCAGAATAGATTGATCCGCTTGTGTCATTACCCAGGATTCTGCGCTGTAGAACAAGACGGGTAGGATCAGAGTCTGGTAGAGTTGAATTTTTGTTCTTCGAGAGAGCGCTTTGTCATTAAACCGCTTGCTTAGCGCATAGAAGCAGCGGTTTGCGATCAATACTCGTCTTTTAAATTCCAGCCTGACATTATTATTTTTGTTTATGGCGGAGCCAAGGTAGACAAAATCATCTACGTTCACGCAGAGTCCCTGACGAGTAGACTCTTTGTTTGTTGAATCCTCATTTATCACCAGACCCACTTCTGCCGACTGCTTCTCAATGTTCGAAAAGTAACATTCCGTAGTCCTCGGCCAATGATATCTTCATCATCGGCATACGCGAGCAGCATGTTAAAGATGTTTACTAAGCATTCCGCATGATCATCTCCATTACGATGTTAAAGAGATCGCAGGACAGACTATCGCCTTGTCTAAAGACTCGCTTGGTAGAAAATGGGTCTGTCAGATTTTTGCTAATTTTCACTGAAGACTTCGTGTCAGTCAGTGTCATCCCGCGAAGTCATATTAGCTTCGCGGGGATACCAAACTCAGCCATAGCATCCAACAATTTCTGTCGTATCGGACTATCGAATGCAGCTTTGTAGTCGATGAACAGATGACAGTTGTCGATCTGCATTTCTTGGGTCTTCTCCAGGATTTGTCGTAGTGTGAATATCTGATCATTGTCATACCGCAAAGTCGTATTAGCTTCGCGGGGATACCAAACTCAGCCATAGCATCCAACAATTTCTGTCGTATCGGACTATCGAATGCTGCTTTGTAGCCAAATCGTGTTTATGAGCTGTTGCATGCACTGTGCCAGCTCATCACTGCCGGCAGTCCATCGGCTACCGCAGCTTTATTATTTTTAAGCCTTGCGATCGCCGTGCTGATCTCGTTTTGGCTCAGTGGTGGACCGTCTACTCCATCGTCGATGATTGGTGTGATTTCGTCACTTATGCTGCCTTCGGGAACGAAGTGTCCGTGACCAGATTTCCGTCTCTGTTCTTATAGGTAGGGATGCCTGTTCCAAAACCTTTGTTTTTGACCCACTTATAGAACTTTCGGACCTCACCTCTATCGCTGTAGTTTTCGATATCCTGTCTCTCTCGTTTCTTCCACAGACGCTTTTTCCGCCTGAACAGGCGTTTCATCTCCCTCTTTTTCTCATTATAACGCTTCGTCGCCGCACGCCGCAGTTTTGCCTTGTATGCAGTATCTATTTCCTCAGACATTTCGCGACATTCATCATCATTATCATACTAGGGCTTTTCTGAGCGTGGTTGTTCATAATCCAGTACGATCGTTGCGGCAGTGGTTATAGCATTCGCAATATGCTGCCACTGTGTGTCGGGTGCATCAGAACTAGGTGAGTTTGTTTGGAGTAATTGAGAGAGTTGGTTGGAGTAGGCATTGGCTATCTCGGTGATATGCAGCTTTGTGATGTCTAGCTTCCTTTGCCTTTGATTACGAATGTTTTCAGCACTACTTAATCGTGTGCGTACCTTAGTTGCAACTAGGTCATGATCCGAGTTAATACTTGCACCGCGCATTACACGCATGTCCATAGCGCTTGAGACATGCCTTCCATCAATTACCATGTAATCAACGTATACGACATTATTAATGATTGCAGTTTTAGCCGTTTGTTTTGGGCTATGGAACCATTTTTATCCCTTTTTATCCCTAAACTTACGAATCTCGAACAAGAAACTTTTATTCTGGGCGATGGTACAACTTTGGCCCCTTGGCTCCCATGTTACCCCTAAAAGTATGCATTTTAATAAAAATTCATTCATATAAAGTTCTTGCTCTAAGTTTGTACACCAGAATTTTAACGCTTCTAGCTAAGCCGTTTGGTCTGGGCGCTGATCAGTCAGTAAATCAACAATTTTAACCAACATTTATTAACAAAAAATTGTGCGTCTGTGTGTTGATTATAGAATAGCACATCTGTAATGCAGTTATGATAATTTTTGGCAGGTATAATATTCATATATTCGGAAAGGTTTCTAGGCTATACAAATAGTTATCGTATGCACAAAAAGTAACCTGTAGGTAAATACAAAAAAAGTTTAGTTCAGCAAGTATATAACTACAAAAATCTTTGAAATTCCTATGCTTAAAAGAAATCTATCAAACTAAAAAAGAAAGTACTACCTACTTTTAGGCTGGTATGTGAAAATTTAAAATTTCTCAAGTATTTAACTACAAAAATCTTTGAAATGCCTAAGTTTAAAATTAAACTATCGCACTACAAAAAAAAAGTACTAACTACTTTTAGACTGGTATTGAAAATTTTAAATTTCTGCCATTTTAAACTTAATTTACTTAAGCGATAATTATACTTACAATTAAGATTAATACAGCAATTTATTTATATATATAGTGAAACTAATAATACATATATTTCGAAATCATTTCCGTGAGCTTTGCAATGGTTACCTTTCCTATTCGTATTACCCGGCTCATGGTAGTACGCTCTTGATGTCTTTTATCGTTTTTAATTAGCAAATAAATTTAATTTGTATTTTGTTTCGTTTTTCATAACCTTTTTGTAAAAAAAAAATATTCTTTTTGTATTGTTGGCAATTTAGTTACGAAGAAATCATAATTAGCGTTAAAAAGCAGAAGTTAAAACGACGCGTCGTTCGTTCGACAGTTTGTGTGTCTTCTTTTTTTTTGTTAAAATCTTACATTAATATCCCAATTGATCCCTTGTGTTCTTGTGTGATATCTTCTGCTCTGATTTCCCCGTGATTATGGTCTAAATTGCCAACAGGAAACATCAGGTAGCGGTAGTACTATGAGCCAAGATACGTGAGCTGCGCGACAGATAGCCGTACCAGTAGAACACATTGATGAGAAAGAATAGAATGGGAAAGACAATGCGCGAGGCACGATCTATCTTCGATACGGAATTGTATTGAGGTGTACGTTTGCCCTTGCGTCGGGCATCTAATTCCTCACGGCGGTAATAGGACATGCGACGGCGACCCGATTGTCTGCGGGGTGTGGTATCTGTAAGAGAGTATGAATAGAAGTAATAAAATTTTACATTATAAGCTTTCTTTTTTCTTACCCTCACTGGCCCTTAGATGCACTTCTTCGCCATCCTCATCGGAGCTTTCGAAACGTGATTTGTGTCGTCCCCTTTTGGATTTCCAGCAACTCCAATTCCATAGTTGCTTCATAAAGGCTCTGAAACCGGAGCGCCTTTTGTAGCCTCTATCCCTAGAGAGGCCTCGTCGTTTGGCCGATCCCTTACGATTCGGTATGGTTATCGAACACATGGATAGAGGTATGACTTCATAGATTTTTGATTCTGTACTACTGCTGGTATTCATATACTCTGGCGTCATACCCAACTTGTGGGTCTGCCTTACCGCACTTTCTGTTTCAGTGTCCGAATCGAGTTCTTCAATAATGAAATAACATTCACCTGAACCAAATTTCGTAAAATAATGCACTATGGCAAATTGTAGAATGGTGGCAAATATGAAGGCAAACGATAGGAATACAAAGAAATCCAACGCCGTCGGGTAGGGTACCTTAGGTAGATCGGTGCGTGCCTCCAATCCCAGAAAAGTCATAGTGAGCACTGTGGTAATGCCTAGTGAGACACGATCAGCAGTGGCCTCACGATTAAGCCAAAAGGAAACCCATGACAAAACGACCAGTAGACAGCAGGGTCCATAGACCTGAATCAGGAAGTTGCCCATGTGGCGTTGCAGATGGAAGTTCACCATTAGCATGGAGTATTCGGCTGCAAGTGGGGGAATGTAGAGAAAATAATTATTCCGTTATGTAGAGGAAAATAAAAAAAAAACAAATTATGAAAGTTGTTGTGGTAACATCGTAAAGAAACAAGTGAGAAAGTTTAAGTCGGGTAAACCGACTTACATATACCCTCACCCTCTGTAAATACATAAAATTTGCTTAACTTAAAAAACTTAATTTCCCATTACACCCCATGAATGAGGGTATGGGATAGCTTCTCGCGTTGTTGTGAAGTAACACGCTTTCTATTTTTAGATTCACAACTAACGGCACCTACATGTTTATCGACAAATGCGAACGTCACTGTTTGAGAAGCTCTTACTAGACACGCCGATTGACTCGACACTTATACTGCGAAGTTGCTGTCAACAACATTCGAGGGGAGCCGACAATGAAAGGAAATTATTATTATTTTTTAAGATGACTGAAGCCAGGAGTTGAACCTGTGATCTCCCGCATGGTAGTCGTGAGTTCTAACCGCTATGCCACGGTCGGTCTCCGATAAAATTATCTACAACCTCGAAATTATAGTTGTCAACGTTCACGTAGTTTCCCAAACAAGTAGATTCTATGTTCGTTGAAACTAATAACTTCGTTTTGTCCTTGTTCACAGTTAAACCCATTTTCGCTGTTTCCTTCTGTATACCTGAGAAGGCTGCAGTCACATCCCGCAGTTTTCGACCGGTGATGTCTACGTCATCAGCGTACGCCAGTAGCATGTGGCTTTTGTTGAATATCGTGCCACTCGTGTTTACTGCAGCTTGTCTCATTATCATCTCCATCACTATGTTAAAGAGGTCACACGATAGGCCGTCGTCTTGTTTTAGGCCTCGTCTGGTATAGAATGGCTCCGTATGGCCCTTGCCAATCTTCACTGAAGACTTCGTGTCAGTCGACGTCATTCTGCAAAGGCGTATCAGCTTCGCTGGAATACCAAATTCAGTGGTGGCTTCGAGTAATTTCTGCCGTATCGGGCTGTCGGAGACAGCTTTATAGTCGACAAAAAGATGGTACGTGTCGTGCTGTTTCTCTTAGGTCTTTTCCAGGATTTGCCGAAGTGTGAATATCTGGTCAGTTGTTGATTTACCAGGTCTAAAGTCACACTGATAAGGCCCCGTCAGGTTGGATAACACTGACTTTAGTCTTTCACATAGCACACTCGACAGGACCTTATAAGCAATGGGTAAAAGGCTGATCCCGCGGTAGTTAAAGCACACACTTGGATCACCTTTTTTTTAACACAGGACATAATACGCCTAAATTCTAATCGTTGGGCATGCACTCGTTAAGCCAAACCGTGCGTAGGAGCTAGTGCATTCTCGTTATCAGCTCCTCGACACCGAACTTGAAGAGCTCTGCCGGAAGTCCGTCGGCATCGGCTGCTTTATTATTTTTCAGCCGCGATATTGCTCTTCTTACCTCGGCTTGTCTTGGTGGTGGGCAATCTAAGCCGTCGTCGACAATTGGCATGATACCTTTAGGTGCGCTGCCTTCTGGAACTAGCAGTTGCTGTATGTGTTCTCTCCATATATGCAGCACACTCTGTGTATCTGTGGCCAGATTTCCATCCTTGTCCTTACAGGAGGGGAGCCCATTACCGTAGCTTTTTGGTTTTACTTTGTGGTAAAATTTTCACCTCTATCCCTGTATTGCTCTATACCCTCGTTCTCCCCTACCTTCATCTGACGTTTTTTTTTTCTTAAATAGCTGTAATGCCTGTTTTGTGCCGTTCCCTAACAGCTCGGGTTACAATTGGCTGTAGCGTTGCCCTATAAGCAGCATCCTGTCCCTCAGACGCTATGAGACATTCTTCATCCTATCAGGATTCGTCTGAGCGCCGTTTTTTATATCCTAGCACGGTTGTTGCGGCGGTTGCCATGAAATGCGCAATATGCTGCCACTGTGTATCGGTAACGTCAGAAGTAGAGGCGTTGTGTCTTAGTAATTGGGAGAGCTGGTTGGAGAAGGCAGTGGCTATCTCTGGTGTTTGCAGCTTCGCGATGTCCAGCTTTCTTTGTGTTTGGTTACGTGCGTTTGCGTTCGCTCTGCTCAATCTTGTGCGCACCTTGGCCAATATTAGCACCACCGATCACACGCACTTCCATGTCACTAGATACATGCCTGCCATCAATTACCACATGATCAATTTGATTTTTGGTGTTTTGATCGGGGGGTAGCCAAGTTGCCTTGTGGATGTTTTTGTGCTGGAATCTGGTTCCACTTACTAGCATGTTCCTTTTCGCTGCGAAGCTAACCAGCCTAAACCCGTTGTCTAACGTGTCGGTATGCAGGCTGAATTTACCGATCGATGGACCAAGAACATCTTTCCCTTCCTAATTTTGCATTAAAGTCTCCCAGAACAATTTGGTTGTCGTGGCCAGGGCAGCGGTCGTATGTTTCCTCTAGGCTTTCGTAAATTGCATCTTTGATCTCATCGTCTTTATCTTCCGTCGGGGCATGAGAACAAATCAGAGAAATATTTCGCCTTGATACGGATTCCAACTATTCGATCACTAACAGCATTGAATCGCAAGAAAATATGTCTGAGTCTTTCGCCAACTACAAATGCACATTCAAATTCGTGCTTTCCTGCATGGCAGCTGTAATAGGTCTTATCTCAGCCTTATATTTTTTGAGGACATCGGCCAGTTGGATAGTGGCACCTTCTCTATAGAGAGTCCGAACGTACCAGGTGCATATCCTTAAATCATAGTCCTTATTTCGTTTGCGGGGGTCGCCAACATTTGGGGGGTTCCGTTTGTTACTTTTTCTTTGTCGTGTTTTCAAAGCCAGTAAAGGACCTGAATGCGGGTGGCTAGCCCAACCATCAGGGTTCGTCGCTCACTGTCAGCCGCAATTCATGATAAAAAATATCACGAACATAGTTGCCCAGGTGCGACCACGAAGGAGGTTGTGAGTCGGCTTGAGATGCAAGATTTACTTTACATCCCCAATGGAAATCACTAAGTGGGAGTAATGGTACATTTGTATGGGAGGTACCAGTAGGGGCGTGGCTATGTAGCGTATTTGCAACACCGTAAGTAGTTTTGAGAAAATATTAACCCATAAAAAGTTTCAAACAATTGGTTGCGTCTTTCGAAAGGTATCGTGCGTACCAGCCGGACATGGCTCAAACGAAAAGTCATGAATCGAATTTGGTTCAAAGGAACCTCTGGTCTAAAATGACAGCTTCAATGTATTACATTGTATTATTTGCGGATTAGCAAATTTATAGAAAAGGCAAGTTGAGTTTCACTAGTCTAACCTTACTAATCTAACTTATGGCTGAGTTTGGTATCCCTGCGAAGCTGATACGGTTTTGCTGGATGTACTGGATGTGGATTTGATAGAGCCATTTTTTTTACCAAGCGCCGCCTGAGACCAGGATAGTTCAACACACCAAGCTTAGATAACAGCTCTTTCAATTGGTCCATCCATATACGTTTTGATCGCCCCCATCAAATTTATTGCCGAAGAACTGGATCCTTTTTATGCATTCGTACAACATTTCCAAGTCAGTGCTTTCGGTCTATTTGAGTGGTCTTGACTACGTCGATGTCGTTATATAGCTCATGACGCATTCGACGACAGTATTCGCCGTTAACGATAATGGGTCCAACTGCTGTTTTGTATACCCTCACTCTACGGGTAGGAGGATATATGTCATTTGATACGAGCCAAAAATGTAACACATAGAAGGAGTCACTTTAGACTTTAGGTTTCTTTGAACCAAATTCACGATTCATGACTTTTTAAGTCGTGTGAGTCATGTCCGTCTGTCTGTCTGACTGTGCGGCTGGTACGCACGATAACTTTCGAAAGGCGAAACCGATTTAGAAATCGATTAATAATATCAATACACCCAACACGATCGCTCCCAAATTCTGCAGGATAAAGCTTTGGAGGGAAAAAAGGAAGTCTAGCCACGCCCCTTTTGGTACCTCCAATACAAATGTACCACTCCCCCTCTTAAAAAAATCGGGTAATAATATCAATAAACCTATCGCGATCGTGTCCAAATTCTGCATTTAGTAAAGCCATAGCAGGATAAAGCTTTTGAGGATAAAAAGGAAGTCTAGCCACGCCCTTTCTGGTACCACCCATACAAATGTACCACTCCCCCTCTTAAAAAAATCGGGTAATAATATCAATACACCCATCGCGATCGTGTCCAAATTCTGCATTTAGTAAAGCCATAGCAGGATAAAGCTTTGGAGAAAAAAAAATCGGAAGTCTAGCCACGACAAATGTACCATACCGTCCACTTTAGAGATGGAGAAATAATATCAATACAACCAATATACCCAAATTCTACATATAGTAAAGCTAAAGCAGGACAAAGTTTTGCATCAAAAACCTGAAAGTCTAGCCACGCCCCTCTGGTACCTCCCATACAAATGTACCACTCCCCCATTTAAAAATATCGAGTAATAATATCAATACACCCATCGCGATCGTGTCCAAATTCTGTATATAGTAAAACCATAGCAGGATAAAGTTTTGAAGCAAAAAACCTGAAAGTCTAGCCACGCCCTTACTGGTACCTCCCATACAAATGTACCACTCCCCCCACTTAAATAATAGAATAATGTTATCAATACATCCAACGCGATCGCGTCCATATTTGGTATTTAGTAAAGCCACAGCAGGACAGAGATTTGGAGGAAAAAAAGGAAGTCTAGCCACGCCCCTTTTGGTACCTCATAGACGAATGTACCATTCCGCCCACTTTAGAGGTGGAGTAATAATATCAATACACCCAAATTCTACATTTAGTAAAGCTAAAGCAGGATAAATTTTTGAAGCAAACATATGAAAGTCTAGCCACGCCCCTTCTGGTACCTACCATACCAAATGTACCACTCCGCCCACTTTAGAAATCGAGTAATAATATCAATATATTAGTAGATTTTATGTTTTACTGAGGGTGAGGGTATATGTAAGTCGGTTTTCGCAACTGAAACTTTCTTACTGGTTTCATTAACAGATGGTGATGTTTAATATTATATTTGCCTACTTTTAGGCTCTTCAACGTGCACTCCCTTTCTCTCTCTCTCTCTCTCTCTGTCGTTTTGCATCAATATTTTTATTATTTGTAAGGTTATGTGTTATCTTAATCTGTTTTAGCTGTGAAATAAGGTGGAATAGAATTAGAGGGGCACATATCGCCCAATATCACTAGTTGCATAAGCTATACAATAAATGTAAACTTTTTCTTAATGCAGTTAAATGCCAATTACTAAAATCCAACGAACGGTATAATATCCTATGCCAAAAACTTAGCATAAATAAGTAACATTATGCTACTTTTTTATGAAGTGATATGTATTTTCCCTTTGTAAAAAAAAATAATTTCCTCTCAGTACCCTAACGTATACTTAACTCACATTGTGTATACGCCGCCGACAAATGCAAATTAATATTACTTATACGTGCTACTCGCTGTCCATTTGAACATATTCTCTTCAATTACATTACATTTAATTTAAACATTGACAATGTGAACCCACACATAGTATATACGAATATTGTATAAAATCAATGTTTGAGGGCTGTGCCTTACTTGTTATACGAGTATCTACCATGCACCACCTACTACTCCCCCTCCTCACCATATTGATTGTCAATATCATCATTAAAACATTTATGATTTTCACATCAATTAAGGTCATTTAAATTGTTGTACGATTATCATGTTTGGGGTTGGCCAATTCTTCTTTTGCTTCATCTTGGCTTGTCTCAGTGACAACCAAACCATGATATTTGCCATCAAATTGGCGAAAATGGTCACACTGTGGTAAATAATGGCGGAGAAAAGGGCACCCTATATGTTCTATGATGACAAAATGAGAGGTGCAGGACATATTCAATGTCTCTCTAGCATGCTTATGAGGTTGAAAAATCAATTTTTGTTAATTAGACAAATTGTATTATAGGTAGGATATTATGTGCACAAGATATTCATTCGATGGCAAAGTGGGTAAATAGCGACGCGTGTAAAATGGTGTACCATTAATTATGTTGGGTGTGGTAGAGAGGTGCCTAAAGTGGTTTCAAAATGTAGACATTGCAAATGGACATATTAGATGATGAATTATTGGCGGCACATAGAGTAAATGTAATTTTGTAATTATTTAATATGCTTTTAAAGAGAAAAAGGACTTTGTTGCGTTGTCATAGTTGTTGAAATGGAAAAGTTCGTAAGTTCGTCGTACAGATATCATATTTTAAATTTCTTTTTGAAAAATGTAAGTAACAAAAGGAACCCCCCAAATGTTGGCGACCCCCGCAAATGAAATAAGGATATGCACCTGGAACATTCGGACTCTCTATAGAGAAGGTGCCACTATCCAACTGGCGGATGTCCTTAAAAAATATAAGGCTGACATCACGAGTTGCGAGTTCTATTACAGCTGCCATGCCGAAAAGCACGAATTTGAATGTGGATTTGTAGTTGGCGAGAGACTCAGACATCTTGTCTCGCGATTCAAACCTGTTAGTGATCGAATAGCCTCAATCCGCATCAAGGCGAAATATTTTGACATCACGCTGATTTGTGCTCATGCCCTCCCAAACACAAAGAAACCTGGACATCGCGAAGCTGCAAAAGCCAGAGATAGCCCCTGCCTACTCCAACCAGCTCTTCCAATTACTAAGACACAACGCCTCTACTTCTGACGTTCTCGATACACAGTGGAAGCATGTTGCGAATTCCATGGCAACCGCCGCAACAACCGTGCTAGGATATGAAAAACGGCGCTCAGACTAATCCTGGTACGATGAAAGATGTCGCATAACGTCTGAGGAACAGGATGCCGCTTATAGGGCTACGCAACAGCCAATTGTAACCCGGACTGTTAGGGAACGGCACAAGGAGACAGTCAAACAGGCGAGACAGCTATTTAAGAGAAAATCGTCAAATGAAGGAACGGGAGAACGGATATAGAGCGATACAGGGATAGAGGTGAGGCCTGAATATTTTAACAGAAAGTAAGAGCAAATGGATACGGTAATGGTCTCCCCACCTGTAAGGACAGTGATGGAAATCTGGTCACGGATACGCAGAGTGTGCTGCACATATGGAGAGAACACTTCCAGCAACTGCTGGTTCCAGAAAGCAGCGCACGTGAAGTTATCACTCCAATTGTCGACGACGGCTTAGATTGCCCACCACCAAGTCAAGCCGAGGTAAGAAGAGCAATATCGCGGCTGAAAAACAACAAAGCAGCCGGTGCCGACGGTCTGCCCGCAGAGCTCTTCAAGTCCGGTGGCGAGGAGCTGATAACGAGCATGCACCAGCTCCTATGCAATGTTTGGCTTAAAGAGTGCATGCCCGATGATTGGAATCCAAGCGTATAATGTCCTGTGCTGAAAAAAGGTGATCCAAGTGTGTGCTCCAACTACCGCGGGATCAGCCTTTTACCCATCGCATATAAGGTCCTGTCGAGTGTGCTATGTGAAAGACTAAAGCTAGTGTTATCCAACCTAATCGGGCCTTATCAGTGTGGCTTTAGACCTGGAAAATCAACAACTGACCAGATATTCACACTACGGCAAATCCTGGAGAAGACTCAAGAGACACAGATCGACACGTACCATCTTTTCGTCGACTATAAAGCTGCCTTCGACAGCCCGATACGGCAGAAATTACTCGAAGATATGGCTGAGTTTGGTATTCCAGCGAAGCTTATACGCCTCTGTGGAATAACGCGAAGTCTTCAGTGAAGATTGGCAAGGTCCTTACGGAGCCATTCTACACCAGACGAGTTCTAAAACAAGGCGACAGCCTATCATGTGACCTCTTCAACGTAGTAATGGAGATGATAATGAGTAAAGCTGCAGTAAACACGAGTGGCACGATATTCACAAAAGCCACATGCTATTCGCGTACGCTGATGACGTAGACATCATCGGTCGAAAACTGCGGGATGTGACTGCAGCCTTCTCAGGTATACAAAAGGAATCAGCGAAAATGGGTCTAACAGTGAATGAGGAAAAAACGAAGTTATTAGTTTTAACGAACAAAGAATCTACTCGTTTGGGAAACTGCGTGAACGTTGACAACTATAATTTCGAGGTGGTAGATAATTTTATCTACCTAGGCTCCGCCATCAGCAAAACAAAAAAATGTCAGCCTCGAAATCCGGAGAAGAATCCTGCTTGCTAATAAATGCTACTACGGACTAAACAAGCGATTCAATGACAGAGTCCTCTCTCGACGAACAAAAATCTTGCTAAACCAGATACTGGTTCTACCTGTATTAATGTTTGGTTCAGAATTCTGGCTTATGACACAAGCTGATGAATCGGTTCTGGCAGTATTCGAAAGAAAAATACTCCGTAAAATATATTGGCCCATCATCGATAATGGAGATTATCGGCGTCGTATTAATCAGGAGTTGTACGAGCTGTACACTGACATTGACGTGGTCAGACGTATTAAGGTGCAGCGGTTGCGTAGGCTACGTCATGTTGTCGGCATGGACGAAAATGCTCCAGCTCGAAAAGTCTTCGACAATGAACTCGATGGACGGCGCAGAAGAGGGCGACCAAAACTCCGTTGGAAAGACCAGGTTACTGAGTGGTGAGAAGCTGATAATCTCCTCTAGCCAGATGTTCTCTATGACCTAATGCATGCTCCTAATCACCTCCTCCCTGCCTGCCTTAAACAATTCGGCAGGGATACCATCGACTCCGGCCGCTATGTTGTTTTTAAGGTGGGATATTGCCACATGTATTTCGCTCTGGCTCGAAGGTGGTCAGTCAATACCATCGTCATTGGTTGGAGCGATGTCCGTATCCAGTAGATTTCTGAAAAGGTCTTTCCATATCTTTAGAACGGGATCCCGTTCCGTCACTAGATGGCCATCACTGTCCTTGCAGAAGGGCCACTCAGTTCCACGCTTTCTCGCCTTAACTTCGGAGCAACTCTGTGCACTCATTCTGTTGCTTCTTCAGCTTCTTCTTTTTCTGTCTAAAAACACGAGTTGCCTCTCCTCTCTTCCCCCTGTGCCGTTCACGAACAGCTCGCGTTGCCATTCGCTGTAGTTTGGCCCTGTAAGCAGCATCCGTCTCTCTCGTGGCATTGCGACATTCATCATCGTATCAGGTATCTTCTTGAGACGGCTTTGAGTACCCAAGTACGCTTCTCGCAGTCCGTTCGATGGAGTCGGCTCTATATTGCCACTGCGAAGTTATATTATCAGGGGTTGGGACATTCCGCAGCAGTTGAGTTAGGTGGTCGGAGTAGGCGTCCGCTATTTCTGTGGTACGCAGTTTACCGATGTCCAGCTTTCGTTGTGCCTGGTTACGTACGTTTTTCGACATGCTTAGCCTTGTGCGTACCTTAACTGCGGCATGGTAGTGATCGGAGTCAATGTTCGCACTACCACGTGATCTATCTTCTCAATTGATCTGGAGATAACCGTGTTGCCTTATGAATATTTCAATGGTCAAATCAAGTGCTGCTAACTACCACATTTCTTGCGGCAGAGAAATCAATGAGTCTGATGCCATCGTACGACATTTCGGTGTGCAGACTGAATTTTCCGATGGTAGGCTCAAATGCGGTCTCCCTGCCTATTTTAAAATCGTTCAAATCGCCAAGTACAATTTGGATGTCATGCTGGGGTTACGGCCATATACATTTTCTAGGCTCTCGTAGAACTCGCCTTTGTCGTCATCGCTTTTCTCTTCTGTCGGAGCATGGGCGCACATATAAGTTTTATGTGAAAAAAACTTTGTTGTGTCTCTTAAACAGCACAACACATGAATTTGGGACTCAATTCTGAGAACTGCACGTGAGAGTAGCCCCAAAAAGCAAAAGTTCTGCATCATTCGTTTTGTCAAGTTACATGCTATAATAATTTAATATCGATTTGAAGTTAGTAAGTATATGTTGTAATGTGTAAAACTTTGTCTTTAGAATTTGTATCTTATCATAGCAGTATGTTTTAACATAACGGTTTTCAACAGGTTAATTATGATCAAAAATATAAATATGATATATTTCCAAACTATAAATCTCTTATTAGTAACTAACAAAAAAAACTCTACCACATCCTGTCATTTTTTTTAGTTTAATTCGCCACCTCAGTGGGTTAATTTTAATTGCATTTTGTTAGCCAACTTGTTCCACCAAATTTCACAACTTTCATACGTAGCCCCCAAAATTGTATGTAAAGATATTTGTTTTTTATTTTCATACATATCGCTACTTACATGATTGATCCGATTCTAATCTTACACTGCCACTAGAGCCGGCACGTGCCCCACTGCCACCGCCAGTGCCACCAAAACCTGTCTTATCCAATTGAATTCCCGTACCACGGACATGTTGATTTTTAGCTCCTGGTCCGGCAAATGTTGTTAATGTTTTGCTATTTTTGTTGTGGTGCCGCTCGCGCTGCTGCTGGTGACGCCGCTGCTGATGCGAGGACGAGATCCTGTCATCTGAGGCGGCGGTGTTTTGTGGATGGGGTGCGGCAGCTTTGTAAACAACATCAGTTAAATTACCCGCTGGACAATCGACCAAATCGAATTGTGACAATTTCATATCCTCGGCGATGGCCACAGCTGGGCGTTCTTTATTCCAGCGATAGATAACATCGGCTGTGGTATAGCCAACTGGGTAAACAAACAGACACACACAGAGAGAGAGAGAGACAAAGAAGGAAAATAATAAACAAAAATTGAAAGAGATTTAATAAAACTAAAAACAACAACAGCGGCGCAAATACAAAGACATAGATTGAATAAAATTGAAAAAAAAAACAAAAACGATGCAAACCGTGGCAGACAGGGAATGAGGAAGCAGTGTTAACATCATTTACCCACCATAAACTATGACCGAGGACAGAAATTGCTTTGAAGCCACTACACATAGCCAAAAAAAAAAACAAAATTTGTATATAAAGTTGCTTAAAAGTTTGAAGGGTTTAAAGACAATTGCTGTTGAAAGTTGTTAAACGTAAAGTATTGAGGTTTTATTCATTTACTTAAAGTCTGAAATAAACGGCAAATTGAGCCTAAATGTAGGCAATGTTAAACCTAGTGCAGTTAAGCCTTAAAGTATGAATGCATATAGGGGAAATGAGCTTAAATGTAGCGAGTAGTCAGTTTGGTTAGTTAACATTTAAAGTTTGAATTTGTCAGTACTACTCCGGATTTTGGGACTCAATTCTGAAAACTGCACCTGAAAGTAGCCCCAAATAGAATAAAGTTCTGCATAATTCGTTTTGTCAAGTTACATGCCATAATAATTTAATATCGATTAGAAGTTAGTAAGTATCGTATAGCTACTAGAGGGACACCACAGGGGTAGTCTATCATATTTATACAAAAAATTCCATACACGGTTAGTCTTTAGAAAATAAATAAAGGGTGCTGTCTGGCTGTTGCCCTCTATGAATCCACAGATGACTTCGCTGTGACTTCAGCTTAGTGTTCCTTAGTACACCCTTATACACATTATGACTAGTTTTGAAAATGTCACAATCTCTTTGATTGCCTCACATTCTACAATAGTCCTCCTGTACTGTCTCCCAGTTCGATATAAAGGCCTTAACTTCACAGTATCCTGTAACAGTGCCAATAAGCCGTCTAACAGCCTTCATACCCAACTCCAAAAGTCATTCGGTTTGATCTTTTGCTCCGTTATAGTCCATGTCTGTCATTCATTTTTTATACACTTTTCCAAATTTATCGTTAAAATCTGAAAAGTAAATATTATTGTCAAATTTGTAATTGTTGGTAAGTAGTAATTCAGGAATATTAGGACGCCAGTACTTCCTGTATTTTTGCTATCATAACTTCTATTTTTCCTAGGCTAGAATTCTTTAAAATTAAGCATTTCAAAGAAATTCCATCAAATTCCACCTTCTTATGCAAAAACTATAGCCTACATTTAGGCTCTTCAACAAGAACCTCATCACATCCCCATTCACTCATCTATATTCAATGTCTACAGTCAAGGCCTTGATAGTGTTGGTCGTACACATTTTTTTTGCGTAACACAAATCATAGACCACTTTTAGGGGGCAACTTGTTGTAATCCAAAACTCACATTGGAATTCTAATGTAAACACATTAACAGCCCCATTGTGTTTTCCTTAACGATTCACAATGGCACATCAAGCAAATCTTCTCCACCTCCCAAGAAAATTGCACAAAAAAAAAAACTATAAAACGATGCAACCAATGCTCGATGCTCATCAAGATATCCTTAAAATCTTAACGTTGATAACTGAACCAAGGGCCAAAAAAAGAAATAGGGCCATGAAATTCTTCGTATACAGAGCTCAAGTCATTCAAGACAATGTGCAGATAAAAAAAAGCACAACTAATCATATTCATTAGGTCTGACACAACCATTGCCACATTGAACAGCAACAATTCTAAGAAAAGGACATCAAAATCATTGACACAATGGGGGGGCAGGGGACACCAATGGGTAGGGGGTGTTCTATTTTGAGATCTTGTCATAACTGTTGAATGACAAATAGTTTTGATTGAGACGCAAAGGGGAAAGCAAGGAACAACGAGGAAGAGGGGGTCGAATGAGTCGTCTGCAAATCACTGGCATTTCATATGATAATGTATGCTTGAATGCCTATTAAGTAGCGTATTAAAGAGCTTTAAGAAGGGTGTGTTGGATTACAGCACTACTTGGCTAACAAGGGTTTGAACATTGCTATTGGAAATGGCAAATGAATATTGTTTAAGAATTTCTTAAATTTTACAATTTCCTTTAAAACTTTTCTAATGGAAATAATTATAATAATATTTCTTAAATTTTTTTTTGGCCATTAATTTCGCTATTCGTCAAAAAACTAATGCTTCATTTTACTAAACTTTTTTTCTGCCTTGATAAATTCAAAAATTTTTAAATTTTCTTTATTTACGTATTCCCATTATCGCTGTCAGCGCCCCTAAAAGTATGCCACACATTACCCCCCTTGTGCTGGTAATCCCTAAAGTATGCCATGAGTTTTATTACTTATCTTAACCCCTATTCTAAATTTGTATGCAAACACATATTTTTGAAGAGGACGAGGGAAATTAATAACGCATATCTCTTCAATTAAATGCAAATTATTCATAAATCGATCTGGATAAGACCCAACGCGAAACGAGAACAAGTGATTAATGCACAAAAAGAAAAGAACCAAAAAAAAAAAACGAAAAACATACATATTAACATATCGTGTTAGTTAACATGGAATCAACTAAAAAAAAAACAAACAAAAGAAGTGAATGTTAATATGACTAGTATGTACTTATAAAAAAAAAATGTAATGCGCTTATAATAGAGCACGAGCATAGACATGAAATGCTAAATAGACTAGAATGAAAATTGCAAAAGACGGACAGGTAGGGGGAACGACTGTGAGAAAATAGGATTTTTGTTTGCAAATTATAAACGTATGAATTATAATGAGTTTTCTATAATGTTGAATCAGGAAATATGCGGGAACATATTACATATATTAATTGATCTACAGAGAGATATAGGAATATAACAAAAAGCCAAAGGGGTTGTATGAAAAATTGCTAAGGCTAGCTGTTTTTTCGAAGGTTTAATTTAAGGTTAACAACAAATTTTGGATTGCGGAATATATGTTTGACAATATTCCACTGTTAAGATTAGATATCTATAGTATATATAAAAATGAAACGGTTCACGTATGTAAACCAATCACGTGAGAACGGCTTGAGTGATTTGACTGATTTTTCTTTTATTTGATTCGAAATTTTCAGGAGATTGTTTGTAAAGAAACAATATTTACCCTAGGTCACGCTGGGGTGTATTTATATTTATATTATATGTACAAATGGACCCGGTAGATGGCGTTTGGGTAGATTTTCAATCAAAATTTTAACGAATGGGCCAATTTAAAAGAAATTTAGTATGTATTTTTGTGCGATCATGGGAACTAAATTTTTGTATAAATGGACCCGGTAGGTGCCGCTAGGGTAGAATTATAATGAAAATTTACTGGATACGGACACACTCCAGAAGACCCGCTCCAATCCATGACGATGGTATTAACTGTCCACCTCCTAGCCAGAGCGAGATACGTATGGCCATCTCTTGCCTTAAAAACAACAAAGCTGCTGGAGCCGATGGTCTCCCTACTGAATTGTTTAAGGCTGACGGGGAGGAGCTGATTAGGAGCATGCATCAGCTCAGGGAGAACATCTGGCTAGAGGAGAGCATGCCCGGGGATTGGAGTCTCAGTCTGTTATGTCCCATATACAACAAAGAAGGTCGTAGTGAATGTAAGAACTACCCTGGAATAAGCGTATTACCAATTGCGTTCAAGATCCTTTTACGCATATTTGTGAACGTCTAAAGCCAATTGTAGAAAAACAAATTGGACCATATCAGTGCGGCTTAAGACCTGGTTAATCTACGACGGATCCAAATATTTACCACAAATCCTGGAAAAAAACTCATAAAAAGCATATCGACACCTACCACCTCTTTGTCGACCACAAAGCTGCCTTCGACTCTCCGATAAGGAAAAGGCTATATGAGGCCATGTCTGGGTTTGGAATTCCTGCAAAGCTTATTCGACTTGTACCTAGGGTTGCCAGGCACCGAATTCGAAAAGTCGGGAAAACCGAGACTAAAAAGCGGGATTGGTCGGGACAAATGTAAAGATCATATTGTGTTGGTTTTGACATATTTTATTAAGAAATATTATTTGAAAACTCATTGCAGTTTCATGCTGAAAACAACCATTATTATAATGGATTAAAAAAAAACTCAAACATAACAATATTCAGACATGACTTGTACAAGTTAATATTATTTTTGCCACACATACTTTGTGTTATTTTTAACTGAATTGACTAGTTTTACTCCCTCGTCAGTTGTTACAAATGACTGGAATTCCTGACAGCTTAAACCAATATTTAATCTTATGATTAGTTCAGCCTTTATAATATCAAAATACATTCAGTTTCACAATAAGCGTTACTTATCGGCAAAGAAAATATAAATGAGATCAATTTAAACAAATTCGAGTGATTTTCTTTGCCACATTTGGTAAAAATGTGACCATATTTTGTCATCTTTAGGCAATTTTCTATTAACAGCTCGAAGACTGCAGTAGTCGCTGTACAACATGGCACTGCATCTGATAATTTTAGAACTTTGGGAATTTCTCCCAATTACTTCCAAGTCAATAGTGAGTCTTTTAGATTAAATGCTGCAATTTGTCCAAAAATTTACATTTCTTGAAAGTTGTAATGTTATGAACAGCTGTGGTAAAATCAGATGATAGGCAATTGCTAGGGATGGGAAAGAGATTAATACCAGTGATGAAAAAATGTTAGGTGCACACAACTAGTTCATAAGAGAAAAGTAATTTTTTGTACCTTCTTTAATATGTTGTTTCTTTGATTATTCTAAGTTTAGGTAGTAAATATTAAAAAGTCGGGATTTTCCCCTGAATTGCTTCAATACTCGGGACTCGGGATTTTCGTGAGAAGTCGGGAAAATCCCGCCTATTCCCGACCATCTGGCAAGCCTACTTGTACCGAGATGTACCTTGGAAAACACCAAGTCCTCGGTTAAGAATGGTAAGGATCACTCTGAACCATTCAACACAGAAAGAGGTCTCGGGCCGGGTGAGACTATTTAATACAATATTTAATACAATTATGGAGAAGGTGATGAGAAAGGCTGGTGTCAACATGTCTGGCACCATATTCCACAAGAGCCATATGCCACTAGCCTATGCCGATGATATAGACATCATTGGCCGAAATCTGCGGGATGTTACTGCGGTTTTCTCATCGCTAGAAAAGGAGTCAGCAAAAATGGGTTTAGCGTTCAACGAGGACAAAACAAAAATAATGAATTCGACGAACAAAGAGTCCTCTCGATGGGGACGCAGCGTCAATGTTAAAAATTATTGTTTTAAGGTAGTAGATCAGTTTACATACCTCGGATCTTCCGTCAACAAGAAAAATAATGTCAGGCAAGAAATTAAGCGGAGAATTGTGCTAGCCAATAGAATTAACACCACCTTATCTCGAGATACGAAGAAACAGCTATACCAGGTGTTAATTTTACCCGTTCTGTTGTATGCTGCCGAATCATGGGTGCTTACGACAAGGGACATACAAAACCTGGGAGCAGTGATGCTATACAAAATTGGACAAAAATCGTCAATTTTGGGTTTTGAAATCGTCAAAACCTGATTTTAAAATCGTCAAAAAATCTTTACACAAAAATATACTCATTTTATCTGTTATGTATCAAACTAATGCAAAAAGAAAACAATAAAATACATTTTTTTCAAGTTTTAAAAATTAATTTACATTTATAATACCTGTCACTATTTAACTTTTTAAGGACGTCTGGCTTTACCTTTAAATCATAACAATTTGCTTTATTTAATTTAAGAAAGTCTTTTGTGAAGAGAATACCTTCCATTAAATCTCTTTCTAATCGGTTTCTATATTTATTTTTATTAAAATTTATTTGACTAAATGGTCTTTCTTTTTGCCGGCAAAAGTGGTAGTATGAGATTTTTTTTTTAATAAATTTTGTTAAAACTGGAAAAAGTAGTTTAGAGTCCGCACGTCTTAGCTATTAGACTGTTTTCCACAATGTCAACAACCCTACGTTCTTACTATTAAATATATTTTTAAAATCTAACTGGGGTACTTCGCGGAATTCGGAGTCTAAACTTTGCAGTTCATCGTATTCAATAAAATGTTGATACTCTTTTATAATAATAGAGAACGACTATTCTGGACCATATATTAATACATTCGAATTAATTAAGTTTAATGATTATATTTATTTTCAAATTCAAATCGTGTCAGAACTTGATCACAAGTAGATCATTTTGTTTCAAGCAAAATTTCACTTGCATATAAACCTAAATACATTTTATTGTAATTTAGCATATTAGAGGTTTCCTTATAGTCTGTTGGAACAATAATATTTCTGTCGATAAAATTATTACTTATGAAATTACTTTAAGCAGCCTTTCCATTTCACTATACAAAATATGTATATCTGTAGTTTCACTTTGAAAAATTTTATTTGTGGTATTAATAATAGAAAGTTAGGGTCACCAAGCGCAAACTTGGAAAGGAAAGTTGTAATTTGTAAAAATCGTCATTCAAGGGGTAAAAATCGTCAAATCGTCATTTATGTTTTTTTGGACCAAAAATCGTCAAAATGACGATAAATCGTCAAATATATTCGAGAGAAAAGTACTCCGAACGGCGAGATTCGTCATCGGATGTACCATGAGCTGTATGAGCTTTACCAGAAGCGTGTGAAATTCTTTAACACTTCAGGCCTCAAATTTATAAACAACGTTCGTGAGTTGCAATAGGCCACTTAAGTAAGTAAGTAAGTAATTAAATCGCAAAGTGGCTGCCCCATGTCTTCGAAAGCCTCACGAATTTTATCTTTGATTTCTTGAATCGACGCTGGGCTGTTGGCGTTGACCTTACCTTTCACTTGGCCCCAAAGGAAGAAGTCGCAAGGTGTTAAATCACAAGAACCTCTTCGAGAGATAACACGGTCTGGAAACTTATCCGTAAAAGATCAATGGTTTCTTTACTTATGTTATGTGGCACGTAACGCCGTCTTGTTGAAAGTAAACGTTGTCCAGATCAATAACATCCAACTCCGGCAATAAAAAATCATTAATCATCTCTCGATAGCGCAATCCACTCACCATAACTGTTAATCCAACCTCATTTTCGAAAAAGTAAGGTCCATTGACCCCGCCGGACCATAAACCGCACCAAACAGTCACACGTCGAGGATGGAGAGGCTTCTCAACAATAACTCTTGGGTTTTCCGAGCCCCAGATGCGACAATTTAGCTTGTTGACATAGCCACCAAGGTGGAAATCGATGGAATTCCGGATCAATTCCATGCATTTGGGCTACAGCAGCAATATTCTCAGTTGTCCTTGAGCGACGTGCACGGGTTTTATTCTTCACATCACTAACTTGTCCCAACAGCTCGAATTTTCCACCAATTTCTGTATTGCGGTCCGACAAATTTCAATGTATCGTTCTATTTTTAGTAATGGCATAGTTTCTATTTGTCAAATGTCAAAGAATAAAAGCTTCAAAAGTGACAGCTACCGAAATAACGGGCCATTCACAATAACACCTCTTATTGGAATACCCTTTACTATACTGAACTAGAACCTTCACCCTGACTTGGCTCTTGCACTGTGTTATTAAGCCATAAAACCACAATATTGAAACAATGTACGTATGATTAATAGAAAATCCGCATAAAATTAAGGTTACGTATACGTGGTACATACACAAATACATGCATATATGGCAAGTACCATATGCAAACACGCTACATATGTACAGAACAGTACTTGGGTCCGGGTCGTTATGCAATATCATCAGCAATAATTAGTTTTCTACTTATCAGTCCAGAAATTTAGAATTATAGAGAAAATTTATGAAAAAAGACGATAAATGCAAATATTTTTAAGATTTCAATCGATAAAATTAGTCCAACATAATTTTTTTTCATATACACTAGAGCCCCGACTTGCGTCGTTAATGGGGACCAGAGAAGCGCGACGCAAATCGAATCACATTTTTCTAAATAAATGTACTGAAATTTAATTTATTGGGGAAAATGTTCAAAACAAAAATAAACGAGTATGAATACTTTTTTATTTATTTAATTTACTTCAACAAATACTTATAATTATTATGAAGGAAAACAAAACAATAAATTAAGAAAAAAAAACATAACAAAAATTTAAATAATTTACATTTGTACACTCATAAGAAGTAGATGCAGTTAAAAATTTTATCGTTTTTAGCGGCGCAAATCGAAATTAAAACGAAGCAAATCGAACCGACACAAATGTGGGTCAAAACGACAAAACTTAGACCGACGCAACTTGAAATTGCAACGACGCAAATCGAATTATTTCAGTTTTTAAAAAGCGACGCAAATCGAAACGACGCAAATCGCGGATGACGCAAGTCGGGGCTCTAGTGTACACGTAATTAAAAATTATTAATTTAAGCCTCAGCTACAATTATGCGGAAGACTGATATGACAAATCACTAAAGGTTCTTGAGTTATAGCTGAAAATCTAAGCGAACATACATCAAGGTAAACAAAAAATATAATGGGCCTGGGAACGCCAAACTCTTTGGGAGTTTTGCTATACTGATCAAGTATCTTTACACTGACTTGGAATTCATCACCCCCAAGATTGGCTGTTGCATTGTGTAATAAATCTATATATATAAAAATGAAATGGTCCACGTACGTAAACCCATCACTTGAGAACGGCTGGAGCGATTTGGCTTATTTTTTCTTCATTTGATTCCATATTTTCAGGAGATGGTTTGTAAATATAAAAATCTACTCTGAGTTAATTTTAAGCATGTACCAATTCGACTGAAATTTAGAATGGATGTTCGTTTGATCATAAAAAAACATTTTATGTACAAATGGACCCGGTAGGTGGCTCTGGGGTGGGTTTATAATTAAAATTTGAACGAATGGAATAATTTAACTGAATTTCAGAATGTATGTTTGTTTAATCCCCAGAAAAATTTTATGTACAAATGGACCCTGTAGATGGCGTGGATTTTTAATCAAAATTTGAACGAAAAGAACAAAGAACATAGTTTTTGTATAAATGGTCCAGGTAGTTGCCGCTGTGGAATTATAATGAAAATGTTAACGAATCAACAATTTGTCTGAAATTAAGAATGTATATTTGTTTTATAGTGAGAATATTTATTGTATAAATGGATCCGCTGTTGAAGTGGCTGGAGCTGAATAAAAACGAATGAATTTTTTGATATGAGAAAATTTTGGTGTTATCATTATTCCAACGGAGAATGTTATATGTCAATCAATCGGCTTAAAATTTTTTTTTTAGAATATATGCCTAACAATAAGTAAGTTTTCATCATATCAGGGACGTCACTGCTGAACCATTTTAGCAATTCTTACAATAATATATAATTATCTTTTAAATATATGGAGTACAGAATGTGTCCAGGAAAACCTCGCCCTTTAAATTTAAATATTTCAGAGGCCAAGGTAATAAACCAATCGGAATTAGATTTAAACTGCACTCAACATCTTTTACAATAATTTTGAGGCAGGACGAAGTCTGCCGGGCCAGCTAGTATTTAATATTACTCATATGTTTCTGCGAAGGGGGGACTTAGTGATGTAAGTTTTTAATTTTATATCAAAAATATAAACATATGAATTTTAATGAGTTTTTTAATACTGTTAGATAAGATTGTGTTGAAGAAGATATTTCCAAATTGCTGGCAGGAGTAAACAATCGTTCAAGTTCGCTGCTATTGGTTGTTAACTTCAATTGCTATGAAGGTGTAAGGCAAAACGACATTGCTCTTCCTTTCTTCATGTGCAAATCCTGTCGTTCGTAATTCTCACATAACATAACTTTAAACCCGTTGTTAAGTGCCGGTTACTTTAATGTTTTTTTTTATAAAAAAAAAAACCAAAGTCCCTGAATCAATCATTACTTATTTAATAATACTCATACGTTGCTCAGAACAGAGGACTAGTGGCGTAAACATGATATTTATTCCGAAAACAAAAAAAAAGGAACTTGAATGAGTTTTTCTATACTGTTGAATTCGATTATGTTTTGCTTTAGTAATAGGGGCAAGCAGTCGTTTAAGTTTTTTGCTCTCGGGTTGTTAACTTCAATTGTTATGAAGGTGTAAGGCATTCCTACATATGTATGTCCTTTGGTATAACGTATATTTTCCTCCCCCTTCCTGCCTGATTGTCGGTTATCTGTGCTCTTCCCTTAATTTCCACTAGAGTCATGAGAATTCCCCCTTGAATTGTCAATAAAAAAACGGTAAAATGTAACACGCTGCTGTTGAATGTTACATTTCGCTCATACGATATTGACATACATAAATGTATAAAAATGTTTAACACATGTTTTTTGTTATTTTCGGCTACTGTCAAATTGTTGTTTCCTCACCCCCAACAATTTGTGCACTCGATATATTTATCAAAATTCATATGAATTATATTGCTCAGGCAGAAGTGGAATGTTTTTTTTTATTCGGGGCCAGATTCAGTGGCAAATGTCTAAAATGACTGTCATTTTTTTATGGATACCCATATACATGCATACATACATCCATAAGTGCAGAGCAACCGCCAATCGACATCCGTACGTTCGTGGCTACATTCCTTGGCGCTTCGATCATTTATTCATATACATAAATATTCAGTGACTCTTTATTGCGTATATTATTGGCAATTTCCTTTAACAATTTATAGCTTTTATGTTGGCGCGTGAATAGCGCTGGTGGCTCAGTCAGGTAAAGGGCAGGTTATGGCAAAATAGTCTGGGCTTGATTTTGATGTCTTGATTGTTAAATGTTAAAAAGGAAAAAAAATATGCAAAAGAAAATGAAGTGAGTCATGTGTATGTAACATCAATAAGAAAATGTAATCACTTTTCGTGTTCAATATACACAAGGTAGTTCGAGTAAAAGAGAAATAGGGAGAGAGCAAAAAAATTATAACGATAATTGGCAATATTTATTATTGCATTGCATACTCGTTTCTTGAAACAAGACACACCAATGATATTTATGCCGACAACTACATCGTCAAAGTACAGTGGAGTTGGGGGCCAAATGTAAGCAATTCTCTCAGGTAATTACTCTGTCAGTGTTGTAGCGGATATTAGGAAATATTTGACTTGAGTTGCCAAAACTTAATAAGAATTTTTCGAAAGATAACAGAGAGAGAGGGAGAGGAGAACATTGAAATCGAGAATATTAAATGATATCAAAGATAATATGAAGTATATTGGGAAACGTAAGAGAAATATTAAGCAATAAAAAGCAAAATATTCATATCAGGAATATAAAGATATGTCGAAAACCAGTACAGAAATACCAGTCAGGTGAACAGACTGATAAATACCATCACCCATATGACTTTTGGTCTTCTGGTCAGACAAGACGTGTAGGAAAATGGTAGAAATGGTTACAGCCCACAAATGTAAAATTTGAATTTCAATATCACTGGGTATATTGTATTTTTTTATGAGAGTACTGAAAGGGTCCAACTGATAATCAAACAAAATTTCCTTAATTAATTCTAAAAAAAAATCATAATTTCTAATGGGTGGGGTAAACCCGGATTCTTAGGTCTCGCCCGAAAATACAAAATATCAAAAGTAAAATATTTTCAACGGGGTATGAAAGATGACAGTTTGGGCACAACGTGTTCGATTTGAATTGGAAAATCAACGTTCAATAAGCGTTTACCTTCTGCACAACTTTTCTGACTTCAATGTGCTTACAAAAGAAGATATATGTTACATGTATGCAGAACTATGGGTGTGATTTCGGTCATTTATATGAGTTCTCTGATTCTTTGCAGTTTTGCCTACTGTTACAAGATAATTTAACTGACAAAATTAAAAAATCCTGTAGTTCGAAAGTTATGTGGGGAAATATTAATTTTCTAAAAATAGGTTATTTTGAATGAGAAGTACGAGAAGGGTTCGGCCGAGTCAAATTTAAATAAGCTTATATACATTATACTTTAGTCTTGTTTTAATTATTAAGTAGCTAATATGAATACATTTCATTTAATTTAATACATTTTCGAATATTAACAAATATAATTATATTCAGTTACTTCGTCGGAAGATGTATTTTAAAAGTTTTCTTTAATGTTTCCCTTATTCGTCACATATAACAACATTTAACCCACTGTGCCATAGTTTGCCTTTGTAAACAACAAATAAAATTGCAAATAAATGGCTTCAATAAAAGTTTCTTAAATTTAAGAAATAAATTATCAATTTGATAAATTGAAACTAACAACTCGTTTAACAATACTTTTCAAGAGATCAACTTACATGAACCAAATTTCAAAGGACATTTCTGGATGTCCATGGGAAAATCTTCCAAATTCATAGGACAGCCAGCTTTAATGGTTAATCTGTAATGATAGTACACACAAAATAACAGGACAAACAAAAAAGAAAACAATTAACAATATAATAAGCATTATCTTAAGGAAAGAACTAGGAACAAAAACACACATTTCATAATTTAGGCATTAAAGTCAGAAAACTCACTTCTCAGTTTTGATTTCGTATTTTTATGTTTTGGTTTATTGATATATGTCTTAGTTAAATGCCTTAAAATATATAACGTTTTTTGCTTCCCGTCTTTTCCTTGAGATATGCTTTAGCCCCTAGCCAGTCATACACAGTCTTATCATAGTTGTACCTACATAAGTTAACAATTTTCATTGCCTACTTCGTGGCTGTGTCCAATCTCACCTGCTCGAGTACAAGACACGTCCATTTTGATGTATGCGAACAAATTTATTTGGTGTCGTTATTGTGTGTAAATAACTCTGTTTGCCATTGTAAAAATACGTATCAGGTTTCCAGATGCGAGCCAACATCGAGACACTCAACGCCAACGTGTCCTGGGCTCCCTTGAAGGCTAAACGTTTATCAACCCATGATTGGCGAAAATAACAATCCATGGAATATGTCTTGATGTAGGGGGTGTAAAATAAATCAGGTGTGTTAATTAATAACGCAATGTTTTTATGATATTTGGTGTTAGGTTTAAGGATTTTCGTAATGAATTACCATATCGACTTCAGAGATGGGACCCATACTGCGTACCATGATGTCCACTTCAACGGTAGCGGGTGGACCTGGAAGAGAGGGAACAAGGTGTTAAGATTTTGATATTAAATATAAAAATGTGTACAATAATGAAAATATGAAAAAAATTACAATATGTAAATATGTAAATATAAAAATATAAAATTACAAAAATAAAAATATAAAAATATAAATATATAAAAATATAAAAATATAAAAATATAAAAATATAAAAATATAAAAATATAAAAATATAAAAATATAAAAATATAAAAATATAAAAATATAAAAATATAAAAATATAAAAATATAAAAATATAAAAATATAAAAATATAAAAATATAAAAATATAAAAATATAAAAATATAAAAATATAAAAATATAAAAATATAAAAATATAAAAATATAAAAATATAAAAATATAAAAATATAAAAATATAAAAATATAAAAATATAAAAATATAAAAATATCAAAATATCAAAATATAAAAATATAAAAATATCAAAATATAAAAATATAAAAATATAAAAATATAAAAATATAAAAATATAAAAATATAAAAATATAAAAATATAAAAATATAAAAATATAAAAATTTAAAAATATAAAAATATAAAAATATAAAAATATAAAAATATAAAAATATAAAAATATAAAAATATAAAAATATAAAAATATAAAAATATAAAAATATAAAAATATAAAAATATAAAAATATAAAAATATAAAAATATAAAAATATAAAAATATAAAAATATAAAAATATAAAAATATAAAAATATAAAAATATAAAAATATAAAAATATAAAAATATAAAAATATAAAAATATAAAAATATAAAAATATAAAAATATAAAAATATAAAAATATAAAAATATAAAAATATAAAAATATAAAAATATAAAAATATAAAAATATAAAAATATAAAAATATAAAAATATAAAAATATCAAAATATAAAAATATAAAAATATAAAAATATCAAAATATAAAAATATAAAAATATAAAAATATAAAAATATAAAAATATAAAAATATAAAAATATAAAAATATAAAAATATAAAAATATAAAAATATAAAAATTTAAAAATATAAAAATATAAAAATATAAAAATATAAAAATATAAAAATATAAAAATATAAAAATATAAAAATATAAAAATATAAAAATATAAAAATATAAAAATATAAAAATATAAAAATATAAAAATATAAAAATATAAAAATATAAAAATATAAAAATATAAAAATATAAAAATATAAAAATAAAAAAATATAAAAATTTGAAGGTGTGAAAATATGAAAATGAAAAAATATGAAAATAGGAAACTATGAAAATATGAAAACATGAAAGCATAAAAATATGAAAATATAAAAATAAGAAAACATGAAAGCATAAAAATATGAAAATATAAAAATAAGAAAATATGAAAATGTGAAAATTAATTTAATTAATATAGCTACTGAAGTTACAGTTATTAAATTCATTAATTTAAATTGCAAACACATAAGTTTTTTTAAAGTATCATCGTCCCTTTTATAAAATTGTTTTACAATTACTCCTTCCTCTGTCATTGAAAACGTTCTTCCAAACTTAAACCGCCGTTGCCGTCGAAAATTTGAGGCTCCATTGATTAGCCATAATTTAATATTTATTTCCCACAGCCTCCTTTGCAACAACTTTTTCTAGCCAATTTAACACTTTTTAATGACTTTGGAACTGTGATAAGTGAAAGCAACATAATCATAGCATTTTCACGCCTTAAATACGAACAAGAATGCCATCCACAAAAATTATGCTAATGTATGAAAGAAAGCGGATGTAAATGTGTGCATGCCGGCTGCATGAGTGTGAATATGTTAAATATCCGCATCCGGGAGCTGAAGCGGAAATGGCAAACCCACACAAACACCCACCATCATAAAAAAATGAATCAAATTTGTGTAGAAACAGTCAACTAATACCACTACATGCCTTAACTACCACTCTCTTCGGTACACTCTCTCACAATCTCTATCGCATTTCAGATAGGGAGTGGGAGTGGGAGGCTCTTGGGGAAGAAGTTGGATTAAAATGCAATGAAGAACTAAGTAATGAAGTGTTGAACAACGTCCTTTGATTTAGGCGCACGCAAAGCAGCAGACTGTAGATAAAGGACGATTTAAGTGAATGAAATGAATCAAATAAGCGATAGTAAAAGACCGTGAGTAGCATGTGATTGTACCGACACAAGAACTAAACGCTGTGCTATACATGATGTTGCAGCAAAGAAATGTGGGAGACTAAAGCAGCTTTTGCAAATTTGTTTGAAGTCTATTGAATTTATGAAATTAGGCTTTCAATTTCAATTACCATAAGTAAGGGAAAGTTTCCATATAAAAATTTCTTAAAATAAAGAAGGTCCTTCAAAAATTGGATAGAATTTATTTTTTAACTAGAAAAAAAAGGATGAAATATACTCTGCGAAATGCTGCGTTGCATTGCTTTATATTTAATGAGCAGAAAATGAAATTAAATTTAAAATAATTTTCTTTGAAATTTACAGAACTGCCAAAAAGAAAACTACAGTATACAGGATTGTACAATTTTTATTCCAAGTGTCATATATTTAAAGCAGGAGTGACAATGTTAAATTTAAATATAGTAATTTTCAACTGTATTGTAAAAAGGGAATCGTGGGGAAAGAATATTCTCCATTCTCATGTTTGAATATTAACGGTCAAATTCAAACTATAATTGGTGTAAATGGAATTAATTAAAAGATGTAAGGCAAATAGTAGTTATGATTTAAGCCCGTATTCTCTTATGTACATTAAAGTTTTTTATTAAAATCACTCATACGCTCTCCATATCACAATAAAATATTTCTCATACGCGTAGTTTAAATCTGTTCAAAATGTTATCATGCGTAGCAACACATCTTTTTTTATTATCTTTATTTCTCAAATTGCCATATGTGCATATTTTTATATTTTTATATTTTTATATTTTTATATTTTCATATTTTCATATTTTCATATTTTCATATTTTCATATTTTCATATTTTCATATTTTCATATTTTCATATTTTCATATTTTCATATTTTCATATTTTCATATTTTCATATTTTCATATTTTCATATTTTCATATTTTCATATTTTCATATTTTCATATTTTCATATTTTCATATTTTCATATTTTCATATTTTCATATTTTCATATTTTCATATTTTCATATTTTCATATTTTCATATTTTCATATTTTCATATTTTCATATTTTCATATTTTCATATTTTCATATTTTCATATTTTCATATTTTCATATTTTCATATTTTCATATTTTCATATTTTCATATTTTCATATTTTCATATTTTCATATTTTCATATTTTCATATTTTCATATTTTCATATTTTCATATTTTCATATTTTCATATTTTCATATTTTCATATTTTCATATTTTCATATTTTCATATTTTCATATTTTCATATTTTCATATTTTCATATTTTCATATTTTCATATTTTCATATTTTCATATTTTCATATTTTCATATTTTCATATTTTCATATTTTCATATTTTCATATTTTCATATTTTCATATTTTCATATTTTCATATTTTCATATTTTCATATTTTCATATTTTCATATTTTCATATTTTCATATTTTCATATTTTCATATTTTCATATTTTCATATTTTCATATTTTCATATTTTCATATTTTCATATTTTCATATTTTCATATTTTCATATTTTCATATTTTCATATTTTCATATTTTCATATTTTCATATTTTCATATTTTCATATTTTCATATTTTCATATTTTCATATTTTCATATTTTCATATTTTCATATTTTCATATTTTCATATTTTCATATTTTCATATTTTCATATTTTCATATTTTCATATTTTCATATTTTCATATTTTCATATTTTCATATTTTCATATTTTCATATTTTCATATTTTCATATTTTCATATTTTCATATTTTCATATTTTCATATTTTCATATTTTCATATTTTCATATTTTCATATTTTCATATTTTCATATTTTCATATTTTCATATTTTCATATTTTCATATTTTCATATTTTCATATTTTCATATTTTCATATTTTCATATTTTCATATTTTCATATTTTCATATTTTCATATTTTCATATTTTCATATTTTCATATTTTCATATTTTCATATTTTCATATTTTCATATTTTCATATTTTCATATTTTCATATTTTCATATTTTCATATTTTCATATTTTCATATTTTCATATTTTCATATTTTCATATTTTCATATTTTCATATTTTCATATTTTCATATTTTCATATTTTCATATTTTCATATTTTCATATTTTCATATTTTCATATTTTCATATTTTCATATTTTCATATTTTCATATTTTCATATTTTCATATTTTCATATTTTCATATTTTCATATTTTCATATTTTCATATTTTCATATTTTCATATTTTCATATTTTCATATTTTCATATTTTCATATTTTCATATTTTCATATTTTCATATTTTCATATTTTCATATTTTCATATTTTCATATTTTCATATTTTCATATTTTCATATTTTCATATTTTCATATTTTCATATTTTCATATTTTCATATTTTCATATTTTCATATTTTCATATTTTCATATTTTCATATTTTCATATTTTCATATTTTCATATTTTCATATTTTCATATTTTCATATTTTCATATTTTCATATTTTCATATTTTCATATTTTCATATTTTCATATTTTCATATTTTCATATTTTCATATTTTCATATTTTCATATTTTCATATTTTCATATTTTCATATTTTCATATTTTCATATTTTCATATTTTTATATTTTTATATTTTTATATTATTATAGTTTTATATTTTTATATTTTTATATTTTCATATTTTCATATTTTCATATTTTCATATTTTCATATTTTCATATTTTCATATTTTCATATTTTCATATTTTCATATTTTCATATTTTCATATTTTCATATTTTCATATTTTCATATTTTCATATTTTCATATTTTCATATTTTCATATTTTCATATTTTCATATTTTCATATTTTCATATTTTCATATTTTCATATTTTCATATTTTCATATTTTCATATTTTCATATTTTCATATTTTCATATTTTCATATTTTCATATTTTCATATTTTCATATTTTCATATTTTCATATTTTCATATTTTCATATTTTCATATTTTCATATTTTTATATTTTTATATTTTTATATTATTATAGTTTTATATTTTTATATTTTTATATTTTTATATTTTTATATTTTCATATTTTCATATTTTCATATTTTCATATTTTCATATTTTCATATTTTCATATTTTCATATTTTCATATTTTCATATTTTCATATTTTCATATTTTCATATTTTCATATTTTCATATTTTCATATTTTCATATTTTCATATTTTCATATTTTCATATTTTCATATTTTCATATTTTCATATTTTCATATTTTCATATTTTTATATTTTCATATTTTCATATTTTCATATTTCATATTTTCATATTTTCATATTTTCATATTTTCATATTTTCATATTTTCATATTTTCATATTTTCATATTTTCATATTTTCATATTTTCATATTTTCATATTTTCATATTTTCATATTTTCATATTTTCATATTTTCATATTTTCATATTTTCATATTTTCATATTTTCATATTTTCATATTTTCATATTTTCATATTTTCATATTTTCATATTTTCATATTTTCATATTTTCATATTTTCATATTTTCATATTTTCATATTTTCATATTTTCATATTTTCATATTTTCATATTTTCATATTTTCATATTTTCATATTTTCATATTTTCATATTTTCATATTTTCATATTTTCATATTTTCATATTTCATATTTTCATATTTTCATATTTTCATATTTTCATATTTTCATATTTTCATATTTTCATATTTTCATATTTTCATATTTTCATATTTTCATATTTTCATATTTTCATATTTTCATATTTTCATATTTTCATATTTTCATATTTTCATATTTTCATATTTTCATATTTTCATATTTTCATATTTTCATATTTTCATATTTTCATATTTTCATATTTTCATATTTTCATATTTTCATATTTTCATATTTTCATATTTTCATATTTTCATATTTTCATATTTTCATATTTTCATATTTTCATATTTTCATATTTTCATATTTTCATATTTTCATATTTTCATATTTTCATATTTTCATATTTTCATATTTTCATATTTTCATATTTTCATATTTTCATATTTTCATATTTTCATATTTTCATATTTTCATATTTTCATATTTTCATATTTTCATATTTTCATATTTTCATATTTCATATTTTCATATTTTCATATTTTCATATTTTCATATTTTCATATTTTCATATTTTCATATTTTCATATTTTCATATTTTCATATTTTCATATTTTCATATTTTTATATTTTCATATTTTCATATTTTCATATTTTCATTTTATGAAAATTTCGTAAAGAATTTCTTAGTTCTAATATTTGAATAGTACGTATGAGTAATATGAACTCTAAATCACGAGCGGAACGTATGAATAATATAAATTATCTATAAATATATATTACTCATACGTATCAGTAGTTTAAAATTCTTTGGTGGTTATTGAAATATTTCTGTAGCCTTTGACTTATGAACCGCTCTTTGATTTGCTCTTTTGTGTTGATTCTCTTACCTTCATTTAAAATTGTGGAAATATTTGTTTATAATTTTCTTTTAAATCCAATCAGAATGATTGAATGTAAAGGCGATGGATAAAAAAAGATTTTTTTCGTAGGTATTTCCACTTTATTTTCCTCTTCTTTTAATATTTGTTTTATGAAGCAAATTTCTAAAATTGGAGCAAGAAAAAGGTGTCGAGTGCACTTACCTCCGAAATCCGGCCGTATGCTGTTGTCATAGCCACGCAAGAGATTGTCTAATAATTCCGATATGTTGGCATGATTGTTACGCTGTGTTAAGCGTATATGAGAGCCGGCTTCTGTTAATTTTGTGGCCACTAGGCTATGCCACATCAGGACGTAGAGACATGTTAGCCTTAGTCTAAGCCATGTTAACCTCAGACCACTGGCAGTAATGTGGTGGTTACGGCTATGGCGTTGGCGACCACAGCGACTGCTGTTGCAGCCGAATCGTAAAGGAAGTAAAGGCACCAATTGTTGTAAACTTATCATTATCGTCATCATCATCGGTCGCATCATGGTCATCATGGAGATTTGCTAACATATGTTGGTTGTGTAGGCGTGTGGGGGCACAAGGGTGATCGTTGGCGCCAGTTTCCTTTTTTTAACCTATGGTTGTGTAATTGTCGTTGTATCCTGATGATGTAGTCAAATTGTGTGATAATTCCAAGTTGTTGTGTCTCCTCGTTTATGAGCGGGGCAGTGTTACTGGGAGACTTTGGTGTTGTTGATGTTTTAGGAAGTTTATAATGTCCTTTTTCTTTGGATCTGCTGTTGACAAGTTTTTTCGTGTTGTCTTATGCAGTTACTATTTGTTTTCAATGTTGTTTAATTTTGGCTTTTGTGTGATGTTTGCACTTTGTTTTTATCTTGTGCGATTTGTTTATGTTTTACTACTAAGGATTTGGGTTTTTTCTCACTTCACTTTAATTCTATACTGGATTTCAGTTTAAATGACCACTAACGCCGAAAGAAATGCTGATAGGATGTTTTTGTTAAATCATTTCTGTTTTTATGCATTTTTCTTTCTTTTTAATTGTGAGAATTCATTTCAGTCTTTTTTTTTCTTGTGTGAATTAATTGCAAAGTTCAAAAGATTATGAAATAATGAAATGATAAAAGAAAGGACAAAGAGTTTGCTAAAGAAAGCTAATTATGTTGGCATTTAAAAGCCGTCAAACGAGGACAGTGAATGGCTATTAGAATTTTCGGAAAATAGATAGTAAAATGTGAGGGAAATACATATTAAAGCGAGTGATAATATAATAAAGTCTTACACAGCTGTAGGTGAATAAGAACCTAGTGGCTATAGGTCCTTTAACTAACAGGAGTGACAATGAATAATTTGTAAAATATTTCGTAAACAAAATAAAAATTAAGATATAAATACGGTTAATTACACAGTGCAACACATCATTTAGGGACTCAATTCGGAGAACTGCAAGTGAAAGTAGCCCCAAAAAGAAGAAGCTCTGCATCATTCGTTTTGTCAAGTTACTTGCTATAATAATTTAATATCTAGTTAAGGTAAGTAAGTATCGTGTAGGGGATCTTTTGTCATACATATTGTTATATGGTGGTGTATGATTATCAAAAGTAATATTCCACGTAAATCATACGCGACGGAGTACAACAGTTTTATTGTAACTGCAACAAAATAAACCCAGTTCAAAATCAGTTGATGAATGGAAAAATGAAAATGTTGCTTATGTAGGGAAACCTTATATGAACAGATTAAAGGAATTTTAATTCTTAATTTTTTTAAATTTGTTTCAGCTAAATCGGACTAGTGGTTCGCGAGTTATGTCAAATAAAAGAGCCCAAATTCCCCTAAACGATAGTTTCTACTTTAAATGGTTTTTAAATTATTATGGCATGTAACTTGACAAAACGAATAATGCAGAACTACTTCGTTTTGGGGCTACTTTCACGTGCACTTCTCAGAATTCAGTCCCAAATCAATGACCTGGAAAATGTTGTACTGTGTTAGTTAAGGTAATCCTGGACGTTTACATATTATTAATAGCCACAAAACTTTGGTGCCTTAGGTCGTATAAGTGATAATGTTATTACATTTTAAATTCATGTCGGATTTAAGAGACGTATGAGTATTATTAATTCTTGCATATACTAGGGTTGAAAACAATCTCTTCTATCCCGATCACCTAGCATTATTTGCGAATTGTAATATTTTATGTACGTCAGTACTTTGATTTAGTAATACTAATGATATTCATTTGTGATAAATACAATAGGGTGAGACCCTATGTCCTTCATCCTCAATTCTGGTGGATATTGTTTAACTTTGATTTAACGAAACTAACCAATTTTAGGTATTGCTCTTTGCCTCCTTGTGGTGCGTAAACAGTTGGAGATAGGACTTGCGATCGTATGACCAGAGGCTTACAGATATTTATTCAAACTGTAGAAATGATTACAGTGTAAGTGAATTGTTATTGAATTCACCAACAAAAATAAAAAGTTCAATATAAATTTTGTATTGGGGTACCGAAAAGGTCTTTAACGGCAATAACTAAATACTAAGGATACAGTCTCAGTGTACCGTTTCTGCCGATCGTAGAAAATAATTCCGTAGAAAGTCCTTCACACCAAGCTTAGATAACAGCTCTTTCACCTGGTCCGTTGGATGGACCTCCTCCTGCAACGCATTTTCATCCATTCGTATAATGTGTCCCATGCAGCGCATTCGATTTATTTGAACGCACTTGACTTCGGGTCGTTGTCGTTTTAGGAGACAAAATCATCTACCTCTTCAATGTTATGGTGTCAACATTCACGCAGCGTTTCAAACGGTTTTGTCTGCCGACTGCTTCTCAATGTTCGAAAAAGCCGCAGTAACTTCTCCTAGTCCCCGGCCAATGATATCTATGTTTACTGCAGCCTTTCGCATTGTGTTAAAGAGGTCACATGGCAGTCTACCGTCTTGTCTATAGCCTCGCTTGGTACAAAATGGCTCAGTTAGATTTTTGCCTATTTTTACTGAAATCGTATCAGCTTCGCTATGCTACCAAACTCAGCTATAGCATCTAATAACTTCTGTTGTGATTCATTAATTGCAACTCATTAATATTTTCGAGTCATTAATTGTTAAGTTACCAATTAAGTATTTTTGGTGTCGTTGCACAAAAACACAACTGAAATTGGAGCAAGTACAACACGAGCCATTCGTTGTTCCAGTTGTTTTCTTGCTCCGTCCGTCTGCATGTTGACAAAATAAGGTCGAATTGCATTCATTGGATTTCCGCATGACGTTTGCTTATTACAGAAATGGGCAAAGTCGTGGGAAAAAAGAATGAGTTGAACGCCCTATTTTGCTGATCGGCAGAATTGCAGTTTGGGTTTTTGGACAACGGCGCAGTAATGATGTATGTATGTAATGTCGGGTAAAGTAAATATAAAAAAACGTAGAATAATCAAATTAAGAATGGAAAAAATAAATAAAAGGTGGCTGGAGACTGAAAAAGGGCTCAGCTACAACCAACCGGAAGACTAATGAACATGATTGTCGATTTTCAGCAAGGTGGTAAGTAAGAAAAAAAGAACCTCTCCTTCCCCTTTCCCCTCCACTGTGAATTAGTGCCCAAAGGCGCTGACTCCCCCTAGCGCGGTGCCTCGCGTCCCAAAAAGGCAACAAGGACAGCCTCAGAGGCAGTCCTTGTATTAGGGAATAGCATCCTTTCCTTTTACTCAATTCCTTTTCCCGGGTACCCGCTCTCCCCGCGGGTACCCAACCCGTTATTCCTTTTCTTTCATTGGGTATCCGCTCTCCCCGTGGGTACTCAACACTTCTGTCGCACAGGACTGTCGAATGCAGCATTGTTATCCGTGTCGATATGAATTTCCTGGGTTTTCTCCAGGATTTGTCGTAGTGTAAAAATCTTGGTTTTTCATAACCCAGAACCGTCGTTGCGAGAGTCGGGAGTGTGATGCAAGGTGAAGCTTTTGATCGGTTTAACTTGGCAAACCCAGAGTGATCCTTGCCAATTGCACTTCAAGTCTACACACAGAGCTCCGTATTCGTGGTACTACTGCGAACGGAGTATCTCCACATGGTGACGTCGGGAAACGTGCTGAGGGGCGAAACCTAAAACCGGGTACGTCGGCTCAGAGTGAGCGGTATCCTGGTCAGCGTCTGGCCCAGAATGGGCGGCTGTAATAAAATCCTGGCAGGAGGGGAAAACTGCGACATGGTGCGCTGGTCTTGCAACCCGCCACCGACATTTGAACTATTGCAAAACCTCCAAAATGTTGACGACCATCGCAAACGAATTATGGACCATGATTTAGGGATATGGATCTGAAATGTTAGAACACTGTATTTACCAGGGGCCTCCAACCAACTGGAGGAAGTACTTGAAAAATAAAAGGCTGACATAACCGCTTTACAGGAAATCCGGTAGACGAGACACGGGTGCTCATCTATTACAGTGGCCATGCGAACAAGCACGAGTTTGGATGTGGATTTGTGGTTGGCAAGAGACTGCGACACCTGAGGTGCAACATATAGCCACAATAAGAGTAAAAACAAAGTTTTTTCACATAACACTTATTTGAGCCCATGCTCCGACAGAAGAGAAAAGCGATAAGAACAAAGACAAGTTCTACGTGGGCTCTCGTAATGTATATGACCGTAGCCCCAGTCATGATATCAAAATTGTACTAGGTGATTTTAATGCTAAAATAGGCAGGGAGACCGTATTTGAGCCCACCATCCACCATCAGTCTGCACACCAAAACGTCAAACAATGGCATCAGACTGATTGATTTCTCTGCGGCAAGAAATATGGTAGTTAGCAGCACTAGATTCGACCATAAAAATATTTATAAGGCAACATCGTTATCTCCAGATCAATTGACGAGGAATAAGATATATCACGTTGTAGTCGATGGCGGCCACGCATCGAGTGTTCTGGACGAACGAGTGATCATGTGTGCAAACATCGACTGCGATCACTATCTTATCGCAGTTAAGGTACGCACAAGGCTAAGTATGGCGAAAAACGTACGTAACCAGGCACAACGAAAGCTGGACATCGGTAAGCTGCGGACCACAGAGGTAGCGGACGTCTAATCCAACCATCTAACTCAACTGCTACGGAATGATCCAACCCCTTATAATAGTACCTCGCAGTGGCAATATATAGTCGACTCCAAAGAACTGACTGTGAGAAGCTTACTTGGGTACTCAAAGCCGTCTCAAGAAGATGCCTGGTACGATGATGAATGTCGCAATACCACGAGAGAGACGGATACAGGGCGAAACTTCAGCCAATGGCAATGCGAGCTGTTCTTGAACGGCACGGGAGAAAAATCGAGAAGCAACTCGTGTTTTTGGATAGAAAAAGAAGGAGCTGAAGAAGCGACAGGATGAGTGCACTGAGTTGCACCGAAGTAGAGGGGAAGCCCAAAAATTCTACCAGAGAGTTACGGCGAGGATGCGCGGAACAGGGTTGTCATCCTGCAAGTACAGCGATGGCCAGCTAGTGACGGACCCGGATAGAGTTCTGAAGATATGGAGAGATAATTTTAGAAATTTACTGGACACGGACACCACTTCAGAAGACCCCGCTCCAATCCATGACGATGGTATTTACTGTCCCCCTCCGAGACAGAGCGAGATACGTGTGGCAATATCCCGCCTTAAAAACAACAAAGCTGCTGGAGCCCATGGTCTCCCTGCAGAATTGTTTAAGGTAGGTGGGGAGGAGCTTATAAGAAGCATGCATCAGCTCATGGAGAACATCTGGCTAGAGGAGAGCATACCCGGTAATTAGAGTCTCAAACTGTTATGTCCCATATACAAGAAAAACTAATTGGACCGTGTCAGTGGGGTTTTTGACCTAGTAAATCTGCGACGGATTAAATATTCACCTTACGACAAATCCTGGAAAAAAACTCATGAAAAGCAGATTGATACCTACCACCTACCTCTTAGTCGACTACAAAGCTGCCTTTTGTAGTCGCTTTATGTGGCCATGTCTGAGTTTGGTATCCCTGCAAAGCTGATTCGACTTTGCAGATGTACCTTGGAAAACACCAAATCCTTGGTTTAGATTTGTAACGATCACTCTGTACCATTCAACACTGAAAGAGGTCTCAGGCAGGGTGATAGCTTGTCCAGTACACTAGTTAATATAGTTATGGAGAAGGTGATGAGAAAAGCCGTGGCATAGTGAGTAGAACACGCGACTACCATGCGGGAGATCCCGTGATCGATTCCCGCCTCTAGTCATCTACATTTTTCTTCCATTGTCGGCCTCGATGTTCTCGTCAGCAACATCGCAGTAAAAGTGTCGAGTCAATCTGCATGTCTAGTAGAAACTTCTCAAACAGTCACGTTCGTATTCGTCGATAAACAAGTAGGTGCCATTTGTTGTGAGTAACACGAGAAGCTATCCCATACCTCATTCATGGGATGTACAGGGAAATTAAGTTAAATTTAAGAAGAGAAAGGCTGGTGTCAACATGTCTGGCACCATATTCCAGAAGAGCCACATGCCACTAGCCTTTGCCGATGATATAGACATCATTGGCTGAAATATGCGGGATGTTACTGCAGTTTTCTCATCACTAGAAAAGAGTCAGAAAAACTGGGTTAAGCGGTCAACGAGGACAAAACAAAAATAATGTTTTCGACGAACAAAGATTCCTCTCGATGGCAACGCACCGTGAACGTTGAAAATTATTGTTTCGAGGTAGTAGTGTTTCGAGGTAGTGTTAAGAACACCCGACAACCATGCGAGAGATCCCGGATTCGATTCCCGCCTCTAGTCATCTAAATTTTTCTTCCATTGCCGGCCTCGATGTTCTCGTCAGCAACTTCGCAGTAAAAGTGTCGAGTCAATCTGCATGTCTAGTAGAAACTTCTCAAACAGTCACGTCCGTATTCGTCGACAAACAAGTAGGTGCCGTTTGATGTGAGTATAAAATTGAAAGCGTGTTAATTCGAAATAACACGAGAAGCTATCCCATACCTCATTCATGGGATGTACAGGGAAATTAAGTTAAGTTTAAGAAGAGAAAGGCTGGTGTCTACATGTCTGGCACCATATTCCACAGGAGCCACATGCCACTAGCCTATGCCGATGATATAGACATCATTGGCTGAAATATGTGGGATGTTACTGCAGTTTTTTCATCACTAGAAAAGGAGTCAGCAAAACTGGGTTTAGCGGTCAACGAGGACAAAACAAAAATAATGATTTCGACGAACAAAGATTCCTCTCGATGGCAACGCACCGTGAACGTTGAAAATTATTGTTTCGAGGTAGTAGATGAATTTCCCTACCTCCGATCTTCGGTCAATAATAAAAATAATGTCAGACAAGAAATCGTATGAACCATGAGCTGTATGAGCTTTACCATGACATCGACGTAGCTAAAAGAGTCAGAATGCAACGACTACGATGGCTGGGACATGTTGCCAGAATGGATGTAAATGCTCCACCGAGAAAGGTGTTTGAAGGCGCACCTGTAGCAGGGCGCAGACCCAAACTTCGTTGAAAGGAAGAAGGGCTAGGCGACGTGCCACCATCTGGTAGGACTAACTGGAGAACGCAACCGTGTGGAATTTTTTAATACCTCAGGCCTCAAATTTATGAACCACGTTGGTAAGTTGTAATGGGCCACTTTAGTTAGTAAGTAAGTACGGTCGTTGTGGCAGTGGTCAGAGAATTCTCAATATGCTGCGACTGTGCGTCGGGAGTATCAGAATAAGTTGGATTCTTTTGAAGTAATTAAGGGAGTTGATTGGAGTAAGTATTGGGTATGCAGCCTTGAGGTATCTTGCTTCCCATGAGCATATATAATTGCGTGCGAACCTTGGCTGCAACTAGGGTCTATATTTGCACCTCGCATCACATGCACGTCCGTAACGCATGAGTTATGCCTTTTATCGATTACCACGTTATCAATCTGGTTTCATGTCTTTTGATCAGCAGATATCCAGGTCTTGTGGATATCTTTATGTGGGAATCTGGTTCCACTCACTACCATATTTCTGCCGAGGCAAAATTAACGGGTAAGAATTCGTTCCAATCCTAGTATCTTGTCGGCTGTCAAATACTTTTAGAGAGCGTCTATGTTGAGCTACAGAAACTTTTGTTACCTACTCCCTAAGACCTATCAGACCTGACCTATCAGACGTTGTGAGTTGCTTGGGGACCTCCAAAGAGAGATTCTGGTTATACCCAAGTGAATAACAATCAGAAAACTCATAATAGAAAATCTCCAATTTCCCAAATTGTTATTGTATTATTGTTTATAAATATCGTATATTTCTTGATATCGTAAATTTAATATTAGTCGATTGTAGTAATTTTTTACTTATACAATATTTTTTGCAATAGTGTAATTTTTCTTAGCGTAATAAGCGAATTTTGAACAATTTGTAGTTGTACCAAAATTCTATACGAATAACCAAATTCTTTTTTTATATTATTTTTCAATTATTTTAAGAAATAAGTTTAAAGAGAAAAAATTAACATTCTCTATTGATTCATCCCCTTTACATGCCTATAGTGTATATTTACTTATTATTTATTTATACAGCTTTCCCTTGCATCTCTTTATGCGTCACTTAAACATCGACTCTTTACAATTACTGCAAATTTTATCGTCATCACTAGACCATTGTCAGCGAGCCATCAATGCAATTTATTGAAAACGTGGAGCCACACATGCTCAGTTGCCTATTGAAAAAGATTCCGAAACATATCACCAATCTATGTTTCGCTCTGCCTCACTCTCACTCGCGCCCTAACATCATGATGCCTCTGATAGTGTTGATGATGGCGTTGATATAAATAGGTAACAGTGATTATAAGATATGCATAGAATATTGAAAAGGACCATGGGTACGAGGGTGACACTGAATAGAGTTAAGAAAATACATCTTAAGCACGTTCAGTAATATTAGTATGTCATCAGTTTATTATGTTTAGTGACAATGGCGGTGACTCTGTGGACACACAGCCTCGATGTGGTCAGAGGGTGGGAGATAACCCAGTCTGAAGAGGGAAACATTACTGGCAAAAACAAATTGTGGTACTTCCCCACACAGCTTGCCTGCATTAGAAAAAAAATATTGAGGTAGATAGGGTATTCATTGTACTTTAATAGTATGTGTGGTTCTCTCAAATGATAATGGTTGATTTTTTTCTTTTTTTTCGTTTTTGTGTTTAGAAATTATTGTCACATGCTGAGATTTGTTGAGGTGCTGATTGTGGCTAAGAGCAAAGCCATCATTTGAAGGCGAATGTCGTTTTTTGTTACGAATGTATGTTTTGTCGTTGTCGTTGCCTTCGGAGACATTTTCGAGGATGTGCTGTTCTACATGTGGACTGGTTGGTGGTGATTGTGGCCTTTGTGTGGCGTCTTGAAGTGCAGACATTTATTTGTAGAGGTGGACAATGTCAAAGTGTTGTCTAAATGGTTGTTAATGTAACGACTTTCTCAAAATAGACAAATACTAATGCAGTGGCACATTAAGGTGGCAGCCACAAGGTTTAAACATTATGAAATTAAAATTTAAAAAAAAATTACGATAAATAGAAAGGAAAATAGTTGCTGTTACTTGATATTTTTAATATTTTCAAAATATTTGCATATTTTTAATATTTTGAATACTATTAAAGTTATCCTATTAATGTTATAAATGTGAATGTCTGTCTGTCTGTTTGTTTGTTTGTATGTTTGTATGTTTGTTGCTTAATCACGCCTAAACGGCTGAACCGATTTCAATGAAATTTGGAAGACAGATGGTGTAGTGTATGGAAATTACCGTAGGCTATAATTTTTTTGAATGGGCGGTGTGGGCGTGGCAAAACTTTTTTTAGAGCTAGGGGGATAAAATTTGATACACAGATAGTACTCGGCAACACGAATATGAATATGCGGACAAAATTTTAATTTTGGACCAGTGGGCGGAGTGGGCGTGGCAAAACATATTTTTAGAGCTAGGAAGATAAAATTGGGTACACAGATATTACTCGGCTAGGCGAATATGAATATGCAGACAAAATTTAAATTTTGGATCAGTGGGCGGAATGGGAGTGGCAAAATATACTTTTAGAGCTAGGAAGATAAAATTTGATACCCAGATAGTACTCGACAACGCGAATTTGAATATGCATACGAAATTTTAATTATGGATCCAGTGGGTGTGGAAAAACATATGTTTTTAGCTAGGGAGACAAAATTTGATATACAGATAGTACTCGGCAAAACGAATATGAATTTGTGGACAAAATTTTAATTTTGGGACAGTGGGCGGATGGGGTATGGCAAAACATATTTTTAGAGCTAGGGAGATACAATTGTATGCACATATACTACTCGGCAACACGAATATGAGTTTGCGGACGAAATTTTATTTTTGGACCAATGGAAGGAGTGTGTGGCGAAATTATATTTTACCCCTAGAGAAATACAATTTGGTAGAAAGATAGTACTCGGCTACTCGATTATGAATATGCAGACGAAATTTAAATTTTGGATCAGTGGGAGGAGTGGGCGTGACCAAACTGTATTTTAGCCCCAGAGAGATAAAATTTGGTACACAAATAGTACTCAACAACACGAATAAAGATGTGCACGCGAAATTTAAATTTTGGATCAGTGAGAGGAGTGGGCATGTCAAAACTGTATTTTAGCCCTAGAGATATACAATTTGGTACACAGATATTACTTGATAACACGAATATGAATATGTAAAAAACATATTAATTTTGGATCAGTGGGATGTAGCTACAATTTGGAACACTGATAGTACTGGGGACTTCATGTTCCAATTTGCAGACGAAATTGTTATTCTCAATCAGTTGTGGGAAAACGGTATTTTATCCCTTGATACACAGATAATAACGATACCAAAAAAGTAAAATTTATTGTACTAAAAAATTTAATTTATTTTACTAAAAAGTAAATTTATTGTACAAAAAAGTAAAATTTATTGTACAAAAAAGTACTTTTATTTATTTACATGATGCTGACACATTTAGAAAGAACACATTGACATTGATGTCAGTAGTGTAAAGGAGGCTTTATGGTTCTCGGCAGTGCAGACATGAATATACCGACATAATATTTATTTTCGGTCAGCCGGAATATGAAGACGGACATTTTATTTCCGAACTAAGATTGTATTTGAGTAGATATCAGCCGAAAATGTCCAGCACCAATTATAGTTTGAATTTGACCGTTAATATTCAAACATGAGAATGGAGTAAATTCTTTCCCCACGATTCCCTTTTTACCAAAAAGCTCAAGCTTCTTAACATGGTTTTGTTGGTAAACTAAGATTACTTCAAGTTTTTTATGTCAGTTGGTCACAAAGGGGTCTGAAAATGAACTCGTCATGGAGTTCGAAACGCGTCATCCTAGTGCGTGACACACTGAATTCGACCAAAAATATCAAGCAATAAAAACACTTTTCTGATCGTTAGCCGAATTTGATGTATCATTTGATACATCAAATTTATATAAATTGATATATATACAAAATGATCGACTAAAACTAACGAACAAACAGTTAAAAATTATTATTAATTACACAGTAGCACATTTTCCTACTTCAAACTTTTGAACCAATTGAAACCCACAAAATCTGAAAGCTTATGATAGTAGAAGAAAACCCCTAACTGGGTTTTGAATTATTAGCTAAGATTTTCTTTTAATTCATTTTTGAAGCTTTCGACTGAGAGGAAGATTTTAGTAGTCTATATCTCGTGAACTATTCCAAATATAGCTTTTCTCTCTTCAGCAAATTTTTAGCTTTTAATCAGATCTAAAAATTTTGCCTTGAGATAAAATCAAGAAAACAACAACATCTTACTCAAAACAGCAAAACTGTACAGAAATCACTTTCAGTTGTACGTATATCGAAATTAAAAATGCTATGCTTTTTAAAATGAAATAGATACAAAATAGAAATAAATCAAAAAACAATAAAAATCTATGATGAAATTTTAAAATTTTTTTACTTTTTTGTTGTTTTGAGTGAAATTATGTTGTGTTTTTGATTTTATCTGAAGGTTAAATTTTTGGATCTGATTAAGAGCAAAAATTTTACCAAAGAGAGACATCAAAATTTTGAATAGTTCACGAGATATAGCCTTAAGAATCAGTACATGATTTTTGAACTTTCAAAAATGAATAAAAAAAAACCTTAGCTAATAAGTCAAAACCCAGCTAGGGGTTTTTTCTACCATCATAAGCTTTCAGATTTTGGCGGTCTCAATTGCTTTAAGTTTTACTGCTGCACTGTATTATAAGATATCCAACATTTTTTTTTAAATATTTTTTTATTATTCTTCAATATTTTTAGTATATTTAATTTTTTTAACATTTTTAATATTTTTGATATTTAAAACATTTTTTAATATTTTTGATATTTTTAATATTTGTAATAATTTTTAATATTTTTAATATATTTAATATTTTTAATATTTTCAATATTTTTAATATACTAGTTTGGAACCAGTTGCCGGTGTTTAGCTTTTGATACACTTAATTTTTGGAATGTCATTTAGTCACTTTTTTTAACATCATAGTTATTCAGAAGTCTATATATATAAAAAAGATGTACATTTTGATGTCACCACTAATTGTGAAAACTGTTGACCCCATTTGTCCCCAAATTTCAGTGAAAGTTAAGGATTGGCTGTAGATGATCATCCAGACCGCAAAAAGGCTTAAAGAAGAATAACTAACTTTTATAATGGCGCACTTCCTACTGATTAAGAGAGCGTCACAAAGTGGTTTTTCCCATTTCGAAATTTTAGGGGACAATAACTAAAATAGGAATAACTGTGTTGATATCACCCAGACCATACGGTTAATGGGGTTGCTGAGCCTAATGAATGAATTTTGGAAATTCGTGCCCCTTAGGATAAAAAGGTAGAATCACCCAGTACACCAACGCAGAAAGATATATGTCAGTCAATCGGCTTAAAAATGTGGTTTTAGAATATATGTCTATCAATAAGTAAGTTTTCATTACATCATGGACGACACTGCTGATCCGTTTTAGCAATTCTTATAATAATATCTAATAATCTTTAAGATATATGAATAACAGAATTTGTCCTAGAAAACCTCGCCTTTAAAAAACCTTTAAATTGAAATATTTTAGAGGTCAACGAAATAAACCAATCGTTATTAGATTTCAACTACACTCAACATATTTTACAAAAATTTGGAGGCAGGACGAAGTCTGCCGGGCCAGCTAGTTCTTAATATTTTTAACAAATTTAATATTTTTGATATTTAAAACATTTTTAATATTTTTGTTATCCTATTAATATTATAAATGTGAATGTCTGTCTGTTTGTTTGTTTGTTTGTTTGTTTGTTTGTTGCTCAATCACGCCTAAACGGCTGAACCGATTTCAATGAAATTTGGAAGACAGTTAGTGTACTATATGTAAATTAGTATAGGCTATATATTTTGTATTTTTTTTATCCTATGGACGGAGTGGGCGTGGCAAAACATATTTTTTGTGCTAGGGTGATGAAATTTGATACACAGATAGTACTCGGCAACACGAATATGAATATGAGGTCGAAATTTTAATTTTGAACCAGTGGGCGGAGTGGGCGTGGCAAAACTTTTTTTTAGAGCTAGAGAGATAAAATTTGATACCCAGATAGTACTCGACAACACGAATATGAATATGCAGACGAAATTTAAATTTTGGACCCAATGGGCGGAGTGGGCGTGGCAAAACATTTTTTAGAGCTAGAGATATGAAATTTGATACCCAGATATTACTCGACAACACAAATATGAATATGCTGACGAAATTGTTATTTTGGACCAGTTGCCGGAGTGGGCGTGGCAAAACTTTTTTATAGAGCTAGATAGATACAAACTGATACCCTGATAGTGCTCGACAACACGAATTTGAATTTGCTGACGAAATTTTAATTTTGGGCAAATGGGCGAAGTGGGCGTGGCAAAAATTTTTTTTTAGAGCTAGATATATAAAATTTGATACCCATATAGTACTCAACAACGCAAATATGAAGATTCAGACGAAATTTTTTTTTTGTATCCGATGGGCATAGAAGGCGTGGCAAAACATATTTTAAGAGCTAGAGAGTTAAAATTTGATACACAGATAGTGCTCGGCAACATGAATATAAATATCTAGACGGAATTTTAATTTTGGGTCAATAGGCGGAGGGGGTGTGGAAAACTGTATTTTATCCCTAGAGAAATCAAATTTGGTACATAGATAGTACTCGGCTACACGAATATGAATATGCTGACGAAATTTAAATTTTGTTTCTGTTGGCGGAGAGGGCGTGACCAAACGGTATTTTAGCCCAACAGAAATAAAATTCGGTATACAAATAGTACTCGACAATACGAATATGAATATACAGATGGAATTTAAATATTCGATCAGTGAGCGAGTGGGCGAAGGGGGCGTGGCAAAACAGTATTTTAGTCCTTGAGAGATACAATTTAATACACAAATAGCATTCGACAACACGAATATAAATATGAAAATGAATTTTGAATTTTGGGTCAGTAGGAGGAGTGGAAGTGGCAAAACTGTATTTAAACCCTAGAGAGATACAATTTAGCATCCAGATAGTACACTACAACACGAATATGAATATGTAGACGATATTTTAATTTTCCATTATTAGGGGAAGGGGGCGTGGCAAAACTGTATTTTAGTCCTAGAGACATATAATGAAATATACAGGTAGTATTCGACTACACGCATATAAATAAACAAACAAAATTAATATTTTGGATCGGTGGCCGGAGTGGGCGTGGAAAACTGCATTTTATCCCTAGAGAAACCTAGATAGTACACGACAACACGGCATTTTGGACCAGTGGGCGGAGGGAGCGTGACAAAACAAGAATGACGCTTAAGCTCAGCCCTTTAAGTAGGCATGCCAAACATATTATAGGTATTCGACAATTTAGCAATAGCGAAGCATTGCCGGGTCCACTAGTTTTTAATATTTCTAATAATTTTAATATTTGTAATCTATATATATAAAAATGAAATGGTCCACGTATGTCATACCATCACTAGAGAACGGCTGGAGTGATTTGGCTGATTTTTTTTTTATTTGATTCAAAATTTTCCGTAGATTGTTTGTGTTGAAAAAAATCAAATCCAGGTGGCGCTAGGGTGGATTTATATCGAAAATTTGAATGCATGTACCAATTCAACTGAAATTTAGAATGGATATTCGTTTGATCATGAGAAAACATTTTATGTACAAATGGACCCGGTAGGTGGCGCTGGGGTCGGTTTACAATCAAAATTTTAACGAATGGGTAAATTTAACTGAAATTCAGAATCTATGTTTGTTTGATCATCAGAAAAAATTGTATGTACAAATTGACCCGGTAGATGGCGCTGGGGTGTATTTTTATCAAAAATTTAAATGCATGTAGCAATTTAACTGAAATTTAGTATTTATGTTTGTGGAACCTTAAGAAAAAATTTGTTGTATAAATTAACCCGGTAGGTGTCGCAAGGGTGGAATTATAATGAAAATTTTAACGAATTAAACAATTTGACTGAAATTTAGAATGTATATTTGTTTTATTATGAGAATTTTTTTTTGTGTATATGGACCCACAGTTGATTTGGCTGGGTAGAATTATTTCGAAAATTTATATCGATTGTCCGTTTTTACTTAAACTTAAAATATATGATTTTTTTGGCATGAGAAAATTTTGAATGTATGCTTGGAACCAGTTGCCGGTGTTTAGCATATTATACACTTAATTTTTGGAATGTCATTTAGTCACGATTGATGACATCACATATAAACATTTTTTTAACATCAAAATAAGTGAGAAGTCTATATATAAAAATAGATGTGAAATTTTTTGATATCACCACTAATTGCGAAAACGGTTTGTACCAAAATGTCAGTGAAAGTTGGGAATGGGCTGTAGATGTTCACCGAGACCGCAAACCGGTTTAAGGTAGAATGGCGAACATTTACATTGGCGCACTTACTATAGAACTAGAGAGTTTTACATAGTGGTTTTTCGCATTTCGAAATTTTAGGGGACAACCCCGAAAATGGGAAAAAATGTTACTATCACCAAGACCAAACGGTTAATAGGGTTGTTGAGCCAAATGAATGTATTTTTGGATATTCGCAATCCTTGGGATAAAAAGGGGCAAAATGCTATCATGGCTCAGACCAAAAACCTAAAGGTACGAGAACCCAGTACACCAACGCAGAAAATTATATGTCAGTCAATCGGCTTAAAAATTGGATTTTAGAATATATGCCTATCAATAAATAAGTTTTTATCAAATAATGGACGACACTGCTGATCCATTTTATCATTTCTACCAATGATATATAATAATCTTTTAGATAAATGAAGTACAGAATTTGTCCGGGAAAACCTCGACCCTTTAAATTGAAATACTTCCGAGGCCAAAGTAATAAACCAATCGTTATTAGATTTCAACTGCACTCAACATATTTTTCAATAATTTGGAGGCAGGACGAAGTCTGCCGGGCCAGCTAGTAATTTTAATATTTTTAACATTTTTAATATTTTTAAAATTTTTAATATTTTCAATATTTTTAATATTATACATATTTCTAATATGTGTAAAGGTTGATTTTTTAAGAGCTATAGGAAAGTTTAAAAAAAAAATACATAAAATTCAGAAAAATGCATGAAATCTTTATTTGAATCGATAGTACGGTCCAGATAATTTGATGTTTGAAGATTATTTTATGCAAATGTTGACCGTGACTGCGCCTCAAATGGTCCATCCGCTTAGTCCAATTTTGGCATACTCTTTCCAACATTTTGGCAGGTATCTCATGAATAAATGCTTCAATGTTGTCTTCCAATGCGTCAATTGAAGCGGTCATGTGTGTATAGAAATGAGCTTTAACATAGCCCCACAAAAAATAGTCTAAAGGCGTTAAATCGCACGATCTACTCGGTCAATTGACCGGTCCCGAACGTGAAATAAATTGTTCACCGAACTCGCCTCTCAACAAGTCCATTGTTAAGCGTGCTGTGTAGCATGTGGCACCGTATTGTTGAAACCACATGTCATGCAAGTCAAGCTCTTGCATTTTGGGCAAAAAAAAAGTTGGATATCATCTCATGGTAGCGCTCACCATTCAAAGTTACGTTACGATTCGCATCATCTTTGAAGAAGTACGGTCCAATGATGCCACCATCCCATAAACCGCACCAAACTGTGACTTTTTTTGGATGCATTGGTAGCTCTTGCAATGCTTCTGGCTGATCTTCACTCCAAAATCGACAATTCTGCTTATTAACGTACCCATTGAGCCAAAAATTAGCTTCATCGCTGAACACAATTTTTCGAAAAAAGGGGATCTTCGGCCAACATTCCAAGAGCCCATTCACCAAAAATTCTACGTTGCGTTCGGCTTCAATTCTTGCACCAGCTGTATTTTGAAAGGCTTCTCACCTAAATAAATCCGCAAAATTTTCCACGTTGTTGAGTAACATAGGCCCAATTGCTGCGAACGGCGACGAATCGATAATTAATGGTCATCATTAACACTGGCCGATACAGCAGCGATATTTTCTTCACTTCGCACTCTACGTAAGCGTGTTGGTGGTTTAATGTCCAACAATGTAAATTTGGTTCGAAATTTAGTCACAATAGTCCGAATAGCCGCTTCAGTGGGTCGAATAAACTGACCATAAAATGGAAGAAGCGCGCTATGAACTTTCTTAACAGAGCACGAATTTTGATAATAAAATTCAATAATTTGCAAGCGTTTTTCGTTTGTAAGACGATTCATGGTTAAATTACAGACCAAACTGAAGATGTTTGACAGTGAAACAAAACATGAAACGTGCGTCACCTGTTTAAACCAGTGTTGCCAAAAAGATAATAGCTAAAAAATCACTTTATTTTTTTAATACTTTTAATATATTTATTATTTTCAATATTTCTAATATTATCAATATTTTTAATGTTTGTATTTTTTTTGTAATATTATTTATATATTTAGAATTTTTAAAATTTAATATTTTTTATAAATAAGGTTTTTTCTCTTAAATTTTTTCTTGAACCATTTATTGTTAAATTTCGATAATTATAATATTACCTTGTTTTATAAATGTTTAAGTTAGTTAAGTCTAAATAGACTAATCTCTTTACCAATACTGTTATAATTATTGTACAAAATGCATTGTTATTATTTGGCAATAAAGTGAATTAAATCAAAAAAAAATTAATATTTTTTATATTAAAAATTTTTGTAATATGTTAGTATTATAAAAACTTTGAAAGTTTTAAAATTTTTGCTTTTTTAAACTGTATTGTTTGTTAGTTTTAGTCGATCGTATTGTATATATTATCAATTTACGTTAGAGTATCAAATGATACATCAAATTCGGCTAACGATCAGAATTCTTTTCTGATTTTTGCTTTTTTTTCAAACATATTTAATATTATTAAAATTTGTATATTTTTATTGTTGTGAATATTAGAAATGTTTTAAATAGTTTTTATATTTTTACAATTTTAAAGTTTTCAATATTTCTAATTTGTTGTAATGTACCAAATGTTTACAGACTCATTTTATTCGATAAATCCACTGCCCTCTTTCCCACCAGCTCTCTAATGAAAATATTCTCGTCTATGTATGCAAATGTATTTCAAATTTTTTTGTTACACGTTCTGTGACTTTATTGCAAAGTTGTCATTCGATTTCGTTTTATGACATGACCAGAAAAATCGGTCAATTTTATTGTCATTAATTCATAGTTCATTCTTAGGTTCATTTACTTGCTCAGAGATTTAACACAAAATCCTCTGCCTCAAATCCCTTAAGTAATTTTGGTAATAGGACACCTTAACTCTGTACTAGTGTCACTGAAAGGACAGCCTGAAACTCCGGCCCAGAGGTGAGAAGATGATGGAGAGCAACATGAAATAAAATTTAATTAAATGCAGTTACATCTATACCCGATTTTGCTCTACTCACAATAAATAAAATTCAAAGGAGAGAAAATTTTGTAAAAAAAAAACAAACATTTCTTGAATACATTTTGCCAGCAATTTCAGTTCATATAATTTCTAGCTGCACTGGTCGTGTTAATCCCCAATGAAAAGTTGTGTTTTTTTTTTGGTCAGTGAGCGAGTTTTGCAACTGAAAAAGACAGACGTTTTTCCTCAACGTTTATAGGAATTGTATGGGCAAAACAAATGGCAAACACATTGCAATATAACAAAAACTAAATTGCTTATAAATTGTTTCCTTTACAAAAAAAGTTGAACAAATCACTGCACCACCGGCCATCACATCAATAATTTTGTGTGGTTTCTATTGATTGTGACACCTGTAACGGATATACAATTTCATATCGATTACCACTGCCATTTCTCTTTCCCTTAACCGTATTGTGTTTTTAGTTTTTAACTACACTTGAGGGAATTTTCCACTTACATTCCAGTAATTAGTTCTGCTCTAAATTTATAATTGCTATGTTATGAATTAATAGTTTAGATGTTTTTCAGATAATTTCAGCAAATTGCTTTGGTTAACCACAAATGCTATTAAATATATGTTTTATTTTTAAATTGACTTTAAAATGTTTTCACAACCGCTAGATATGTCACCGCTTTTAATTAGTATTCAAACGCCTATAAGTATGCTGTAAAATTAGAGCCTTGCCTGAGAGTATGCTTCATAAAACATGTGGCAAATTAATTTAATTTGCAATTATTTTAAAATATACATAGATTTGTAATTATGTGATGAATGACAAGCTGAGATATACTTAGACAGAATATATGTTTACTTTAATTGCAATTCACGTAAAAAAATTGTATACCATATTTTTTTCAAAAGCATTTTTTGGATTTGGCGAAATATGTCCGCATATTTCTTTGGTTATTCAAAGCAATATGATTTATTAAAATTTGTTATCGTTTCAAAAATTCAATAGCATGGCATACCTTAGGGCTTTAGTTTTACATAAATATAGTCATTGCAACTTGTCATCGCTTTAAAGTTGACTTTTGATGGCAACAAAATTTTTCATCGAATTGTTTTAATTTTCATTAAAACCATAATAAATTAATGCTTTTTATTATATGGTCAGGGAATAAGTGTTTATTTTTTGCAAATCTGTAGTATATTTACAGGATAAACACAAATATGTTTATGCAAATTGGTCGTCTGCTAATCCGGCTGCCATCTGTGTATAAGGGACAGAAATAAAACGATGAGTAGGAAATGGTAGCAAATTGCAGCATATTTTTGGGCTTACAGAAATATGGAACAGAAAAATTAACTAAACATATCTAAATGATCGGTTTTTGTTGTTCTCATAAAAATAATATCTAAGTTAGCTTCCTATTGTCCCCCACCACTTTAGTTCTTAACGTTTGCATTTAATGCGATTTCAAAAAATAAATATTACTGCATGTTTGTTTTTTTCCGGGTTTCTCTTGTTGTTTATGTAAATATATAGTTATTTACTTTAAATTCTGTACACAATACGAATATTTGGTCATATTTGATTTTATTACTTTAGTATTGTGTTTTTTTGTTTTCATTCAATATTTGAAGTATATTTTAGGGGGAATCATTTTGAACGCATCATAGTTTAATGTATAGCTAAAGGCTGATTGATTGCGTGCGGTTTAGCAGACTGTTGTTAGAACTATATAACTAATGTCAATTTAATTGATGTTACCCGGAACATTAGGGTGTGAATCAGCCAGCGGCAATATGGGTGCCGTGTATGCTTTCTAAGCACTTGTTTCTAAAGATTAAAAAACAATGTTTAATATGCAGTTCTTGTAAAGAAAAGTTACAAAAAAAAGTAGATGAGTTTGAATTTTATGGTCAAAAACTTGTGATGGTAAAATTTAAGTTCGATAGCTGATAACGATATCGCCGCTATGTCATCTAATTATTAATGAAAAGACTGACTTGGAACTTGGCATCGACCGTGGCATGATGGTTGGAACATGCGACGATAATTCGGATGACCTGGGTTTAAGTGTTTTCACTGTAAAAGTCGATAATAACTTGTATTAAAACTGTTTACAACTTGTCTAAAGACAGTTATCGCTAAGAATTTTTATTTTTTAATGTATTTATAATAGCTTTTAACACGAAACTACCGATAGTTAATTTTTCAAACTTTAACGCTGTAAAATTCTTATGAAATAAGTTATCGATAACAGTTTATTAATAATTATCATCATTAACTTTTTTGGTTTTATATAACAGTTACAGGTAACAATTTTCTGTTTATAGCTGTTAACACAAAACGACCGAAAGCTAATTTTTCAAACTTTAACCCTGTATAGTTTTTAAATTTCTTTATCGATAACAATTTATTAATAATTATCATCTTTAACTTTATGCTTTTATATAACAGTTACCGGTAACAACTTTCAGCTTATCCAGTTATATAAAATTTACCGATAACTACTTTACTTGAAACAGTTATCGATAACAACTTGTAAAAAGATTCGAGGGTTTTATAGTATCCAAAACAAAACGATACAAACTTTTCTTGTAGCTGTTATCGAAAACAACTTGTAAAAAGATAGTTATCGATAACAATTTTTAGTTGTCAAAATTGTTTTTAACAGACTTTTTAAGAAGTTACGACTTTACTTAAAACAGTTAGCGATAACTACTTTTAAAAAGGCTGTAATCGATATAAATTTTGTATTAAAAATATTTTTATAATAGCATTTTATACAATGTTACCGACATCAAATATTCATATGAAAGTTATCGAAAATAAATTTGTATATAAAAAAAAGATATCGCTAAAAATGTTTAATATAAATTTTTGATAACATCTTTCTATAACAGGGTTTTATAATATCAAAAAAAAAAAACGATAAAAAACTTTTCTAGACTTCCGGATTTTTTCTCCAAAACTTTATCTTGTTATAGCTTTACTAAATACAGAATTTGGGCACGATCGCGTTGTGTGTATTGATATTATTACTCCATCTCTAAAGTGGGCGGAGTAGTACATTTGTATAAGATGTACTAGAAGAGGAGTGGCTAGACTTCCAATTATTCTCTCCGAAACTTTATCCTATTATAGCTTTACTAAATAGAGAATTTGGGTACGACCCCGTTGGGTGTATTGATACTATTACTAGATTTCTAAAGTGGGCGGAATGATGTATTTGTATGGGAGGTACCAGAAGGAGCGCGGCCATGTAGCCCATTTGCAATACCGTAAGCAGTTTTGGGGAATATTAACTCGTGCAAAATTTCAAAACATTTGGCTGCGTCTTTCGAAAGTTATCGTGCGCACCAGACAGACAAACGGACATGGCTCAAACGACTTCAAAAGTGATGAATTGAATTTGGTTCAAAGAAACAAGGGGTCTAAAGTGACTCCTTCTATGTGTTACACTTTTGTGTAGTATCACCCTACGAGTAGGAGGGTATATAAAAGTTATCGAGAGAAAATGTTAATTAATATTATCAATACGAACTTTTCATAATATTAATATAACTGTTGCCAGTAACGAATTTTGTAACAATAGTTTAATAAAATTTATCGGAATATTTCCAAAAAAAAAACTGTTATCGATAACAACTTTTATTTTTTAAATGTATTTATAACAGGTTTTTATTAATCATTACCAATAACAACGTTGCAACATTCCCCCGGCAGCCGGTTCGTTCGTCGGTCGGTCGGTCGTTCGTAGAGTTTAGAGACAAGTGCTCAAAGCCCCGTAGAGTTAAACAAGGAGTACCACAGGGCGGTGTTCTATCCCCCCTTTTGTTTAACTTCTACCTCTCTAAACTCTCTACACCACCACAAGGTGTAGATGTGATATCGTACGCGGACGACTGTACTATAATGGCGACGGGTCATAACATTGATGAGCTTTGTGATCGAGTGAATGGTTATCTCGGAGTACTACATAATTTCTTCACTGGACGTAACTTGAAGCTCTCACCAGCGAAGTCATCAGCAACATTATTCACCACCTGGACAAAGGAGGTAAACATAAATCTAGACGTCATAGTCGATGGCGTCCAAATACCGACTGTGAACCACCCACAAATTTTGGGGGTCACCTTTGACAGCCTGTTTACCTCCTCAGCTCATGCCACTGCAATTACGCACAAATTGCGAAGTAGGAACAAGGTCCTCAAAGCGCTAGCCGGCAGCACTTGGGGTAAAGACAAAGAAACCTTGTTAGCTACCTATAAAACTATTGGCCGGTCAGTGGTTAACTATGCTGCTCCAGTGTGGTCTCCTTCGCTGAGTGATACCCAGTGGAGAAATATTCAAAGCTGCCAAAATGCCGCCCTGAGGACTGTAACGGGCTGTATGCAGATAACCTCTGAGCACCATCTACATGAGGAAACGAAGGTCCTCCCAGTCAAGGAACACAATGTCATGCTGACAAAACAGTTCCTCCTGGGATGTCATCGGAGGAGTCTGTGTGTTAACATCACACAGATGGATGCTCCCCCAAGGCATGTCAGGAAGGACCTTCGAGTATATGAGGATAATATACGCAACAATGTACATGATCCCTTGGATCACTCCTCATATACTACAGCTTTGAATGACATTCACAGAGATGCCACCTACTCCGCGGTTTCAAGTTACTGTATGAATGTCGTTCTTGGAGGTCGCCCACCCCCTGTAGACGAAACGGAAACAAGCCTGCCACGCAGAACACGATTGGCCCTGGCACAACTTAGATCGGGATGGAGCAACAGGCTCAATGCCTACGCACGCATAGACCGTGCCATCCCCAATATTTGCCCAGCGTGTGGTCAGGGTCCCCACGATACCTGCCACATCTTTAATTGCCCAGCCCACCCTACTCCACTTAGCCCTTTGGATTTATGGACCAATCCAGTGGAAGTAGCCCAATTTCTAGGACTGGACATTGAAGAAGAACCCCCGGAATAATGTGTACTATTTTAATACTTGAATAACCATGCTGTTACAACAACAACAACAACGTTGCAAAAAAGTTGAAAAATTTTCATAAAAACTCATCGATAACAAATTAATTGAAAAAAGAGATATCTTAAGCAAAATTTCAAATAAAAATAAAAAGAAAGCTTTTATATAACGTTTACCGATTAAAAATTGTTGACTGTTATCAAAAATAACTTATATTTACCAATTTTTGTAACACCTGTCTTAATATGTTAGCGATAATAGGTTTTTTTAAAAAGGTATCGATAACGAGTATTTGTATATAACACTTTATGTTTTATATTTTTATTTCTATAAATCATTTACCACCCACAACTTTTAAAAAAACCGCTACCGAGTTATATAAAATTTTTTATTATAAACTTTTCTTAAAAACAGTATTCGATTCCAATTAGTAGAAATGCAGTTATCGATGAAAATTTATATTTTTGAAGTTTATTTATAATGTAGGTACATATTTCTGTAAAACAACTTTCCGATAGCAACTTTTTATATATGAAGTTATCGATGACGTATTTTGTTAAATATACGAAGATAAATACATATAAAAAAGAAATAAAAAATTAAATAGAAAATAAATATCGATATCAGCTTCTACATAACAATATCCGGTATCAAGTTTATGAAAAACATATAGATAACAACAGCTATTTTTAAAAGATTTACCGATAAATTTTTTTTCTAAAAACTGTTAACGATACCAATTTTTATTTATTAAATTTAATTATTACAGTTTGTTTTCAAGATGTTGTTGATAATATTTTATAAAAAAAAGTAATCGATAACGAATTTTTTTCATAAAAAGAGAGGAACGATAGCAGTTTTTTAATAAATGTTACTACTTTTTAAACAATTTTATCGATAACAATATTTTGTGCTAAAATTTTTTCTAAACACTGTTAACAACTTTTATTTTTTTAATTCAATTATTACAGTTTGTTTTCAAGAAGTTACTGATAATATTTTATAAAAAATAAGTAATCGATAACGAATTTTTCCAAAAAAAAAAGATCAATAGATAGCAGTTTGTTAATAAATGTTACTACTTTTTAATAAATTTTACCGATAACAATATTTTTGTGGGTTTTATGTAATGGTTACCGATAAGAACTTTTCTAAATACTATTATCCGTAACAACTTGTAAAAGACAATTGTCAATGATATAATTGTATAAAAACAGTTGTCGATAACAATTTTCTAAAAATTTATTTACATCAGGTTTTTATAAAAGTTTATCAAAAATGATTTTCTAAAAATTTATTGGTAATTTAAAAAAAACATTGTCGCGTTGTATGTAACAGTCACCTGTAAAAAATTATTTTAAAACAGTTATCGAGTTTTATATTAGTTATCGATAAAAATTTGTATACACAAAATGTTGATAACATATTTTTCTTTGGATATATTTAGCACATCATTTTATTGGAAGTTATCCGACTATTTCTGCTACAGTTTGTTTGTATCGAATTTTTATATAGAAAAGTTATCGATAACAAAGTTTTAATAAATATTAACGTAGGCTACTTTTTTTTGCTTTTACAAAGTTACGGTCAACAATTAAAAATAGTTATAGAGCTATAAAAGAATTAACGGTCACGGATTTTCAATCACAGTCATCTATAACCAGATGTATAAAGACAGTTATCTATAAAGACCATTTGTAATAAGTTACCGATAACAGGGAATAACAAATTATTGAAACGTTTTTTTTTGGAGAAAATGTAAAGTTAAAAACTTTAATATAAATATCGATAACATCTTTAATATAGCAAATACTGATAACAACTTTTCAAAATTGTTTTATCGATAACAACTTTTATTTTAAGAATTATTTATAACAGTTTTTTTTACGGAAATGTACAGATAACTACACTTTATTTATAAGTTTTCGATAACAACTTTTTTGTTGTGTTATGAAATTAAAAATTTAAAAAACGGATTTTAAGCCTAATTTTATAAGTTAATACTTTAAAATACACAACAAAGTTGCTAATAATAAGAAATAAAAGAAAATCAATTAAAAAAAACTTATAGGACTATAAGTTTTCAATGTATTCCTCAGTAGTCGTGATTATCAAAGATTTCATCAAGAAATTATGAAATCGCTTAAAATTTTATAATTTTTATAATATTTTTTTAATTATAAATTAATAAAATGATTATTTATAAAGAGTTAGCATAATGTGTTGCCTATGTTAAGGCCGACCAATTTACATAACATACTTGTTGAAATCGCAAATCTATGTAGCGCGGTTTTACGTCTCTATATCTTAGCCACCCAAACTATTCGAACTCATTTAAAGTCATTCACCGTGGCTTCCCTAAAACCCCCTTCCTAACCGCCAACAAAAAAAACTTTTTCTTCTTAGCCCTTTTTATTTTTAATAATAATGTAGTTTCCCGCTAACATTTGAATGTTTCACAACAATAAACCAGCGTTAAAAACAAAACAAGATAAATAAAACTATTTACAAAAAGAAAAAAAAAATGGAAATATAAAAAAGGGCAACGCAAATGCATAGCAGACTTTTAGGCTGCTCTTTTGGATTTCTTGGCCATTGAGGGTGGGTATGTGCTGTGCATTGCATTATTATATTTGGTAGTAGTCATTCTAAGATTATAGTATTTCATCTAAGTTCTACAAATGCCAATGTTTTAGATTCATGTACTTGGGTTTATGTTGTTGTTGTTGTCGTAGTTTTAGGTTGTGAAACAGTTAACCAGAAGGTTATTACAAATCATAATTCCAAACGAAATTGGCAGTGTATATAGAAAAAGCAACCGAAAATGCTTCACGAGAAATCATGAAAAGAAGGAATAGCGGATGTTAATGCAATAAAAAATGGTAAGAAAAAATGTCTTGGCATTTAAGTTGTTTCTTTCTTCTCTCTCTTTCTCTCAATGTACAAAGAAGGTGTTTTGAATGTCAACGCGTCTTAATTAGTAAATCATAGTTTGAATTTTGTTTTGTTTTGCTGAAAATTAGACGGCGTTATTTAATTAACATTTGAAGTAGTCAACAAAATTATAACTTGGCACATCTATTTATTGATAATCAGAATACTCAAGTTGATAATTGATGATGTTATTCTAAAACTATGCTGAGCAAACTGTTTGTTTTGCTCAAAATGCGTTATGTTAAAGCCTTCCTCCCGGTTCTCTAAGTATAAGTAAACCAGTATGAAACAGTACAAAACATTATAACCAGGGCAACTGAAGATATGCACATGCATTATTTTTTTTTAGAACGAGATATTAACAAATTGGTAAGATATTTACATGTTTTATGGTCCTACAAGTGTTTTGCGACCAATTTGTTAGAGCATATTTTAGCATTTTTATACCATCACCTTTAGGGATGAGGGTATATATCATTTTAATCTTTAACTGATTAACACGCGTTATGTTGAAGCCTTCCTCCCGGTTCTCTAAATATGAGTAAACCAGTATGAAACAGTACAAAACATTATAACCAGGGCAACCGAAGATATGCACATGCATATTTTTTTAGAATAAGATTTAAACAAATGGGTAAGTTATTTACATGTTTTATGGCCCTACAAGTGCTTTGCGACCTATTTGTTAGAGCATATTTTAGAATTTTTTACCTATAAAGTCATATTTTGGTTTAAAGGGCATATTTTTAAAAAATCATCCCCTTTTATGAGGATATGAGCATATTTTATGTTTTTTACATTAATTTTTCGTTCATAAAAACAAGGAAGTCTTTGCAACTTAGCATTTTTCAAATGTAACAGCCAAATCTGCAAAGTTATTGCAGCATATCGCAGATTTTAAGTGAATCAGCATTTGGAAAGCGGCAAACATATTCAACTAATTCATAGAAGTGAAAATAAGCATACAAAACAATTGTTTTTACCAAAATGTTTCGGTAGACTCTCAAAAGAACATGATTTTCAGCAAAAACTGTAGCTTTACAAAATGAGAAACCAAAATAATATTTGAACTAAGCATTTAAAAAATGTATATAACGACAGCATGGACAATATACGAGGGAAACTAAAAAAATCAACTTATATGTATCTCAATAGATGAAACTCTAGATTCAAGTTCTGACAAGGAAATTGCAAGTGAGAAATTTTTACTACAGACAGCTTGAATTAGTCCTTGGAAAGGACTAATTACTCGACAATTGCTCGACTGGGTGACGACGCCATTAAAAATCTGGGCGTCAACTTCAATAAGATTAATGTTTTGTCTTTTTGTGAAGGATGTAGTTGCACACATGGTAAAGGCTGCAAAAGCTATAGTGGCATTTTATCCGAAAATGATGCATGTGACATGTATTGCTCATGGGCTTTATCGAAAGTTGCGTTCCTCGAAAAACATCAATAACTTAATTAGTTGCTAACCAATTTTTGCAAGCAAATATGCGTTGTACTCGTGACATCGTGCAATTTCTGAATTATATATTAAACATTTTGGTGGCCTTATAAAAAAGTGGATGGAAACTTCTACAAACTTCAAAAATAGTGAAAATGGAAAGTGAGAATAGTTTTCCAACAAATCTCCTTGAAAAAGCGAGCTTTGAGGTAAAAGGGAATTGTGGGGAAAAATATCGTCCATTCTCATGTTGAATATTAACGGTCAAATTCAAATCGATGTTGGACATTTTCGGCTGATATCTACTTCGCATGTACATGTTTGACATAATTGTAGATATATATACAGCTGATGATGTACAAGATTGCATCAATTCGTCACAAAGGGGTCTGAAGATGAACTCGTCATGGAGTTCGAAACGCGTCATCCTAGTGCGTGACTATGAATTGACCATTAATATCAACAATAAAAAAATAAATCTTTTCTGATCGTTTAGCCAAAGTATCGAGTGATACACTTAACACATATTGATAAATCCAAATTGTTTGCGATTTCGAGGCAAAAGCAGACATATGTTAGAAGTTAACAATATAACTAAATATATATTGTTGGAAAGGCCGCAGTCTCTTTTTTCATATCTGCTGAGAAACTTAAATTTGGTAGATTATCAACCATGTTGTTGGCTTTTATGTGCGTAAAGATACGAAAACCGGTATTTAACCCGTAGCTCAAGAATTTGGGGGTGTAAGCGAAATTTCAAAAACAGATTCTTGTTGTATTTAGCTGCCCTTATCAGAAATATTGTATCATATACCATCACCCTTAGGGATGAGGATATATATCATTTGATACGATCATAGAAGGAGTCACTTTAGACCCTAGGTTTCTTTGAACCAAATTCGATTCATGACATTTTAAATCGTTTGAGGCTGTCCGGCTGGTGCGCACGATAACTTTCGAAAGACGAAACCAAATGTTTTGAAATTGCACGAGTTAATATTTCCCCAAAACTACTTACCATATTGCAAATGGGCTACACGGCCCGCCCCTTCTGGTACCTCCCATACAAATACATTATTCCGCCCACTTTAGAAATCGAGTAATAATAACAATACACCCAACGGGATCGTACTCAAATTCTGTACTTAGTAAAGCTATAATACAATAAAGTTTTGGAAAAAAAATTGGAAGTCTAGCCACCCCCTTTCTGGTACCTCCCATACGAATATACTTGTCTGCCCACTTTAGAGATGGAGTAATAATATCAATAAATCCAACGCGATCGTAATAATGTAATAATAGTATAAAGTTTTGGAGAAAAAATCTATAAGTCTAGACACGCCCTTTCTGGTACCTCCCATACAAATGTACCACTCCGCCCACTTTAGAAATCGAGTAATAATATCAATATAATAGAAAATTTTTTGTGTTACAGAGGGTGAGGGATATGTAAGTCTGGTTGCCCGACTGAAACTTTCTTACTGGTTTTTATTTTAATCTAACCTCAAACAAACTTACCCTTTTTTGGGAACAGATGAGTTTTCAGTTTTCCCATACATTGAGAATCTATCTTTATATTAGGGCGGGTCAACAACATACCTATAGCATCGAATTCTGAGTCGATATAAAAGTGACCGTCTGTCTGTCCCTGAAATTTGGAATGCAAGCTTTTGTCCTATAAGCGGAGGTTAAGTAGTAAGATGATCATACGAACTCTCTTTTTTTTGGGGTTAGTCCCTTCGGAGGTTGTGTTGTGAGATCAGACCCCTTTTTGGAGGTCTGTCTCGGAGATTACAGCCTTAGTTTATGAAGAATAAAGCTGAAACTTGCATATAAAGCTTATATCCTCTAAGAGGAGGTACAATTTTGAGATGAGCAATATCGGACAAAAAATATTTACACTTCCCATACCAACTACCCCATTTTGGGTGTGTTCGTATGTCTCTACCTCCGATTATAGCCGTAGTTTAAGAGCCACCGATCTGGTATGCACCCTGATTCGGGGTCTGTCTATTCTCAGATCACATAAAAAATCCAAGCACAGTTTTTGACATTTCAATAAAATTTATTGACAAGAAATGTATGTGAGAGGCTAAAAATAACGTCCAGCTCTCTCCTTTTTTTTGCGGCACAAAGTTTAATTAAATCTATTGTACATAAAAATGAAATGGTCCACGTATGTAAACCCATCACTTGAGAACGGCTTGAGCGATTTGGCTAATTTTTTCTGCATTCGATTCCATATTTTCAGGAGATGGTTTGTAAATAAAAAAATCTACTCTAGGTGGCGCTAGGGTGGATTTATATCGAAAATTTGAATGCATGTACCAATTCAACTGAATTTTGGAATGGATATTCGTTTGATCATGAGATAAGATTTTATGTACAAATGCACCCGGTAGGTGGCGCTGTGGGGGATTTTTAATTAAAATTTGAATGAATGGGCCAATTTAACTGAAATTGACCTGCATTTGAGTTGGATGAAGTTGAATTATTTCAAAAAATTTATATCGATTTTCCGATTTTACTCAAATTTAAAATGTATGCTTTTTTGGAAATGAGAAAATTTTGGATGTATGTTTGGAACCACTTGCCAGAGTTTAAATTATGGTACACTTAAATTACCATTGTACCAAAATTTCAGTGAAAGTTGGAGATAGTCTGTAGATGGTCAGCCAGACCGCGAAACGGCTTTAGGTAGAACGGCAAGCATTTATATTGGCTCTCTTCTTTTACAAAGTGGTTTTTTGCATTTCGAACTCTTAGGGGACACACACACGAAAATGGACACACACGTCTAAGGACAGTACAACAAAATGAAAATGGTTTGGTCTTAGATTTAATTCTAGCCAAAAAACTTGAAACAGAGAAATATTACAATCATCAGTAGTCGATTATAAGCTTCAGGCTCTGTCAATGATATAAAATAAAGCTGTGGGACGAAGGACATTTGTGATCGTCAGGCGGTCTGCTTCTCTTCCCCTGAAAAGGTTTTCCGATCCCTTAATTGCGGGAAACAAACAAATGTGTGAGAGAGTGTAGCGTCTAAGGACAATACAACGTAATGAAAATGGTTTGGTCTTACATTTAATTCTAGCCAAAAAACTTGAACTGTTGCAATCACCCAGATCAATCGGTTAATACGGTTGTTAAGCCAAATGAAGAGATTTTTGGAAATTCGTCCTCCTTGGAATAAAAAGGGGCATAGTGCTATCATGGCCAGACCCAACACCTTATAACAAACACCTAAAGGTACAATCACCCAGCACACCAACGCAGAGAGTTATATGTCAGTCATTCGGCTTAAAATAAGTCAGTGTCATCAAATCATGAACGACACTGTTGATCCATTTTAGCAAGTCTTACAATACTATATATTAATCTTTTAGATATATGAAGTACAGAATTTGTCCGGAAAAAGGTCGCTCTTTAATTTGAAATATTTTAGAGGCCAAAGTAATAAAACAATCGTTCTTAGATTTCAACTGCACTAACATTTTTGACAAAATTTTAGTGGCAGGACGAAGTCTGCCGGGACAGCTAGTAAATAATAATAAATCAAATGTAAGTGTTTTTTTGCATAATCAACAGTATCGCAGGTATAAAAAAAATTATGAAAAAATGTGCCTAAAAACTGCATAAAAAATAATAAAAAATCCAAGACGGCTTTTTTTCCATAAATTTATTTATAACTGCGAAACTGTTGATTTTGCATATAAATAATATTATATATGAGTAGATTAAAGGAATTGTTATTCTTTATCTATGGAACTTTGTTTCAGCAAAATTTGACTAGTCGTTCTTGAGTTATATCAAATTAAAGACCCCCAATAGTGGCTACTGGAGTTAGTAGCCCCTAGCGGCATAGGTTAACATACTCCAATCGTGCTCTAGAACTATGTCTATCGTAAAATAAACAAAGGCTTATTAAATTCTGTATTTATTTTCCCATTGATTTGGAATTTATTTTAAGCCTTAGACAAGAGTTTTCGAAAAAAGTTTATAGCAGAATGATATTCTCATAATGCCAGGCAGTCTGTACAGCTGTTTCGGATTCAGCCACGAATCCTCGTAGGCAGACTCTGGTATAATGATTGCAAATTGTTCTTCAAGTCGTATGCACCAAAATCTTACAACAAAATGAGAATTCTTTCTTCAAAAATCCTATGTAGAAAATGGAACAAAAAAGGGATTTAAAAATAAATGTGAAAAAAATCCTTTATTTTTAATAATAACTACTGATCCCAAAATTAAAAAAAAAAAATAACGGTAATAGACAAATTTAAAAAAAAATAAACAGATTTCATTGGTTTTGAAAAACCGTTCTATTTTTCATGATTAATGACATTAAATATATTATATATTCCTAAAAATAACTTTTGTAGCATAACCAACGCAGCTCTTAAAATATACGACAATTTAACTATGATTAATGAAATGTTGATCAATGTATACGTATAGTGAAAATTCTTTTCTGCTTAATTTTTTTTTAAAAAAATAGGTACGAATTAATATTTGTCTTTATATAATGAAACTGTCGTAAATATTAATTCAATCCTTATCGCCAACCTTCCTAAAAATATGTTTCATAATATTAATAACGCGTCGCTCAAAATATGTTATTGATTTAAATAAATTAATCGTGTAAGATGTTTTTTTGCTCCTTAAAGTATGCACATAGATTAACATTACACAAACTTAAGTCTGTTGAATTTGGTTACACTTAAAGTAAACATTAGAGTAAACGTTGTTTTTAGTAATTCATATGGAAAATTTTAAGATTCAGATTTATTTTCACAATTTCAAATTTAATATCTTGCACCTGAAAATATGCAATTAATTTCATGTTTTTTTTAAATCGCACAGTTTGACGGTTAAGGCATTTTACACAATTTTCTAAGTCATCACATTAAAATATTGTTACAAATAATGTTACGTTTTCTTCCACTTTTCCATTTTTAGGTCTAACTATTTTTACACTTTTCAGCCGTTTACCGTCGGCTGCCTTATTTATTTAATATTTCCTAGTTTTTTGTTGTTGGTTTCAATCAATTCCTTTTTTTACCGTGGCAAACCGTTTGAACGCGCCAAAAGCGCCGAGAAGACTAAATGCGTTAAGGCATGCCAAAGCCCCTAAAAGCAGACAAACATTTTCTGGTGCTACTGCTACTACGACAGACAAAACAAGACATCATTTACTTGGTCACAACACACCCCCTTAGCCAAAGAAATGCTACCAGACAAGGCATTCATTCAGATTCATTCATAAATGCTTAACGAAAAGGCGCCAATTCTGCCGGCTAGTCGAAGCGCAAACTCCAAAAAGGAAACGTGCTTCCGTGTGTAAAATGTATATTTTATGCTCCGTAAAGTAGGCTATAGCAACAAGTGGCTGTTGCCACTTGCCGTTTAAAGTCAATTAACAAGTAATTCCAGCTATACATATTTCATAAGGACAAAACAATTTTCCCAAAGAGAGGCATAAAAATGGACTCGTAGGGAAACATGTAACAGTACTAATGTCAAATTGTCTGTGAAAGTTGATACTTACAGAATATTTGTGAGATTTTGGTTGACACATTTATTGGCGTGATTTAGGTGGGTGGTGTTGTGGCAAGTCCATAGGCGGCTAATAAAGTTGTCATAACAAAATACCAAAAAAAATTAGATGTCATTTTGGGAACATATTCATAACTTATTGATGTAAAGGGACACATTCCTTAATATTTTTTTTTCGAGGGTATAAATAGCGCTATACCTGAGCTTATGCATTCAAAGTGATTTCTAAATTTCTCTGAAATTCTTCAAGTGCCATCGAAAATGGTTAACTTTGCATTGATAAATTTAATTTTATATGAATTTATGGAATTGCATTTAAACTGTGTGGTGTTATTTCATTGTTGGCCTCAGGAGAGTAAGTAAAAATAAAGTGATTGATGTGCCCCAGAACTAAAAATCTAGTGCATATTGAAATGTAAATTTGTGAATAATAAACAATAGGCGCTGATTGAAACATTTTACATTTTCAACACTTTGCCACTAAACTTCAACTTCTTCTCTACAGCTCTCCAACAATTCTCTATAAATTTTACGCATCACCAACTGTATACCCAATATGTCGACCTAAATAACTCACAAGCCCTTGATAATCTTGGCTATCATTATCTTCGCTATCGGCGACCTAAAATTGCTGTTTACATAGACATGAATTGCCAAGGCACGGAAAATGCAATTAACCAGGTAAGTGCCCCTAAATGTATGCTACATGTTTTATAAAAACCTTAAACTTTTCTAAATCTTTATACAGACAAGTCAGCTAAGATATTTTAATCAACATCACCATTGGCTTATGTACGACCATCAATCCAATATGACTCATTTTAGAGAACTTTTTGAAAATGTCAACCTGTCCGTAGATGCAGATATATCTTTTGTCATTCCCCGCGAACAAACCATTTCGAGCACTTTGCACAATAAATCTTTTCTATTGTACGATGCCTATAATAATGGCTGGCATATCGGTGGTCAATTGAATATAACCCCCAACTATGAACTGGAGTGTAATGGACTTGGATGTCATAGATCGAAATACTTATCGCAACTATATAAGCGTTCGGTATATGGTAATAGAGAAACTTTAAGGGATATTACATTGCGCGTAGGAGTTGTGGTATGATATTTGTGTATATATTACACAGTGCAACACATACATTGGTGCCACCTTCGTACCCATATTTTTGCAATTTTCATGCACTGGATGCAATTTTTTTGGGTCGGTCTATTTGACACTTTTTTTGCTCTGGTTTAGATCTACAACTTTGCCAAAGACAAAAAGAAAACATTTCTAACGGTTAATGAAATATGGACTCTGTAAAAATGATAAAAAAATAGTGTTGGGGTGAAAATATTGGAGTATCCATAAAAGAATTTTTCGATGTAATGGGGCCAAATCCTTTGGGGATTTTTTTAGTCTCGGTCAGTGATGGTATATTTGACGATTTATCGTCATTTTGACGATTTTTTGTCCAAAAAAACAGAAATGACGATTTGACGATTTTTACCCCTCAAATGACGATTTTTACAAATTACAACTTTCCTTTCCAAGTTTGCGCTTGGAAATCTAACTTAATCAGCACACAATGAAAGTGATGCCAAAAAAATGGCAAATTCATTACAAAACATGGCAACAATGCTTTTTGACACATTTTGTGATCAACTTCTGAAACGATTTGAATTTGAAAATAAATTCAAATCATTAAACTTAATTAATCCTTATGTACAGTATTCCTCTATTATTGTAAAAGAGTATCAACATTTTATTGAATACGATGAACTGCAAAGTTTAAACTCCGAATTCCGCGAAGTATCCCAGTTAGATTTTAGAAATATATTTAACTAGTGGGCCCGGCAATGCTTCGCTATTGCATTTTAACTTGTAATATATTTCACATTTAGGTCTACAAAGTACTTTGAAAACGGTACTTAAGCTCGATAACGATATGTTGAGTTTATTAACTTATGTAACTAATTTCAAGCAACTCCTTAACATGAAAGTTGACAAATTAAGTGTTGTTGTTTTAAATTCTAAATATCATAGGCTCTATGACGATAGTAAAAAGTTCACCAGCAAAGTTATATCTTTTACAAATCGGAAACATACATTCCGTTAAAGATCAAAATTCAATGTAGTAGCGGTAACCGTCTGTATACTAACTATCTCTTTGGGCGTAAAAAACACTTTTGACATGCCTTCTCCGCCTATTGACCGAAAATGAAAATTTCGTTTGAAGCTTCATGCCTTTAGCCATAAAAACCTCTTTTGCCATGTCTTCTTCTTACATGGATCAAGAATATTTCCGAATACTATCTTTGTATTGAACTCGTATTACCATTCTATGTGATAATTTGGTCACCAACGTTTGGCTTTACAAAGTGATGATCTCACGCGCTGTATGGCATTTTACGCCGTCGTGTTGGAACCATTTCTCCTTCAAATAATGTGCAATGACAAGATAAATAAAAAAAATCAATTGAGTTCCACTGGTTTTAGTTCTTCTACCAGTTGGATATATGAATATAGGCCAAGATCTTTCCTCAGCATTTGCAGAGACCGAGTTGCTGAGAACGGCGTCGGTTCGATAAATTCGAGTCCCCTGTCACACTTACGTCTACAGCGTCAAAGGCTTCTATTAGCTGCTCAGATGGATGAGTATATGCACCATAAACTTCACAAAGGGCAAACAGAACGCGCATTTTGAAAATAAATTTGCAAGATTTGTAAACGTTGTTCTTGTGTAGTCTTTACATGGTGATTTTTCAAAGAAAGTCTCAATGAAAGTCTATCACACTTCACACACCTCGCCTGAATGACGAATTGGTTGACCTAAAATGGCAACAAAACGGTAAATGGGGTTTTGTTGGGGGTCAATTGTACATGAATCAAAATCCTAGCTGATACTTTTTTTAAGATAAAAGGATTTTTCGTTTACTTACTCCGTTTTGCGCTTCTTTTAGAAGTGACGTTCGTTGCCCCATGATTATTGAAAGCGTACAGACATCAGCTTTTAAAACACTTCTATTAAAATTTAAGTTTTCTGCACTAAATTAAGCTTTCCCAGCTCGAGCTAGGAATTGATATTACACACAAAGTTTATTGGTGACATTTTCTAACAATTCATCGTAGATTTGGTTACAATTTTTGCGAATAAAAAAACTGGCCCACCTTACTGTTCATATCTCTAGGCGAACCGCAATATACTGTGGAATTTTGACATTTATAACTGTTTATTTTAAAAGGGATGTGGTACAGCCCACTTTCATTCTTACTGTAATTTATACTGCAACAACAACATATGTAACAAATCTCATCTTCATACCTCTTATAGTTCATGATATAAAGCCCTTTTTATTTTCATGTTGTATGAGCGGTGCCACGCCCCTTTATCCAATCACAACCAAATATAGCCAGGGACTATCTACAGGTCATCAGTACCATTTGGTAAAATTTTCGTCGGTCTATTAGAAAAGCCTTTAGAGCGATTTTTGGAAAGGGGGCGTGGCACCGCCCACTTCCACCTTGGCTGTAATTAACACTGCTCCAACAACATATATACCAAATCTCATCTTCATACCTCTGATAGTTCATGAGATACAGCCGTTTTGATTTTCAAGTTGTATGGGCGGTGACACGCCCCTTTATCCAATCACAACCTATTACAGCCAGGGACTATCACAGGTCAACAGTACCATTTGGTAAAATTTTCGTATCAATCGGTCTATTAGAAAAGCCGTTAGAGCGATTTTGGAAAGGGGGCGTGGCACCGCCCACTTCCACCTTGGCTGTAATTAATACTGCTCCAACAACTTATATACCAATTCTCATCTTCATACCTCTGATAGTTCATGAGATACAGCCCTTTTGATTTTCAAGTTGTATGGGCGGTGCCACGCCCCTTTGTCCAATTGGACCGAATTGTAAATATAAACCACACGGAGCCCGAGACCTTTCCAACGAATGCAAAACCGTGTAAATCGGTTCGTGCGTTCTGGAGTTATAGCTTCAGGAAGGAAAACCCCACTTATTATACCATCACCCGTAGGGATGAAGGTATATATCATTTGATACGACCCAAAAGTGTAACACATAGAAGGAGTCACTTTAGACCCTAGGTTTCTTTGAACCAAAATCGATTCATGACTTTTTAAGTCGTTTGAGCCATGTCCGTCTGTCTGTCTGTCTGTCGGGTGGCTGTCCGGCTGGTTCGCACGATAACTTTCGAAAGACTAAACCAAATATTTTGAAATTTTGCACGAGTTATTATTTTCTCAAAACTACTTACGGTATTGCAAATGGGCTACATGGCCCCGCCCCTTCTGGTACCTCCCATACAAATACATCATTTCGCCCACTTTAGAAATCGAGTAATAATATCAATACACCCTAAGGGATCGTCCCCAAATTCTGTATTTAGTAAAGCTATAACAGGATAAAGTTTTGGAAAAAATTTTGAAAGCCTAGCCACGCCCCTTCTGGTACCTCCTATACAAATCTACCTTTCCGCCCACTATAGAGATGGAGAAATAATATCAATAAATTAAACGTGATCGTACCCAAATTCTATTTTGAGTAAAGCTATAACAAGATAAAGTTTTAGAGAAAAAAATCAAAAAAATCATCTATTCACGCCCCATCTGGTACCTCCCATACACATCTGGTACCGCCCACTTTAGAAATCGATTAATATTATTAAAAGACCTAACGCGATCGTGCCCAAATTCTGTATTTGGTTAAGTTTAAGCAGGATAAAGTTTTGGAGAAAAAATCTGGAAGTCTAGACACGCCCCTTCTGGTACCTCCCATACAAATGTACTACTCCGCCCACTTTAGAAATAGGGTAATAATATCAATACACTCGACACGATCGTGCCCAAATTCTGTATTTTGTTATATTATAACAGGACAAAGTTTTGGAGAAAAAATTGGAAGTCTAGACACGCCCCTTATGGTACCTCCCATACAAATGTACCTTTCCGCCCACTTTTGGGATGTAGTAATAATATCAGTACACCCAACGCAATCGTGCGCAAATTCTGTATTTAGTAAAGCTATAACAGGATAAAGTTATGGAGAATAAATCTGGAGCCTAAACACACCCCTTCACGTACCTCCCATATAAATGTACCACTCCGCCCAATTTCGAAATCGAGTAATAATATCAATAATATAGAAAATTATTTGTTTTACTGAGGGTAAGGGTAAATGTAAGTCGGGTTGCCCGACTGAAACTTTCTAACTGGTTTTAATTACAAATCGATTATTTTCAATAACTCAAGACTTAAACAATATATTATATTGGGTGATGGTATTTATCAGTCAGTTTAACTGACTGAAATTTCTGTACTGGTTTTTATATCGATTTTTCCAATTTCCCGACTTTTCCGGAAGGTTTTCCAAAATTTTCTTTCGTAAAAACCTACTCCAGGCATTTACGAATAACTGAAAAAGAAATTGAGCCAAATCGGTCCAACCGTTCTCGAGTTTTGCGCTTAGCAACACATTCAGCGACTTATTTTTATATTATAGATAGTAACAACGATGAGTTATTGAAATTTTGGAAAACAGCGTGAGCTAAGACGTGCGGACTCTAAACTACTTTTTCAAGTTTGACCAAAATTTATTAAAATAATTCTAATTAAAAATTAAATTAAAATATTATTCTTTTTATGTTTTTTTCAGTTTTGTTTTTTAAGTTATTTCATTCAATGAATTATTTTATTTAAATTAATTTTTAATGTATTTTATATAAAACGTTTAAAAAATGTATTTTATTGTTTTTTTTTTGCATTAGTTTGTTACATACCGGATGAAATGAGTAAATTTTTGTGTAGATTTTTTGACGATTTTAAAATCAGGTTTTGACGATTTTGACGATTTCAAAACCCAAAATTGACGATTTTTGACCAATTTTGTATACCATCACTGGTCTCGGTATATACTTCAAAAATATCTGGGTACCAAGGCGGCACCAGACGATGACCTTAGAAATGTTGCACTGTGTTAATAATATCTAAAATTAAAATTTTCCTAATATTGTATATAATCATAGGTAACTAAAATCGATGTTACAGAATCTACTGAAAAGATCACTGAATATCTAATGGCCGAAAGAGATTTTCACATTGATCCACTATCACGTTTGGGATATAGAATACATTTACTTTTGATGGATTCGTTGCATGTCAAGTAAGATGTTTAGATGGTGCTATATACGAAAACTTGCTTACCACCAACTTTTCTATAGACGAAAACTTGTTTACCAACAACTTTTCTATAGACGAAAACTTGTTTACCAACAACTTTTCTATAGACGAAAACTTGTTTACCAACAACTTTTCTATAGACGAAAACTTGTTTACCAACAACTTTTCTATAGACGAAAACTTGTTTACCAACAACTTTTCTATAGACGAAAACTTGTTTACCAACAACTTTTCTATAGACGAAAACTTGTTTACGAACAACTTTTCTATAGACGAAAACTTGTTTACGAACAACTTTTCTATAGACGAAAACTTGTTTACGAACAACTTTTCTATAGACGAAAACTTGTTTACGAACAACTTTTCTATAGACGAAAACTTGTTTACGAACAACTTTTCTATAGACGAAAACTTGTTTACCAACAACTTTTCTATAAAAGAACAACTTTTCTATAGACGAAAACTTGTTTACCAACAACTTTTCTATAGAAAAGACGAAAATTGTTGGTAAACAATTGTTTGTCTATAGAAAAGTTGTTGGGAAACAATTTTTTTTGAAAAGTTGTCGGTAAAAAATTTGTGTCTACACCAAAAGTAGTTGGTCAACAACTTTTCTTCTATAGATATGTTGTTGATAAGTAGAAATCATCTATTCTCCCATACAAAAGTTGTTGCTTAACAACTTTAAGTCTATAGTAAAAGTTGGTGCTTAACAACTTTACGTCGACAAAAGCGATTTTTTGTTTTCATCCATAGCAAAAGTTGTCGTCTCTAGCAAAAGTTGTTGCTAAACGATTTTTCGTCTATAGAGATGTTGGTAGGCAAAAAACTTTTTGTTTGGGATAAGTAACTTTATGTCTGGAGAATAGTTTTTTGAAAACTTTGAAAAACAGAAAAAACAACAACAAATACTGCTGGAAACTTTGTAACAAACAAATTTTCGTCTGTAGGTAAAGTTGTTGCGAAATAACTTATTGTCTACAGCTAAGTTAGTTGGTAAAGAACTTTACGTTTACAGAAAAGTTGTTGTTAAGCAACTTGTTAGCTTTTTTGGTTTTTATAACAAATTCCCTTTTTCTTTTTTTTCCAGAGCCCACTACGAATTTCACGATCGTTGGACCGATGTCGAGTACACTGGTGGCGCTGTAGGAGCCCTAGTGACCGAAGCCGTAGATATGTTATCAACACCATTTTTCATGACCAGTCGCCGTTTGGCATTTGTAACGCCTATAGCAGCAACGGGAGCTTTTCGTTCGGTGTGTATGTTTCGTACCCCTCGAAATTCGGGAATGCAAGGAAATGTCTTTCTAGCACCCTTCAGCACCACTGTTTGGATAATATTCGCTATAACGCTAATCCTCTCTGCCGTGATGTTGTGGCTTGCATTCTTTATGGAAGTTCACAAAATGGGACGTTATATAATAAATTATGTGCCATCGCTGTTGACAACCTGTCTCATTAGTTTTGGTTCAGCCTGTGTGCAGGATGTTTTCTTGGTACCCACAACTATGGGCGGGAGATCGGCCTTAATTTGTCTACTGCTGGTGACCTTCATAATGTACAACTATTATACATCGTTGGTGGTGTCCTCCTTGTTGGGATCGCCCGTAAAATCAAAGTTAAGGACTTTGCGGGACTTGGCTGATTCTGACTTGGAAGTGGGTTTGGAACCGTTGCCTTACACATTTATCTATCTAAATGTAAGTGAGATAACGATAAATAATGATATAATTCTTACAATTCTTTAAAATTTCATATAGTTTTCTGTTCAGCCGGATGTTCAGCATTTTGTCAAGAAAAAAATCCAAAGCAAAAAAAATTCTAAATATCTGTGGCTGTCGGCTAATGAGGGTATCGCCAGAATGCGTCATATTCAGGGATATGTGTTTGTATTTGAAACTTCCACGGGCTATAATATAATTGAGAATACTTACCAGCCCCATGAGATTTGTGACTTGAATGAGATACTATTTCGCTCAGATTCTTTGCTATTTCTACATCTTCATCGTAATTCGAGTTATAAGGAAATCGTAAGGCTCAAGTAGGTATTTCATTTAATTGTTAAGGAAAATTTTTAGTAATTTTATTCAATTTTTTTTAATGTAGAACCGTTCGTCTGTTAGAGACCGGTGTACACTCTAAATATAAAAGGGAATGGGTCCGAACTCATTTGAATTGTTTGGATAATAATTTAGCCATCAATGTGGGTATGGAGTATGCGGCCCCTCTGTTTCTAATGCTGATGTTTGGCTATGCTTTGGGTTTGTTTTGCCTGGGACTGGAAAAGATATGGAGGTGGTGGGAGATGAAAAGAAAATGAATTTTATCACAAGTTTTCAGACTATGATCTCAATAATTAAAGAATATGTTGACATTATAGCACTCAATACTGCACAAATATGGCACAAGTTAATTCACCTTATTTTATGAAATAAAGGAACTGGGCTTGTACTGTTCTATAGACGAAAAGTTGCTGCTGAACACCAACATTTCTATAGATGAAAATTTTTTTCTGAGCACCAACATTTCTAGAGACCAAAAGTTGCTGCTGAACACCAACATTTCTAGAGACGAAAAGTTGCTGCTGAACACCTACATTTCTATAGACGAAAAGTTGCTTCTAACCAACTTTTCTATAGACGAAAACTTGTTTAGCACCAACTTTTATATAGACGAAAACTTGTTTAGCACCAACTTTTCTATAGACGAAAACTTGTTTAGCACTAACTTTTCTATAGACGAAAACTTGTTTAGCACCAATTTTTCTATAGACGAAAACTTGTTTAGCACCAACTTTTCTATAGACGAAAACTAGCTTAGCACCAACTTTTCTATAAACGAAAACTTGCTTAGCACCAACTTTTCTATAGACGAAAACTTGCTTAGCACCAACTTTTCTATAGACGAAAACTTGCTTAGCACCAACTTTTCTATAGACGAAAACTTGTTTAGCACCAACTTTTCTATAGACGAAAACTTGTTTAGCACCAACTTTTCTATAGACGAAAACTTGTTTAGCACGAACTTTTCTATAGACGAAAACTTGTTTAGCACCAACTTTTCTATAGACGAAAACTTGTTTAGCACCAACTTTTCTCTAGACGAAAACTTGTTTAGCACCAACTTTTCTCTAGACGAAAACTTGTTTAGCACCAACTTTTCTATAGACGAAAACTTGTTTAGCACCAACTTTTCTATAGACGAAAACTTGTTTAGCACCAACTTTTCTATAGACGAAAACATGTTTAGCACCAACTTTTCTATAGACGAAAACTTGTTTAGCACCAACTTTTCTATAGACGAAAACTTGTTTAGCACCAACTTTTCTATAGACGAAAACTTGTTTAGCACCAACTTTTCTATAGACGAAAACTTGTTTAGCACCAACTTTTCTATAGACGAAAACTTGTTTAGCACCAACTTTTCTGTAGACGAAAACTTGTTTAGCACCAACTTTTCTATAGACGAAAACTTGTTTAGCACCAACTTTTCTATAGACGAAAACTTGTTTAGCACCAACTTTTCTATAGACGAAAAGTTGCTGCTGAGAACCAACTTTCCATAGAGGAAAAGTTGCTGATGAACACCAACTTTCCATAGAGGAAAAGTTTCCTGAATTTCAAACTTTTCTATGAATGAATAATAGGAATTATGATAAACTTGCGCAAAGATTTTGATTGCGAAAGTTTTCTTAAAAGTACTTTACATATTATTTCGCACATATGTTAATGAATGTAACACCTTTGTAAAAGTTTTAAATAAATTAGTTGAACATTGCAAAAGTTTATTGTTTTGTTTTTCCAAAAAAAAGGAAGTACGAAGAAAGGTTCTTTTACAAATTTAAGTAATAGTGCTATTATCACTGGTATATGGCAACTATATACCTTTAACTCTCTTTGCTATATTTCCCTAGGATTTCTCTTTTTCCACAGAAGAGCTGAAAATCAACTCTTGTGCCGTTGTAAACAAACATTATAGCCGGCATATGCTCCCTCGTTGCCGTCTACTACATATATTTCACGTACCACCTGTTGCTTGGCCACAATGAATCATTTAGTCATTGGGGGATGGAATGGAAGGAAACGGTTACCGGAAATTCAAGTTAAGTTAGGTATTACTTGGGGTTGAGATGGCGGAAATGTGTTTATAGGTTATCATTGTATACTACTTCCTTTTGTGTTGAGACGAACGTAAGCGTACGGTATTGTTTTCATTACATAAATATAAATTCCATGAAATCATTATTTTCTGCTAAGCTTAAGCCGGCTTAGCAGCTGTCTGTTTAGATTATTATGCTAGATGATGGATAAGATATTTAGATTTATTTTTTAAGGCGGCGGCCAGATACTTTTATTCAACTCCCACAAATAACTTTAGGAGACCCATGATGGGACACTTTTTCTTTATTATAATCTGGCACTTCAATTCTGTATAATAAAAATAAAACTTAAAACTTAATTACCCTTTACACCCCATGAATGAGCTATTGGGTAGCTTCTCGCGTTGTGGTGAATTAGCACACTTTCCATTGTGGATTCACAACAAACGGCACCCATTTATTAATCGACGAATGCGAACGTCATTGTTTGAGAAGCTTTTACTAGACATGCCGATTGGCTCGACACTTATACTGCGACGTCGACAACATCGAGGGGGCCAGCAATGAACAAAAAATGTAGATGACTGCAGCCGGGTATCGAACCACGGATCTCCCGCATGGTAATCGCGTGTTTTAACCACTATGCAACGGTCGGTGCCAATTCTGTTCTGTTTAATACTTTGCAATAATTGAGAAGACTGCAGTTACATATCCACATATCTTGTAGTAATAGTTCAGTCTGGCATTGAGTTGCTAAGTTGCAAAAAGTTGCTAAGTCGAACTGCGGAGCTCACTACTAAGAGCAGGGCCGTAAAGCGGCTGCTTAAACGCTTTCAGCGGGCCAGAAAAGTGGGTGCGGATGATGTTGCTTAGCATAGTGCCGCCTATAGGCGGTGCCAGGCTTTTAAGTGTTAAAAAAACTGATTGGAGAGCTTTCGCTGAGGATCATAGAAATTATCCCTGGGGAAGGCACAACCAAGTGTGTAAAGCTAAGGGTAGGCATGTGGATGTGTGTGGCCTCCAGGTTGATGGCAATTTGCTATCGACTTGGAGGGCGTGTGTTGATATGTTGTTGTGTGAGTTCTTTCCAAGGGCCTGGAGCTCGGTTCTTCCTCCGTGGGGGGTGACTGACTCCCAGCTCTTGGAGGAACATGAGTTGAGTGATTGTATGAATATGGTGAGATGTGTAAAAGCATGTACAAAAGCCATCCCTGATTACCTAAAGATGCCAAAGTGATTGTGCTTTAAAAGCAGTCAACGGCTCAAGGTAGCCCGTTGGTGAAATAATCGGGTGAAGGGTATATTAATTTTGCTCTTCCATTTGTAACGCCCATAAGGAGGCGTGGTAGGTATGACCATATTTATATATAAAAAATCTGAGTCGATTTAAAGGTGACCATCTGTCCGTCTGTCTGTCCCTGCGATTACAGCCGCAGTTTAGGAGATATCGAGCTTAAAATGCAAGCTTCTATCCTCAAAGCGTAGGTTAAGTTCTAAGATGAGCCCGATCGGCCAAAAACTACTCCCACCTCCCATATAAACTCCCCCTTTTCAGGGTATCCCTACGATTACAGTTGTAGTTTAAGGGCAACCAAGCAGAAATTTTGTATGCAAGCTTCCCTACACCAAGTGGAGGTTGAGTAGTAAGATGAGACCGATCGATCAAAAACTCCTCTCACCTCCATACAAAATCCCTCTTTTTGGGGGTGTCCGTATGTCAGTCCCAGCGATTACAGTAGTAACTTAAGAGCAATCAAGCTGAAATATTGTATGAAAACTTTTTTGCTCTAAGCGGAGGTTGAGTATTAAAATGAGACCGATTGGTCAAACACTAATCTCACCATCATACAAACTCTCCCTTTTTTGGGTTTGTCCCTGCGATTGCAGCCGTATTTTAAGACGTATATAGCTGACATTTTGTACGCAAAATTCAATATCTAAGCGGAGGCTACTTTCTAAGATAAACAATGTCAGTCAAAAACTACTCCCACCTCCGATTCAAACTACCTGTTTTAGGGTGTCCGCGTAACTGCCCCCGCGATTATAGACGTAGTTTAGGAAATATCGAGCTCGATCCTACTGCGGCATCAGTCTTTTTCCAATGGTGCACCGACTTCAGGAGAGTATGAGTGAGGCCATTTCTGAATACCAATTTGGTTTCAGAAGAGGCAAGTGTTTTAAGGATGCGTGGATGTATGTTGAAAGGTGTGTGAGCGAGAGTGTTGGTAAGTATGTTTTAGGTGTGTTTGAAGATTTTAAGGGTGCTTTTGATTATTTGTGTTGGAACACTCTGTTGTGTAGATGTGGGCTGTCAAGAATTTAGTCTTTGGCAAAGCTATTTTTGTGACAGGCGATCTTGTTGGTGTGAATGTGCCTGTAAGTGTGAATGTGGTACGTGGTTGTCCTCAAGGATCCATTTGTGGTCCATTTATTTGGAACCTCATGATGGATCCACTCCTGAGGCAGTTTGGACAAGTGTGTAAAGTGTGTGCGTATGCAGATGATCTGCTGGTGTTGGTTGAGGGTTAATCTCGTTCCCAATTAGAGCTAATTGGCCAGAGTGTGATGAATGTCATTGGTGACTGGGGTAGCAGGAGTGAGGAGTGAGTGTGGCAGTTGACTAGACTGTGATAATGTTGCTTAAGGTCAAATTATCTGCAGCTTGCCCACCACTGATCAGAGTGAATGGGGTGACCCTCAAATATGTGACTGAGGCCAATTATTTGGGGATCACAGTGAGTGAAAGGATTAAGTTCCTGGTACACCTAGTGAGAGTGCGTGAGAAAATGTTGAGTGTGGTTTGACTGGTACGTCATGTCCTAAGGAGTGATTGGGGTGTCAGCAGACGAGCTGTTTGCTCAGTATGCTGCTGGCTTTTTTTTTGCACATGGGGCAAAACAGTGAAGTCTGCTGGGGGTATCCGAAGATACTGGCGTGTCACCGTGTGTGCCTGTGTGTCGTACGGTCTCTACGGCGGCCCCACAAGTATTGGTGGGGGTTCCTCCTCTTGACCTCAAAGTAATGCGTAAATACATTATTTTTGTGCTAAAGAGGGAAACCACGCTGCAGATTGATTGGAGTGCGTAGGAGAATGCAGTAGGCATGAGTGTGAGTGAGCGAAAGAGGTATTTGAATGAATGTGTCCTATCTAGATGAGACAATAGTGTGAATGGCAGGACTACCTACTGCTTTGTGAGTGATGTCCGGTTTGTTGTGGATAACCGAGATTTTAGCTTTGGGCTATGTCTGTGCTTCTTAATAACCGGGCATGGGTCCCTGAACGCATTTCTCCATAATCGGAGTTTGTGTGATAGCTCCAGTTGTGATTGTGTTGCCAATATTGAGGATTGGATGCATGTTTCGTCAGATGTCCGCTTTTCGCGGATATTCGCAACTTGAGCGATATGGGTGTTGTATGTGTGTGAAGGGTGTGTTTGATGTGAGTGGTGTACTTCGTTTCCCTGATGGGGTAAGGAGCATGAGTACCATTGCGCGAGAGCTGTTTCGGCGAAGGCGTTTAGTTGGTGTGAGTGGATTGTATTGGTAAGAAGAATGTGTCTATGGTCAAAGTGTGTGAATAATGATAGATGGTTTTATGGTTTTCTTATTAGTGACCAATCCGGAGCAGTTTGATTCTCAACTGGTAGTGGCTTCGGGTACGAGGTCTGACCAGAGACTTAATTCTGGTGCCACGGGAAGATCGGCCTGGAATTACCATTTCAGGCCGATTGGATAGCCCTTCGAGGAGTATCGTGGTGGCTGTGGTTTATACCAAAAGCGCAGGTAGGGCTTGGTCTCGGCGTGGAGTTGCATAGGATAAAATAACAACCATGTGTCGTGACCTATAGAACGACAGGAGTCTTATTTTTGTCCTTATTGTGAAAATGTGATTGAAGATGCTAAACACGTTTTCTTCATATGCCCGAGATTCAGCTCCAAGAGGCAGCACCTACAACGACAGTTGGGCACTGACGTAGCTGTCGAAAACCTTATGCAGTTGATGTTGGATTAGCCTGCAGGTTGGGGTAATATAGCAAACTACATCAAGCTCGTTCTTCTAGAACTCAATAGAGCCTAATAGATTCGCCTGAGAGCGTTCTTCTAGAACTCAATAGAGCCGAAACGGCCTTAGCGTAGGTTTGATAACCTACCCATCCCGGTGAAGAAATACTTCACGGTTGTACCACCGGGATTGGGACGAAGTTTAAGGTGTTTTTTAGCGTGTTAAAGTCTCGCACATTGTCTTTCGATAATTTCACCTCATCAAATAAAAACAAAAAAGGAGTGTTAGATAGGCTACGACCCTCAACCAAAAGGCCAAACGCATAACTTCGAAACTGGTACCTGTTTCGCCAGGGGCGCTTGTCTACGCATTGTATTCAGGCAGGCATCCACATAAAACCATGGACATCTGCCCAAAGCAAGGTCAGCCAAAAAATCCGGATTTGGGACCAGTGTGCACTGTCCATATACTATTACCCAAGGGTCTCTTTTCGTTTAGTAGAATTGGATTTATGTTTAATATAATTTAGATAATTTATATAAATTCCATTTAAAAAAAGACATCAATTTATAAACAATAGACCTGCAGTTCTATAGATATTTTATTATTATTTAATTTCGTTGCATTCTATAGTCCTCTGATGTCCTTTGTTTATTTTAAATTTATAATAACTCTATTTAAGCTGTCATCGACATCGTTTTAGCTGTCAGTTAATTGTCAAAGTAAAACAAATATTTACCATTGCGTTGTAATTTACATAAGTAAATTACGGTTTAATAGGCATATAAAAAGCTATGGTCTTACTATGCACTGTATTAGTTTGTAGCTGAAACTGATAGGCCTAAGAACTGAACTGAACAGAACAGGAAGTGTTCAGAGATCAAAGTAAGAAAATGAAATATAATTATTGAAATTAACTTATTATTGCTTGGAAAGTTTGGTCTTTGCTATAATTATAGTTTCAAAAACTTATTTAATTGGTTCCAGCAGCAAAGACACTGGTGTTGTTATAATTTTGAAAATTTCTTTGGTAATATATGTGAACTTTTTCGATATAGAACAAAATAATTGGTGAAAGAAAGTGATCAGAATAAATTAGATAGGAGGCAATTTTTTTGTATAGACTCAGAAAATATTTTCTATTACATATATAAACCGACCCAAAGTTCGTGCCTTTGGAAACTGGTACCCTTTGATTTCGATTAAATTTTTCACATATAGTCTCCATTTGCGAAATAAACAAACATATGGAATGTTATATGAAAAACCCATAAAAATTCTTCATTTTTGTTAGAATAGTGTGCTAATTGCACTATTAAAAGCCAATATTGTCTGAACCCATGGAGAACCCATCTTAAAATTTGCACATGTTGTAAAGAAAAGTATGTACAATATTTAAATTTACTAAAAAAAAGTAAGTTAAGAGATACTTTTCCAGGATATTCAAGGACGAAGGACATTTTCCAAAATGTTGATGTCTTTGACCCACAATGACCATTCATTTGTATCCTTTATTCCTATCGACGAGCTGAAACCCTTTCAGCCGATACTACTATAGTCTTTTTGCGGATGTCGCGTTTAAAAGATATTTTGACATGAAGTCAAAAAATGCTGCAGATCACTAACTTGAGACAGCTATAAAACATGAACCGTTAGGAGTTTCGACCCAAACCATGGTTGGTTGGTTGGTGTGCGGGCACCCCTTCTTCGAGGAGAACACTAAGGTCCTTATGGACCCATTGTGACACCCTTTGGGCATTTACGAAATCCCTTCAACCTATGCTATCAGCGCATGTGCTGCCTGATTGCGTTGCCAGTTGTCGATTGGGAATCCGGAGTTTCGATCCAATCCATCTAGTTAATAATTTTACAAAAGTTGTTGATCCTTCCAATATCCAAGGACGCAAGTTCCTCTACACCCTTTAAGAAGGGTTTCCCCAGGGTTTCCAGTCTCCTTCTGTATAGCGCTGGGCAATCACATATAATGTGGTCGGTGGATGGTTCACTGCTGCTATTCCCGCAGTAGTTGCATTCGCCTTTCGTTGCGAATCCCATTCTGCTTGTATGTCTGCCTATGGGTCCATGTCCCGTCAGGAAGGTGATAATTTTTCTTATCTGGTCCCTCTCAAGACTTACCAGGTACGATGTACGTTTCGCCTTGTATTCTGGCCAAGTTTTTTTTTGCCTTTCTACAGGTATCTTCATTCTTCCATCTGTCATTTGCAATTCTAAACGTTCGATTTCAAATGGTACTTTCACAGGTGGATATAGGGCAAAGTGCTACGAGTTCAACGTCGCCTACAGGCAGGGCAGAGCCCTGTCGAGCCTCTTCGTCCGCTCTGCAGTTGCCCTCAATTCCGCTATGTCCGGGAATACACGTAACTAGAACTCTGTTAGTCCTGGATATCTCGTTAAGAGATTTCCGGCAGGCACTGCCCACATCAAATCGAAGATGTCACAGGACTTCAACGAGTTTTCCGCCGCTAGACTATCCGTGAACAGGAGAATATCCTCCTGTGATATCTTCCTCACATTGATCACGTCCGCGGCACGTTTAATAGCAAGTATTTCCGCTTGGAAAACGCTGCAAAAGTCTGGAATTCTCGATCTTATACTTAGGCCTAGATCCGCAGAGTATATACCATAGCCGACCTTGTCATCCAGTTTGGTCCCATCGGTAAAGATGTTTATTGGTCCATACATTGAGTTCTCGTTCTCTGCCCACTCCTTCCTGGAGGGCGTTCTAGATCCGCAGAGAATGTTTGATTTCCGTGTGTTGAGCACGTAGTCAGTTTCAAGTGAGATGTTGATATGGTTCAGGATCCTTGAATGCCCGATGGAAGGATCCCAATGTTCAATCTCGTTTAGTCGAATAGCCGATATGAGAGCGGAGCATTTGCAGCTCAGATCAGGTGGTAGTAGATTGAGTATCGTGTAGAGAGCCTTAGAGGGTGTCGATCTTATACATCCGGTTATCAGGAGACAAGAGGACCGTTGAACACGATCCAATTGTCTAAATTTGCTCTTCTTCTACCACCAAACTATAGAGCCATAGACCCAAACCATATTGTTTGAATTTTAACTTATGATCATAAGGAAGCAGTGGCAGCTTTATTTTTAATTTTTAATTTTTAATTTTTAATTTTTAATTTTTAATTTTTAATTTTTAATTTTTAATTTTTAATTTTTAATTTTTAATTTTTAATTTTTAATTTTTAATTTTTAATTTTTAATTTTTAATTTTTAATTTTTAATTTTTAATTTTTAATTTTTAATTTTTAATTTTTAATTTTTAATTTTTAATTTTTAATTTTTAATTTTTAATTTTTAATTTTTAATTTTTAATTTTTAATTTTTAATTTTTAATTTTTAATTTTTAATTTTTAATTTTTAATTTTTAATTTTTAATTTTTAATTTTTAATTTTTAATTTTTAATTTTTAATTTTTAATTTTTAATTTTTAATTTTTAATTTTTAATTTTTAATTTTTAATTTTTAATTTTTAATTTTTAATTTTTAATTTTTAATTTTTAATTTTTAATTTTTAATTTTTAATTTTTAATTTTTAATTTTTAATTTTTAATTTTTAATTTTTAATTTTTAATTTTTAATTTTTAATTTTTAATTTTTAATTTTTAATTTTTAATTTTTAATTTTTAATTTTTAATTTTTAATTTTTAATTTTTAATTTTTAATTTTTAATTTTTAATTTTTAATTTTTAATTTTTAATTTTTAATTTTTAATTTTTAATTTTTAATTTTTAATTTTTAATTTTTAATTTTTAATTTTTAATTTTTAATTTTTAATTTTTAATTTTTAATTTTTAATTTTTAATTTTTAATTTTTAATTTTTAATTTTTAATTTTTAATTTTTAATTTTTAATTTTTAATTTTAATTTTAATTTTAATTTTAATTTTAATTTTAATTTTAATTTTAATTTTAATTTTAATTTTAATTTTAATTTTAATTTTAATTTTAATTTTAATTTTAATTTTAATTTTAATTTTAATTTTAATTTTAATTTTAATTTTAATTTTAATTTTAATTTTAATTTTAATTTTAATTTTAATTTTAATTTTAATTTTAATTTTAATTTTAATTTTAATTTTAATTTTAATTTTAATTTTAATTTTAATTTTAATTTTAATTTTAATTTTAATTTTAATTTTAATTTTAATTTTAATTTTAATTTTAATTTTAATTTTAATTTTAATTTTAATTTTAATTTTAATTTTAATTTTAATTTTAATTTTAATTTTAATTTTAATTTTAATTTTAATTTTAATTTTAATTTTAATTTTAATTTTAATTTTAATTTTAATTTTAATTTTAATTTTAATTTTAATTTTAATTTTAATTTTAATTTTAATTTTAATTTTAATTTTAATTTTAATTTTAATTTTAATTTTAATTTTAATTTTAATTTTAATTTTAATTTTAATTTTAATTTTAATTTTAATTTTAATTTTAATTTTAATTTTAATTTTAATTTTAATTTTAATTTTAATTTTAATTTTAATTTTAATTTTAATTTTAATTTTAATTTTAATTTTAATTTTAATTTTAATTTTAATTTTAATTTTAATTTTAATTTTAATTTTAATTTTAATTTTAATTTTAATTTTAATTTTAATTTTAATTTTAATTTTAATTTTAATTTTAATTTTAATTTTAATTTTAATTTTAATTTTAATTTTAATTTTAATTTTAATTTTAATTTTAATTTTAATTTTAATTTTAATTTTAATTTTAATTTTAATTTTAATTTTAATTTTAATTTTAATTTTAATTTTAATTTTAATTTTAATTTTAATTTTAATTTTAATTTTAATTTTAATTTTAATTTTAATTTTAATTTTAATTTTAATTTTAATTTTAATTTTAATTTTAATTTTAATTTTAATTTTAATTTTAATTTTAATTTTAATTTTAATTTTAATTTTAATTTTAATTTTAATTTTAATTTTAATTTTAATTTTAATTTTAATTTTAATTTTAATTTTAATTTTAATTTTAATTTTAATTTTAATTTTAATTTTAATTTTAATTTTAATTTTAATTTTAATTTTAATTTTAATTTTAATTTTAATTTTAATTTTAATTTTAATTTTAATTTTAATTTTAATTTTAATTTTAATTTTAATTTTAATTTTAATTTTAATTTTAATTTTAATTTTAATTTTAATTTTAATTTTAATTTTAATTTTAATTTTAATTTTAATTTTAATTTTAATTTTAATTTTAATTTTAATTTTAATTTTAATTTTAATTTTAATTTTAATTTTAATTTTAATTTTAATTTTAATTTTAATTTTAATTTTAATTTTAATTTTAATTTTAATTTTAATTTTAATTTTAATTTTAATTTTAATTTTAATTTTAATTTTAATTTTAATTTTAATTTTAATTTTAATTTTAATTTTAATTTTAATTTTAATTTTAATTTTAATTTTAATTTTAATTTTAATTTTAATTTTAATTTTAATTTTAATTTTAATTTTAATTTTAATTTTAATTTTAATTTTAATTTTAATTTTAATTTTAATTTTAATTTTAATTTTAATTTTAATTTTAATTTTAATTTTAATTTTAATTTTAATTTTAATTTTAATTTTAATTTTAATTTTAATTTTAATTTTAATTTTAATTTTAATTTTAATTTTAATTTTAATTTTAATTTTAATTTTAATTTTAATTTTAATTTTAATTTTAATTTTAATTTTAATTTTAATTTTAATTTTAATTTTAATTTTAATTTTAATTTTAATTTTAATTTTAATTTTAATTTTAATTTTAATTTTAATTTTAATTTTAATTTTAATTTTAATTTTAATTTTAATTTTAATTTTAATTTTAATTTTAATTTTAATTTTAATTTTAATTTTAATTTTAATTTTAATTTTAATTTTAATTTTAATTTTAATTTTAATTTTAATTTTAATTTTAATTTTAATTTTAATTTTAATTTTAATTTTAATTTTAATTTTAATTTTAATTTTAATTTTAATTTTAATTTTAATTTTAATTTTAATTTTAATTTTAATTTTAATTTTAATTTTAATTTTAATTTTAATTTTAATTTTAATTTTAATTTTAATTTTAATTTTAATTTTAATTTTAATTTTAATTTTAATTTTAATTTTAATTTTAATTTAAATTTTAATTTTAATTTTAATTTTAATTTTGGTTGGTTGGTTGGTATGCAGGCATCTCCTTCTTCAAAGGAGAACACTTAGGTCCCTATGGACCCATTGTGACACCCGTTGGGCATTTGTGCCATCCCTTCAACCTATGCTATCAGCGCGTGTGCTGACTGATCGCGTTGCCAGTTGTCGATTGGGAATCCGGAGTTTCGATCCAATCCGTCCAGTTGATAATTTTACAAAAGTTGTTAATCCTTCCGATGTCCAACGATGCGAGTTCTTCTACACCATTTAAGAAGGGTTTCCCCAGGGTTTCCAGTCTCCTTCTGTATAGCGCTGGGCAATCACAAATAATGTGGTCGGTGGATGGTTCACTGCTACTGTTTCCGCAGTAGTAGCATTCGCTTTTCGTTGCGAATCCCATTCTTCTCGCATGCTTGCCTATGGGTCCATGTCCCGTCAGGAAGGCAATAATCTTCCTTATCTGGTCCCTCTCAAGACTTACCAGGTACGATGCACGTTTCGCGTTGTATTCTGGCCAAGTCATTTTGGCCTTTCTACAGGTTTCTTCATTCTTCCATCTGTCGTTTGCAATTCTAAACGTTAGATTTTCAATGGTACTTTTACAGGTGGATATAGGGCGAAGTGCTACGTGTTCAACGTCGCTTTCCAGCAGGGCTGAGCCCTGTCTGGCCTCTTCATCCGCTCTACAGTTGCCCTCGATTCCGCTGTGTCCGGGAATCCACGTAACCAGAACTCTGTTGTTCCTGGATATCTCGTTAAGAGATTTCCGGCAGGCACTGACCACTTTCGATTTGATGTCACAGGACTTCAACGAGTTTTCCGCCGCTAGACTATCCGTGAATAGGAGAATATCCTCCTGTGATATCTTCCTCACGTTGATCACGTCCGCGGCTCGTTTAATAGCAAGGATTTCCGCTTGGAAAATGCTGCAGAAGTCTGGAATTCTCGATCTTATACTTAGGCCTAGATCCGCGGAGTAAATACCATAGCCGACCTTGTCATCCAGTTTCGACCCATCGGTAAAGATGTTTATTGGTCCATACATTGTGTTACCGTTCTCTGCCCACTCCTTTCTAAAGGGCGTTCTAATTTCGTAGAGAACGTTTGATTTCCGTTTATTGAGCAAGTATTCAGTCTCAAGTGAGATGTTGATATGGTTCAGGATCCTTGAATGCCCGATGGAAGGATCCCAATGTTCAATCTCGTTTAGTCGAATAGCCGATTTGATTTTTTAATTTTTAAATTAAAAATAAAAAAAAAATTAAAAATTAATTGTTAATTGTTAATTGTTAATTGTTAATTGTTAATTGTTAATTGTTAATTGTTAATTGTTAATTGTTAATTGTTAATTGTTAATTGTTAATTGTTAATTGTTAATTGTTAATTGTTAATTGTTAATTGTTAATTGTTAATTGTTAATTGTTAATTGTTAATTGTTAATTGTTAATTGTTAATTGTTAATTGTTAATTGTTAATTGTTAATTGTTAATTGTTAATTGTTAATTGTTAATTGTTAATTGTTAATTGTTAATTGTTAATTGTTAATTGTTAATTGTTAATTGTTAATTGTTAATTGTTAATTGTTAATTGTTAATTGTTAATTGTTAATTGTTAATTGTTAATTGTTAATTGTTAATTGTTAATTGTTAATTGTTAATTGTTAATTGTTAATTGTTAATTGTTAATTGTTAATTGTTAATTGTTAATTGTTAATTGTTAATTGTTAATTGTTAATTGTTAATTGTTAATTGTTAATTGTTAATTGTTAATTGTTAATTGTTAATTGTTAATTGTTAATTGTTAATTGTTAATTGTTAATTGTTAATTGTTAATTGTTAATTGTTAATTGTTAATTGTTAATTGTTAATTGTTAATTGTTAATTGTTAATTGTTAATTGTTAATTGTTAATTGTTAATTGTTAATTGTTAATTGTTAATTGTTAATTGTTAATTGTTAATTGTTAATTGTTAATTGTTAATTGTTAATTGTTAATTGTTAATTGTTAATTGTTAATTGTTAATTGTTAATTGTTAATTGTTAATTGTTAATTGTTAATTGTTAATTGTTAATTGTTAATTGTTAATTGTTAATTGTTAATTGTTAATTGTTAATTGTTAATTGTTAATTGTTAATTGTTAATTGTTAATTGTTAATTGTTAATTGTTAATTGTTAATTGTTAATTGTTAATTGTTAATTGTTAATTGTTAATTGTTAGTTGTTAATTGTTAATTGTTAATTGTTAATTGTTAATTGTTAATTGTTAATTGTTAATTGTTAATTGTTAATTGTTAATTGTTAATTGTTAATTGTTAATTGTTAATTGTTAATTGTTAATTGTTAATTGTTAATTGTTAATTGTTAATTGTTAATTGTTAATTGTTAATTGTTAATTGTTAATTGTTAATTGTTAATTGTTAATTGTTAATTGTTAATTGTTAATTGTTAATTGTTAATTGTTAATTGTTAATTGTTAATTGTTAATTGTTAATTGTTAATTGTTAATTGTTAATTGTTAATTGTTAATTGTTAATTGTTAATTGTTAATTGTTAATTGTTAATTGTTAATTGTTAATTGTTAATTGTTAATTGTTAATTGTTAATTGTTAATTGTTAATTGTTAATTGTTAATTGTTAATTGTTAATTGTTAATTGTTAATTGTTAATTGTTAATTGTTAATTGTTAATTGTTAATTGTTAATTGTTAATTGTTAATTGTTAATTGTTAATTGTTAATTGTTAATTGTTAATTGTTAATTGTTAATTGTTAATTGTTAATTGTTAATTGTTAATTGTTAATTGTTAATTGTTAATTGTTAATTGTTAATTGTTAATTGTTAATTGTTAATTGTTAATTGTTAATTGTTAATTGTTAATTGTTAATTGTTAATTGTTAATTGTTAATTGTTAATTGTTAATTGTTAATTGTTAATTGTTAATTGTTAATTGTTAATTGTTAATTGTTAATTGTTAATTGTTAATTGTTAATTGTTAATTGTTAATTGTTAATTGTTAATTGTTAATTGTTAATTGTTAATTGTTAATTGTTAATTGTTAATTGTTAATTGTTAATTGTTAATTGTTAATTGTTAATTGTTAATTGTTAATTGTTAATTGTTAATTGTTAATTGTTAATTGTTAATTTTAATTTTAATTTTAATTTTAATTTTAATTTTAATTTTAATTTTAATTTTAATTTTAATTTTAATTTTAATTTTAATTTTAATTTTAATTTTAATTTTAATTTTAATTTTAATTTTATTTTTAATTTTAATTTTAATTTTAATTTTAATTTTAATTTTAATTTTAATTTTAATTTTAATTTTAATTTTAATTTTAATTTTAATTTTAATTTTAATTTTAATTTTAATTTTAATTTTAATTTTAATTTTAATTTTAATTTTAATTTTAATTTTAATTTTAATTTTAATTTTAATTTTAATTTTAATTTTAATTTTAATTTTAATTTTAATTTTAATTTTAATTTTAATTTTAATTTTAATTTTAATTTTAATTTTAATTTTAATTTTAATTTTAATTTTAATTTTAATTTTAATTTTAATTTTAATTTTAATTTTAATTTTAATTTTAATTTTAATTTTAATTTTAATTTTAATTTTAATTTTAATTTTAATTTTAATTTTAATTTTAATTTTAATTTTAATTTTAATTTTAATTTTAATTTTAATTTTAATTTTAATTTTAATTTTAATTTTAATTTTAATTTTAATTTTAATTTTAATTTTAATTTTAATTTTAATTTTAATTTTAATTTTAATTTTAATTTTAATTTTAATTTTAATTTTAATTTTAATTTTAATTTTAATTTTAATTTTAATTTTAATTTTAATTTTAATTTTAATTTTAATTTTAATTTTAATTTTAATTTTAATTTTAATTTTAATTTTAATTTTAATTTTAATTTTAATTTTAATTTTAATTTTAATTTTAATTTTAATTTTAATTTTAATTTTAATTTTAATTTTAATTTTAATTTTAATTTTAATTTTAATTTTAATTTTAATTTTAATTTTAATTTTAATTTTAATTTTAATTTTAATTTTAATTTTAATTTTAATTTTAATTTTAATTTTAATTTTAATTTTAATTTTAATTTTAATTTTAATTTTAATTTTAATTTTAATTTTAATTTTAATTTTAATTTTAATTTTAATTTTAATTTTAATTTTAATTTTAATTTTAATTTTAATTTTAATTTTAATTTTAATTTTAATTTTAATTTTAATTTTAATTTTAATTTTAATTTTAATTTTAATTTTAATTTTAATTTTAATTTTAATTTTAATTTTAATTTTAATTTTAATTTTAATTTTAATTTTAATTTTAATTTTAATTTTAATTTTAATTTTAATTTTAATTTTAATTTTAATTTTAATTTTAATTTTAATTTTAATTTTAATTTTAATTTTAATTTTAATTTTAATTTTAATTTTAATTTTAATTTTAATTTTAATTTTAATTTTAATTTTAATTTTAATTTTAATTTTAATTTTAATTTTAATTTTAATTTTAATTTTAATTTTAATTTTAATTTTAATTTTAATTTTAATTTTAATTTTAATTTTAATTTTAATTTTAATTTTAATTTTAATTTTAATTTTAATTTTAATTTTAATTTTAATTTTAATTTTAATTTTAATTTTAATTTTAATTTTAATTTTAATTTTAATTTTAATTTTAATTTTAATTTTAATTTTAATTTTAATTTTAATTTTAATTTTAATTTTAATTTTAATTTTAATTTTAATTTTAATTTTAATTTTAATTTTAATTTTAATTTTAATTTTAATTTTAATTTTAATTTTAATTTTAATTTTAATTTTAATTTTAATTTTAATTTTAATTTTAATTTTAATTTTAATTTTAATTTTAATTTTAATTTTAATTTTAATTTTAATTTTAATTTTAATTTTAATTTTAATTTTAATTTTAATTTTAATTTTAATTTTAATTTTAATTTTAATTTTAATTTTAATTTTAATTTTAATTTTAATTTTAATTTTAATTTTAATTTTAATTTTAATTTTAATTTTAATTTTAATTTTAATTTTAATTTTAATTTTAATTTTAATTTTAATTTTAATTTTAATTTTAATTTTAATTTTAATTTTAATTTTAATTTTAATTTTAATTTTAATTTTAATTTTAATTTTAATTTTAATTTTAATTTTAATTTTAATTTTAATTTTAATTTTAATTTTAATTTTAATTTTAATTTTAATTTTAATTTTAATTTTAATTTTAATTTTAATTTTAATTTTAATTTTAATTTTAATTTTAATTTTAATTTTAATTTTAATTTTAATTTTAATTTTAATTTTAATTTTAATTTTAATTTTAATTTTAATTTTAATTTTAATTTTAATTTTAATTTTAATTTTAATTTTAATTTTAATTTTAATTTTAATTTTAATTTTAATTTTAATTTTAATTTTAATTTTAATTTTAATTTTAATTTTAATTTTAATTTTAATTTTAATTTTAATTTTAATTTTAATTTTAATTTTAATTTTAATTTTAATTTTAATTTTAATTTTAATTTTAATTTTAATTTTAATTTTAATTTTAATTTTAATTTTAATTTTAATTTTAATTTTAATTTTAATTTTAATTTTAATTTTAATTTTAATTTTAATTTTAATTTTAATTTTAATTTTAATTTTAATTTTAATTTTAATTTTAATTTTAATTTTAATTTTAATTTTAATTTTAATTTTAATTTTAATTTTAATTTTAATTTTAATTTTAATTTTAATTTTAATTTTAATTTTAATTTTAATTTTAATTTTAATTTTAATTTTAATTTTAATTTTAATTTTAATTTTAATTTTAATTTTAATTTTAATTTTAATTTTAATTTTAATTTTAATTTTAATTTTAATTTTAATTTTAATTTTAATTTTAATTTTAATTTTAATTTTAATTTTAATTTTAATTTTAATTTTAATTTTAATTTTAATTTTAATTTTAATTTTAATTTTAATTTTAATTTTAATTTTAATTTTAATTTTAATTTTAATTTTAATTTTAATTTTAATTTTAATTTTAATTTTAATTTTAATTTTAATTTTAATTTTAATTTTAATTTTAATTTTAATTTTAATTTTAATTTTAATTTTAATTTTAATTTTAATTTTAATTTTAATTTTAATTTATTAAAAAGTTAAAAAGTTTTTGAAATGGTCCACCGAGCTTTGTTACAACTGATTGTACACAATTTCCTGCAAAATAATTTGAAATGGATTATACTCTTCAATTGCTGGGATGTAAAGAGTAAGTAAAGTTACAGTACTGCCATATTTGTGAACTTATATCTAAGATACTCTCTTTTTTTATACTACAGCCCAAATCGCTGTAAGCCAAATGATGATGGCACAAAATCTCTATGTGCAATTATGGAATATTAATCGCCTGAATGAGGTAGAAGACATAGAGCGTCGTTATATGATGACCATTAATCCTCGAGTGGGCATATTTTTTGACTACAATTGCAATAAATCTCAGAATGTTGTAAATAAGGTATCTAAATTAAGCTGAGGAATTTTTTCAAAATAAAAACTATATATCTCTTACTTAGGCCAGTCAGGAGAAGCTGTTCAAGCAACGGTTCCACTGGCTGATATACGATGAGAAATCAAATGTTGACAACTATCGCCAAGATTTTCAAAATGTTAACATGGCCGTGGATGCAGATGTAACATATGCATTACCCAATCCAAAAACCGTAAATACTGCGTGGAATACTACATTCATTACCTATGATGTCTATAATAATGGCCACTTTTTGGGTGGTAGCCTTAATATGACTAAGGATCGGGAAATCCTATGCGGTTGGAGCAATTGTATAGTTAAGCGGTATTTATCTTCGTTGTATCAAAAGACCAAATTTGATAATCGTTGGAGTCTAAGGGACATAACCATGCGTATCGGGACTGTGGTGGGGATGAGAAATTTAACTCTTTATTGCCTAAGTAAATATTTTTAATTTCGTTTCCTTTTTGTCTAAGATTAATTCGATACCTGCTACCGAACCTCAAGAGAAGTTACTAACCCATTTGCAGTCCATGACAAATCCACAAATTGATGGTGTTACACGTTTTGGCTATAACTATCTAATGGTCTTAAAGGATTCCCTCGATTGCAAGTAAGAGTTATCTTCCACGTTCTTAACTTGATAAAATCTCTAAGGATATCTTGAACATTTCAGTTTTTTCTACAACTTCTCCAATATATGGAGCCGTTCTGAGGTGGCTGGTGGTGTTATTGGTGCTTTGGCCATCGATAAAACGGTGGATATGACGTCGACACCTTTACTACCCACCATCGGTCGGTACAAGTACATTCAACCCACCATGCCTTTGGGACAATTTCGACAAGTCTGCATATTTCGTACACCCAACAATTCGGGCATTAAGAGCAAGGTATTTCTTAAGCCCTTCTCGATGTGGGTGTGGGTCATATTTGGTGTGATTTTGTCTATAACTACGGTGGTGTTATGGTTCATATTTATTGCAGAAAATCGTGAACTAAAATTATACTATGACTATTTGCCCTCAATGTTGGGCACAGGTCTGGTAACTTTTGGTGCAGCCTGTTGTCAGGGCAGCTTTATTGTGCCCTGTTCAGTGGGTGGTCGTATGACTTTTATATCGCTGTTGTTGTTAACATTTATTATATACAATTACTATACATCGATAGTGGTAGCAATACTCTTGGGTTCTCCTGTTAAATCGAACATAGAGACAATCGACCAATTGGCCGAAAGCAATTTGGAGGTGGCTCTGGAACCGCAGCCGTATACTAGGACGTATTTGAATGTAAGTTTAGATCAGCTATCGGCAACTAACACAAACACAATATGGGTTTGTGTTGGTGAGTTGTTCTTTTCCCTCTCTCACTGTAGTGAAGGAAATTGTTGTAAAGATTTTTTCATAACTATGAACAAAATTATAATATAATAATATAGGAAATATTACTGTTGTGCGCGTGGCAATGCACATTAACATATAAGAACTCATTTTTACCGAAAAAATTCATTTCTTTTATTGTCTTGCTAACAACAAGCGTCGACACAACTGCGTCGGACGAATGCTCAAGCGAGACTGATTCAGATTGTTTGTTTTCGTTCAATGTGTGTGAGAATACATGTGTGGCTCTCTCGCTCATGTTGCACAAGTGCGCGCTCTCGCCGATCGTTGGTTTAGATGTTGTAGAAAGGAATTATTGTGTCTTTAGTCTAATTTTTATGCGACAATACATAGGCAACAATTTACTGTTTTACTATTTTTAAGATTTTACAAGAATTCGACAAAAAATACATTTATTTTTTTCAAATTTTTTACTAAGTTTTCTCTTTCTTAATTGTCCTACCTTTTGCAGTTTTCCACCTTACCCGGCATCCGCAGTTTTGTCCGCAACAAAATCAAGTCACGCAAAAATCCCGATAGTATTTGGATGCCTATAGATGAGGGCCTGCGTAGAGTACGTGATGAACCAGGCTTTGTATATGGAACCGAAGCTTTTTCAGGCTACATTTTAGTGGAGGAATCATTTACAGCTCTAGAGATATGTGACATTAACGAAGTATTGCTAAGGCCCGAACAACCTTTATTTACACACTTGCACAAAAACTCGTCGTATTGGGAATTCATTAGGCTGAAGTAAGATTTCACAATATTTCCACAATACTCACAGATCTAACAGGTTCTCCGCTAGGCAAGCACGCATTTTAGAGTCTGGCATCCATAGACGTGTGGAACGTGTCTGGGTCAAACGGCGCCTCAATTGCTATCTGTCCAATAGTTATGTAATGCAAGTGGGCTTAGAGTATACCGCTCCTCTCTTTATAATGTTGACCATGGCTTACGTTTTGGCGGCTCTATTGCTGCTAATGGAGATTAAATGGAAAAAATATTGTACACAGGGTTGTTTGACAACATTTAGAATACGCAAGTTACGTTAAATGTTAAAAGCTTAACATGACACCTTACAGAAATTGTGACTATATGAATCGGCTTATGTATATGTAGTTGATATGTCCATTTACTAAATTCACTTAAAATGACTTCATAGCTAAATACTGACTCTTGGTCTTCACATTTTGTTAAATTATCTTGCATGAGAACTGTTTATTGCACGCTTTTTAAGTTGTTAATATGAATAAATTTGCTTACATACAAATGTCAAATAATTTATTTAAAAGTCAAATTTGGTTTTGGGCACATATGTTCAAGGAAGTTATTAAATCGCTTTAAATTTGGTTGTATATAATATTTGATGGGTGCACAGTGGTTCAGGCTGGATTTATATTGGCCGAAATATAATAACTTTTGGTTTGGTAGAAATGCTGTTACAAACTTATTGTTGGTAGGGCATACAAAAAAACTTTTCAAAGTTATTAATTTTTAATGGCTATATTTGCAAGGTTGGACCGGCCGTGGCTTAGTGGTTAGAACATGCGACTACCATGCGGGAGATCCCCGTTTCGATTTCCGCCTCCAGTCATCTACATTTTTCTTTCATTGCCGGCCCCCTCGATGTTGTCGATGTAACAGGTTATCTTCGAGGCAAGGAATATCACCATGGAAATAGTCGATGTTCTGGAACCCAGCTTTAGCTCAGCAGTCGTAAGCCTTGTCTCCAGGAAAATATTCGAAGCATGATACAAAATTAATTCGTAAACATCGAATAGCCACAAAATCGGGAAAAACAAAAAGAAAAACGCTGCAACTTTTGGAGATTCTGGTACCAAGACAGTGGTACCCACATAACCTTTTAACCAAACAAACCGTGAACAACACATCGGCCCGAATAACGGTTATTCCCCAAATATTCTAGATCCCTTCAAACGTCCTACCCCATTTAATAACCTCTAGTTCTTCATGCTATTCTCCGGAAACTAAAAAAAGAGCTTCATATATTAAAGAAACATTTATTCATATTTGCAAACATCAAACCAAAGGAAGGAGAAGGGTATGAACTCAATATTTAACAAAATTATAACTAACATATATTTTATAAGAGAAAATTATCATTGAACAGCCTAAGAAATCCACATCAAAAGATTAGGAAATCGCATTGTTTAAGGAAATTGCCCATCAGGCAGAATCTGCAGACGCCAATAGGAGAGATTCTTGAAATAAAATGGTCCCAATATATAGGATTTTCAATCCGAAATTGGGATGGAATGTGCCTATATCGTCGGAAAATCGGAAATCGTCGAAAATCCGTGCAAATTATCCGTGAAAATCACAGAACAATTTACGAAGAGAAAGAAGAAAAGGTAATGCTTTGGGTTATCCTGCAACTGGCTGCCACATCGACAGCAACTTCGCAGTATCAAGTGTCGGGTTTATCGGCATGTCTAGTGAAAAGCTTCTCAAACAGTGACGCTCGCATTCGTCGATTAAAAAGTAGGTGCCGTTAGTTGTGAATCTAATAATAGAAAGCGTGTTAATTAACAACAATGCGAGAAGCTATCTCATACCTCATTCATGGGGTGTAAAGGGAAATTAAGTTTTTTGTGAGGTAAGGTTATAAAAAATTTACAAAAACATTAACTTGATCGCTCGAAAATTGGCTTATGGACTTGCATACACCCCCACCCTTAGTAAAATTTCTAGTTTATCGACATTATTACTCGATTTCTAAAGTGGGCGGAGTGGTATATTTGTATGGGAGATACCAGAAGCGGCGCGGCTAGACTTCCAGTTTTTTTCTACAAAACTTTGTCCTGTTATAGCTTAACAAAATACAGAATTTCGGCACGATCGTGTCGAGAGTATTGATATTATTACTCCATATTTAAAGTGGGCGAAGTGGTACATTTGCAGGGGAGGTACCAGATGGGGCGTGTTTAGACTTCCAAATTTTTCTCCAAAACTTTATCCTTATTATAGCTTAACAAAATACAGAATTTGGGCACGATCGCCCAGATAGCGCCCAGAAATTAGATATCAATCGATTTATAAAGTGGGCAGTACCAGATGGGGCGTGGCTAGACTTCCAATATTTTTTTCCAAAACTGTATCTTGCTACAGCTTATTTAAATACAGAATTCGGGTACGATCCCGTTGGGTGTATTGATATTATTACTGCATCTCTTACGTGGGCGGAAAGATGAATTTGTATGGGATGTACCAGAAGGGACGGGCCCATGTAGCCCATTGGCTATACCGTAAGTAATTTTGGGGAAATCTTAACTCGTGCAAAATTTCAAAAGATTTGGTTGCGTCTTTCGAATGTTATCGTGGTTACCAGCCGGACAGACATGCGGACATGGCTCGAACAACTTAAAAACCAGTAAGAAAGTTTCAGTCGGGCAACCCGACTTACATATGCCATCACCCTCAGTAAAACAAAAATTTTCTATTATATTGATATTATTACTCGATTTCTAAAGTGGGCGTAGTGGTACATTTGTATTGGAGGACCATAAGGGGCGTCGCTAGACTTCCAGATTTTTTATACAAAACTTTATCCTGATTGAACTTTACTAAATACAGAATTTGGGCACGATCGCGTTAGGTCTATTACTAATATTAATCGATTTCTAATGTGGGCGGTACAATATGTGTATGGGAGGTACCAAATGGGGCTTGGCTAGACTTGCAGTTTTTTTTCTCCAAAACTGTATCCTGCTATAGCTTTACTAAATAAAGAATTTGGGTACGATCGCATTGGTTTTATTGACATTATTACTCCATCTCTAAAGTGGAGAGTGGTACATTTATATGGGAGGTACTATAAGGGGCGTTTCTAGACTTCCAATTTTTTCTATAAAAGTTTAGCCTGTTATAGCTTAAAAAAATACAGAATTTGGGCACGATCGTGTCAGGTGTATTGATATTATTACTTTATCTCTAAAGTAGTACATTTGTATGGGAGGTACCAGAAGGTGCGTGTCTAGACTTACAGTTTTTTCTCCAAAACTGTATCCTGCTATAGCTTTACTAATTAAATAATTTGGTTACGATCGCGTTAGATTTATTGGTATTATTACTTCATCTCTAAAGTGGATGGAGTGGTAAATTTGTATGGGAGGTACCATAAGGGGCGTGTCTAGACTTCCAGATTTTTTCTCTAAAACCTTTTCCTACTTTATCTTTACTAAATAAAAAATTTCATGACGATCGCGTTGGTTTTATTGACATTATTACTCCATCTCTAAAGTGGGAGGAAAGGTACATTTATAGGGGAGGTACCATAAGAAGCGTGGCTAGATCTCCAATTTTTTCCCCGAAACTTTATCCTGTTATAGCTAAATCAAATACAGAATTTCTAAAGTTATAAAGCGCACCAGCCGGACAGCCAGACAGACGGACATGGTTTAAACGACTTAAAAAGTCATGAATCGAGTTTGGTTCAAAGAAACCTAGGGTCTAAAGTGACTCCTTCTATGTGTTACACTTTTGGGTCGTATAACAAAGTATTCAAAGCATTATTTGAACTTAAACATATTATTTCAATTTAGTAATTTATATTCATCCAAACACAATAAGCGAAAATCTTACAATTATAGGTCTGGAAATGAAACAGTCTACCATATTGATAGCCTCGGGATAACTGCCATATAAAGACCATTACCCCCTCATCAGATGAACTAAAGAATGCAGTACTAACGGCGGAACACAACAAGACCATCCTCATTGTCGGAATGGATGCAAACGCACACCACACGCTGTGGGTAGGTAAATCAATCAACAGACGTGGTGAGTTACTCTTTGATTATATTCTAAGTATAAACTTAGTAGTGTATAACCAAGGAGATACGCCCACCTTTATTAACTCAATCACCGAACAGGTTATGAACTCAACAATTTCCAACGCCGACAGCGGCTTGATATCAAACTGGCAGGTTGAAGATGTTCACTCTTTCTCTGACCACCAAGTACATCTCCTTTGAAATATCTGCTCGAATAACGAAGACGATAGAAACTTTCAACAAAAGACGGATGAAATGAGACGTCTACAGGGAACACCTTCCAACCTTCCAAGCTCCTACTAAATACAACTGAACTTACTATTGACAACCCACAAGAGCTGGACAGCATTGTAGGAAAAGTTAGAAATGCTTTGGCCGCATGCACCAGGAAATCTTGCCCACGACGAAAAGATGGGAAGAAGCCTCCATGGTGGAATGACGAGATTTCTAATTCCGATACCCACTTCCCTAGTGGAGGGTTCAACCCCATAACCGTCTCACTTGCCGACTTCTGCGATAGAATACCGGTTCTTGAAGGGGCATGATCAAGGACGCAATCAACGGCTAACAAATTCCCCGGTCCGGACGACATTATACCGGCCGAACTTCAACAGGCCCTGGAGATACTATTGCCATGGCTAGAGACTATTTGTAACGGCTGTGTGAAACTATCCTACCTGTCAATGCGATGGAGAATGGCTAAGGTGGTCTTCATCCCAAAGGCGGGAAAGTCATCACACACCAAAGCAATGGACTTAAGACTAATGTAATGGACGACATCATCAAAAATTTTATCGTCCCGAATCTCCTTTCGAATGCTAAACACGCATACACAAAGGGAAACTCGACAGAAACCGCACTCCATGCTCTTTTGTATCCCATAGAGAAATCATTAGATAGAAAAGAAGAGAACCTGGGGATTCAAGCCCAAGATAACACTTTGGACTTACAATGTTATAGTGAAGCCAATACTACAATGTGGCTCTATAGTTTGGTGGTATGCGCTCGAAAAGAAGAGCAAATTTAGATAAATGGATCGTGTTCAACTTTCCTCTTGTCTCCTTATAACCGGATGTATGAGATCGACTACCTCTGTGGCACTCTACACGATACTTAATCTATTACCACCTGATGTGACCTGCAAATACTCCGTTTAGCCATTCGACTAAACGGGATGGGGTCTCTCCATCGGACACTCAAGGATCCTGAACAATATCAACATCTCACTTAAAACTAACTACGTGCTTAGTGCACGGAAATCAGACATTCTCTACGGATATTAAGTAATTATTAATGAGAATGGAACCCACAAAAAGAGTTTTAAAGCTTTCACTTTTAGGTTACAAACTATTAACCAACTATGGAAGGTGCCACGCCTACCAAACCGATTAAGCCCATTATTGGGCACACATTATTTTGAACCAGTAAGAAAGTTTCAGTCGGGAAAACCGATTTACATATACCCACACCCTCAGTAAACCATAAGATTCTCTAGAATATCGATATTACTACTCCATCTCTAAAGTGGGCGGAATGGTACATTTCTATGGGAGGTACCAGAAGAGGCGTGGCTAGACTTCCAATTTGTTCTCCAAAACTTTATTCTGCTTGAGCTTTACTAAATACGGGAATTGGTCACGATCACGTTGAATCTATTAATAATATTAATCGATTTCTAAAGTGGGGTGGTACCTGATGGGTATGGAATGTACCAGATGGAGCGTGGCTAGACTTAAAGTTTTTTTCTCCGAAACTTTATCCCGTTATATTTTTCCTAAATATAGGATTAAGGTACGATCGCGTTGGCTGTATTGATATTATTACTCGATTTCTAAAGTGGGCGGAATGGTACATTTGTATGGGAGGTACCATAAGGGGCGTGGCTAGACTTACAGTTTTTTCCCAAAATTTTATCCTGATTTAGCTTTACTTAATACAGAATTTGGGCTCAATCGTGTTGGGTGTATTGATATAACTACTCCATGTCTAAAGTGGGCGAAATGGTACAATTGTATGGGAGGTACTAGAAGGGGCGTGGCGTGATAATATAACATTTGGTGACGTCGGACGGACATGGCTTAAACGACTTAAAAAGTTGTGAATCGAATTCGGTTCAATAGAACATAGGGTCTTAAGTGACTCCTTCTATGTGTTACACTTTTGGGACGCATCAAATGATATATACCCCTCTACCCGTAGGGTGAGCTTATAATAACACAAATATTTAACAAAATTCGAAGCGAAGATTAGACCCAATTAGATATGTGCGTAAATTATGACTATATTAACGAATGTTCAACTTATTTCGAGGCCTAAAAGCTCTTAAGTCGTTTTTTATAATAAGGAATTTAGGTGGCATTTATTCCAATACTGATTTCCTGTCAACGTGTCTTGGCCGATGCTTTAGTTAAGCCACCATTAGATAACAGCCCCATTCGTGCAATTTTTAAATTTCGCTCATGTCTGTCTAGGATTTTGTCGAAGAGCTGCACCTACTTACCATTGCAACCACTGTGCAATCATTAATTGCCAGCTAATTTTCACAACATTGTATGTTTAATAAATATTGATTATTATGTCATGTTGCCATTGAAATAAGGGTTTTATGATTAATATTAGTTTGTATTCAAATTTCCCCCTTTTCGACAAAATTGGCCGTTTGTTTGCAGTAAGCATTGATACGAGTGTTACTGACTAAGTTTTGTGATATGGCAGGAACTTTAAAGCTAAGATGTGGAAGATAGTCTACAGAGCAACACCTCCAACGGGTTCAGACTGTTTAGTTTCGTGACGGCAAGTAAAAAAAGTCCATAAAAAAATTAGTTAACAAGGCAACCTGCACAAAAATTATCTCGTTTTAAGCGATGCACAGTGGTTCTTTTTTGATTTTTTTTGGAATTAATTCTGTAACTTTTGAACGGATAATGCTATCTTGATGAAATTTGAAATAGTTAAAGCTGAGGTGTTTTCGAGATGATTTGGAAATATTTGGCTCCCTAGGGGGTGTGGGGGCCACTGCGTGGCCCTCCAAAGTTGGTCACCTCGGGTGTTTCAAAATTTCAAATGCTTGAGGAATGTGCATTTATAAACCGATTTAAAAGATATTTTGCATTTAGATAGTGCTTCGAAAAACCTTCAAAAAACATGCTTACATGCATATGTTATCTTAATGATGTCAAGAGATTTTTGAGAAAATAAAAAAAAATGTGTCATTTTTGGACGAGGTTGATTTGGTATTTTTAAGGGTGTGAGCTGAGTTTTTCCTTGATTTTAAAGATATTTATATCGTTAGTTAGCTTATAAAATTCTGAATGAAATTGCTGAAAAAATTATGCAAATATTTTGTTCCAATCAAAAGTTATAAGCATCGCAAGTAAAAGTTTCCAAAAAAAGGCATATTTTTACTGTTTTTTTGCAAAAAGGCGACTACTTTCTTTCGTTTGTAAAAAAAATATTTCTTCCGGGAAGTGGCAATTTCTTAATTATTCCTCATAGAAATGTTGATGCAGATGCATTTAATGCTAAATTTGAATCAGTTCAGCAAAATGGTTCCCCGGCAAGGGAAGTCAAAAATACCCCATTTTTTAAAAAAAAAATTTTTTGTTTTTGAAAATTCTCAAATCGCAAAGCGCCAACGAGAAAGCTCATTATATATTTTTTTGACCACATATGTGGACTAGTTAACCGTAACGTATTTCAACATCCCTGCCATAAACAAAGACAGTGTGGCCATTTTAGTAAAAAATTCGGAATTTTGGAACATATTTTCCCCGTTTTGGGAATTTGGGTATTTTGTTATAAGATATGGCAACATATTGGTATTCGTTTTTTTAAGGACAATTTTATGTACTTTATTCCAATATTTCGTTAAGATATTCCAGTTCGTTTGAATTTTACGCTATTTTTCATATAAGATATTATTTCTCCAAAAAATACGTTTTTACCAAATTTTATATTTGACTCAGAATCATGCCCAAAATAAAATGTGCTTTTAATTAATTTTTGTAAATTATTAAACTTCATGTCGTTCCCTTTTCAACGATATGCAATACTTGTATGTCAAGAGTTTAATTATTGTTTATAATTATAATCAAACTTCACTACCTCTGTAAAAAATGTATATATCGTGAAACATACATATATATGGGGGCTATATCTAAATCTGAACCGATATGCTTAGTTTTGTTACCACATTAGAATAGTATGAAAAAACTAAGATGTGCAAAGTTTTGTTAACATCAGAGCAAAAATGTAGTTTTTGGCAACAATAATCTATAAAAGGTTATGCTAATTTGTATGGGAGGTACCAGAAGGGGCGGGGCAAGTGGACCCATTATTTCAGTATATACTGCACGCTGTCAAATAATAATACCATCCAAATTTTAGCTTCATAGAGCCCTCCAGCATGAAGTTAGTGACAGAATAGTGGTTTTAGTAAAATAGGTCATTTTGTATGGGAGGTACTTGAGGGGGCGTGGCTATTTCGCCCATTTTCCAACCAACATTACGACTAGTGAATTTTATGCCACTGGTAAATTTCTATTCAAATTGATTAAGAACTACTCCAATTATCGTCTTAACCATTTACCCAGCCGGCCAGACGGACATAGCTTTATTGGGTTAAAAAGCTCCAAAACTTTTTTTTTGTAAAGACATCTAGGGTCTCAGTTATATGTTCTGTTGTGTTTAACTTTTTCCCGTTTAAAATTATATATTCTCTCTACCATGTAGCTGAGCTTGTACAAATTTTGTTCAAAATTTGTTAAAAATTTTAATAATAACACACAAAATCCACAAAAACATATAAATATTGCATTAAAAATCAAATTTTTAACTTAAAAAATAATTTTGCTTAACATATTTATGCAATAAGGGACATTTTTAGTACACATGAGACTAAAACATCATTATGGAGTCGTTACTTATTAATAAAACTTACAAGCTCATAGACTCTTTAATTAAGTTATTTATGATTTATAAATCCCTATGCACAGGAATGCGAGACAAATTACGAAAAATGTCCCTTATTGCATAAATATGTTAGGCAAAATTATTTTTTAAGTTAAAAATTTGATTTTTAATGCAATATTTATATGTTTTTGTGGATTTTGTGTGTTATTATTAAAATTTTTAACAAATTTTGAACAAAATTTGTACAAGCTCAGCTACATGGTAGAGAGAATATATAATTTTAAACGGGAAAAAGTTAAACACAACAGAACATATAACTGAGACCCTAGATTTCTTTACAAAAAATAAGTTTTGGAGCTTTTTAACCCAATAAAGCTATGTCCGTCTGGCCGGCTGGGTAAATGGTTAAGACGATAATTGGAGTAGTTCTTAATCAATTTGAATAGAAATTTACCAGTGGCATAAAATTCACTAGTCGTAATGTTGGTTGGAAAATGGGCGAAATAGCCACGCCCCCTCAAGTACCTCCCATACAAAATGACCTATTTTACTAAAACCACTATTCTGTCACTAACTTCATGCTGGAGGGCTCTATGAAGCTAAAATTTGGATGGTATTATTATTTGACAGCGTGCAGTATATACTGAAATAATGGGTCCACTTGCCCCGCCCCTTCTGGTACCTCCCATACAAATTAGCATAACCTTTTATAGATTATTGTTGCCAAAAACTACATTTTTGCTCTGATGTTAACAAAACTTTGCACATCTTAGTTTTTTCATACTATTCTAATGTGGTAACAAAACTAAGCATATCGGTTCAGATTTAGATATAGCCCCCATATATATGTATGTTTCACGATATATACATTTTTTACAGAGGTAGTGAAGTTTGATTATAATTATAAACAATAATTAAACTCTTGACATACAAGTATTGCATATCGTTGAAAAGGGAACGACATGAAGTTTAATAATTTACAAAAATTAATTAAAAGCACATTTTATTTTGGGCATGATTCTGAGTCAAATATAAAATTTGGTAAAAACGTATTTTTTGGAGAAATAATATCTTATATGAAAAATAGCGTAAAATTCAAACGAACTGGAATATCTTAACGAAATATTGGAATAAAGTACATAAAATTGTCCTTAAAAAAACGAATACCAATATGTTGCCATATCTTATAACAAAATACCCAAATTCCCAAAACGGGGAAAATATGTTCCAAAATTCCGAATTTTTTACTAAAATGGCCACACTGTCTTTGTTTATGGCAGGGATGTTGAAATACGTTACTGTTAACTAGTCCACATATGTGGTCAAAAAAATATATAATGAGCTTTCTCGTTGGCGCTTTGCGATTTGAGAATTTTCAAAAACAAAAAATTTTTTTTTTAAAAAATGGGGTATTTTTGACTTCCCTTGCCGGGGAACCATTTTGCTGAACTGATTCAAATTTAGCATTAAATGCATCTGCATCAACATTTCTATGAGGAATAATTAAGAAATTGCCACTTCCCGGAAGAAATATTTTTTTTACAAACGAAAGAATGTAGTCGCCTTTTTGCAAAAAAACAGTAAAAATATGCCTTTTTTTGGAAACTTTTACTTGCGATGCTTATAACTTTTGATTGGAACAAAATATTTGCATAATTTTTTCAGCAATTTCATTCAGAATTTTATAAGCTAACTAACGATATAAATATCTTTAAAATCAAGGAAAAACTCAGCTCACACCCTTAAAAATACCAAATCAACCTCGTCCAAAAATGACACATTTTTTTTTATTTTCTCAAATATCTCTTGACATCATTGAGATAACATATGCATGTAAGCATGTTTTTGAAGGTTTTTCGAAGCACTATCTAAATGCAAAATATCTTTTAAATCGGTTCATAAATGCACATTCCTCAAGCATTTGAAATTTTGAAACACCCGAGGTGACCAACTTTGGAGGGCCACGCAGTGGCCCCCACACCCCCTAGGGAGCCAAATATTTCCAAATCATCTCGAAAACACCTCAGCTTTAACTATTTCAAATTTCATCAAGATAGCATTATCCGTTCAAAAGTTACAGAATTAATTCCAAAAAAAACCAAAAAGGAACCACTGTGCGATGGGAAGCATGTCTTAAGCGTTACGGACGTGCATGTGATGTGTAGTGCAAATATAGATTCGAATCAGTACCTAGTTGCGGTCATGGTACATATGAGATTAAGCAGTCCTAAAACCGCTGTAACCAAACGCAAAGGACACTAGACACCGCAAGGCTGCATATTCCCGAGATAGCCAATGCCCATTCCAACAAAATCTCTCGTTTACTGAAAAAAGTTATTGTTTATAATTACGATGTTCCCGACACACACTGGAAGCATATTGTGTATTCCATGACCAACGCTACAAAGACCGTACTTACTTAAGTGGCCGTACTTACTTAAGTCTTCTGGGTGCGTTCTCCAGTTAGTTCTACCAGATGGTGGCACGTCGGCAACCACTTGGTCCTTCCAACGAAGTTTGGGTCTACCTGCTTTGTGCCCTCCTTCAGGTTCGCCTTGAAACGCTTTTCTCGCTGCAGCATTATCATCTATCCTGGCATCATGTCCCAGCTACGTCGATGCCGTTGTAAAGCTCATGCCGTTCATGGCTCTTCCGATGGCGCAACTCGCAGTCGACACAAAAAGGTCCATATATTTATACCCTATCCCTAGGGGTAGGAGGGTATATATCATTTGGTACGACCACAAGTGTAACACATAGAATGAGGCACTTAAGACCTTAGGTGTATTTGAACCAAATTTCATTCATGACTTTTTAAGTCGTTTGAGCCATGTCCTTCTGTCTGTCTGCCTGTCCGGCTGGTAAACACGATAACTTTCAAAAGACACAACCAAATGTTTTGAAATTTTGCACGAATACATTTTTCCCCAAAACTACTTACGGTATTGCAAATGGGCTACATGGCCCCGCCGCTTCTGGTACATCCCATACAAATACATCATTCCGCCCACTTTAGAAATCGAGTAATAATATCAATACACCCAACGGGATCGTATCCAAATTCTGTATTTAGTAAAGCTATAACAGGATAAAGTTTCTGGTACCTGCCATACAAATGTACATTTCCGTCCACTTTAGAGATGATGTAATAATATCAATAATTCTAACGTGATCCAACCCAAATTCTTTATTTAGTAAAGCTATAACAGAATAAAGTTTTGAGAAAAAAACAGGAAGTCTTGCCGCGCCTCATCTGGTACCGCCTACTATAGAGATCGATTAATATTATTAATAGACCCAACGCGAACGTGCCAAAATTCTGTATTTAGTAAAGCTCAAGCAGGATAAAGTTTTTGGGAAAAAATTGGAAGTCTAGACACGCCCCTTCTGGAACCTCCCACACCCATCTGGAACCGCCCAGTAATACATTTATTATTATTATTTAGTAAAGCTAAAGCAGGATACAGTTTAGGAAAAACAATTTGAAGTCTAGCCGCGCCCTTTCTGGTACCTCCTATACAAAAGTATCTTTCCTCCCACTTCAGAGATGGAGTAATAATGTCAATACATCCAACGCGATCCTATCCAAATTCTTTATTTAGTAAAGCTATAACAGGATAAAGTTTTGGAGCAAAAATTGGAAGGCTAGCCACGCCCCTTCTGGTAACTTCCATACAAATGTACCACTCCGCCCACTTTAGAAATAGAGTAATAATATCAATATACTAGAAAATTTTATGTTTTATTGACTAACTGGTTTTCGAAGTACTTTTCTCTCGAATACTCCCGGGTTTTGTATGTCCGTTGTCGTAAGCACCGACGATTCGGCAGCATACAACAGAACAGGTAGAATGAACACTTGATACAACTGATTCTTAGTATCCCGAAATAAGGTGTTGTTACTAAAGTGCTGCCGTAGTCCGTACTATTCTGGCGAGCACTATTCTCTGTCTGATTTCTTGGCTGACATTTTTTTTCTTATTGACGAAAGATCCGATGTTGGTAAATTCATCTACTACTTCAAAACAATAACTGTCAACGTTCACGGTGCGTCCCCATCGAGAGAACTTTTTGATCGTCGAAATCATTAAATCACTAAACCCATTTTTGGTGACTCCTTTTCTAGTGATGATGTCTATATCATCGGCATAGGCTTGTGGCATGTGGCTCTTGTGGAATATGGTGCCAGGCATGTTGACACCAGTCTTTTTCATCACCTTCTCCATAACTATATTAAATAGGGTACAGGACAGGCTATCGCCCTGCCTGAGACCTCTTTCTGTGTTGAATGGTTCAGTGTGATCCCTACCAATCTTAACCGAGGATATGGTGTTTTCCTAGGTACATCTGCAAAGTAGAATCAGCTTTGCAGAAATACCAAACTCAGACATGGCTTCAAATAACTTATTACATTTCAGAGAGTCGAAGGCAACTTTGCAGTCGACAAAAAGGTGGTAGGTGTCCATCTGCTTTGCATGAGTTTTTTCCAGGATTTATTGTAGTGTATATAAGATTCGTCGTAGATTTTCCAGGTCTAAAGCCGCACTGATAAGGTCCAATACGGTTTTTTACAATTGGTCTTAGTAGTTCACCCAATATGCTTGAAAGGACTTTGTACGCAATTGGTAATAGGCTTATTCCACAGTAGTTCTTACATTCACTACGATCTCCTTTCTTGTATATGGGACATAACAGACTGAGACTCTAATCCCCCGGCATGGTCTTCTCTAGCCAGGTGTTCTCTATGAGCTGATGTATGCTCCTAATCAGCTGCTCCCCGCCTGCCTTATACAATTCAGCCAGGAGACCATCGGCTCCATCCGCTTAGTTTTATTAAAGGTGAGTTTTTGCACACACGTATCTCGCTCTGGCTCGGAGGTGGACAGTTACTACCATCGTCATGGATTGAAGCGGTGTCTTCTGGAGTGATGGCCGTAACCAGTACTTTTCTGAAATGACTTCTAAATATCTTTAGAACGTTATACGGGGCCGTCACTAGCTGGGCATCGCTGCCCTTGCAGAAGGGCAACCCTGTTCCATGCATTCTCGTCTTAACTCGGGATTCGCCTCTACTTCGGAGCAACTCAGTGCACTCATCCTGCCTCTTCTCCAGCTTCTTCTTTCTTCGTCTAAAAGAGACGAGTTGCCTCCCGTCTCTTCTCATTGTACCGTTCACGAACGGCTCGCGTTGCTATTGGCTGCAGTTTCGCCTTGTATGCTGCATCCGTCTCTCTCGTGGCATTGCGACATTCATCATCGTGCCAGGCATCTTCTTGAGACGGCTTTGAGTACCCAAGTACGCTTCTCGCAGTCCGTTCTATGGAGTCGACTACATATTGCTACTGCGATGTAATATTATCAGGGGTTGAAGCATTTCGTAGCAGTTGAGTTAGGTGGTTAGCGTTCGCTACCGATGTGGTCTGCAGTTTACCGATGTGCAGTTGTCGTTGTGCCTGTTTACGAACGTTTTTCGCTATGCTAAGCCTTGTGTGTACCTTAACTTCGGTAAGGTAGTGATAGGAGTAAATGTTCGCAACCCTGATCACTCGTACGTCCAGTACACTCGATGCGTGCCTTCCATCGACTACCACGTGATCTATCTGATTCCTCGTCAATTAATTTGGAGATAACCATGTTGCCTTATGGTTATTTCTATGGTCAAATCTAGTGCTGCTAACTACCATATTTCTTGCCGCAGAGAAGAGAAATCAAACAGTCTGATGCCATTGTTCGACGTTTCGGTGTGCAGACTGAATTTTCCGATGTTGGGCTCAAATGCGATTTCCCTGCCTATTTTAGCATTAAAATCGCCTAGTACAATTTTGATGTCATAGCTTGGGCTACGGTCATATAAATTTTTTAGGCTCTCATAGAACTCGTCTTTGTCCTCATCGCTTTTCTCTTCTGTCGGAGCATGGGCACATATAAGTGTTATGTGGAAAAACTTTGTTTTGACTCTTATGGTGGCTATACATTCACACACCGGATTGAAACTTGAGACTACAAATCCACATCCAAACTGCTTGTCCGCATGACCACTATAGTAGATATCGCACGTCTTCATGCGCGAGCAACCATGTCCCGTCCGCCGGATTTCCTGTAAAGCTGTTTTGTCAGCCTTGTATTCTTTGAGGACTTCCGCCAGTTGGATAGAGGCACCAAATCTATACAGAGTTCTAACATTGTAGGTGCATATCCTTAAATCGTGGTCCTTAATTCGTTTGCGGTGGTCGTCAACATTTTGGGGGGTCTGTTATATTATTTTTATACCCTCACCCTACGGGTGTAACACTTAAAAGGAGTCACTTGATACCCTAAGTTTCTTTGAACCAAATTCGATTCACGACTTTTTAAGTCGTTTGAGCGATGTCCGTTTGTCTGTCTGGCTGTCCTGGACTGGAGGTACCAGATGGGGCGTGGATAGACTTCCAACTTTTTTCTCCAAAACTTTATCCTGTTATAGCTTTACTAAAAATAGAATTTGGGTACGATCACCTTTGATTTATTGATTAAACTATAACAGGATAAAGTTTGGGAGAAAAACCTGGAAGTCCCTTTTTGGTACCTTCCATACAAATGTACAATTCCGCCCACTTTAGCAATCGAGTAATAATAGCAATACATCCAACTGGATCGTTCCCAAATTCTATATTTGGTAAAACTATAACAGCGTAACGTTTGGGAGAAAAAACTGAAAGTCTAGCCACACCCCTTCTGGTACCTCCCATACAAATGTACAATAATACACACATTCTGCCCAAATTCAGTATTTTGTTAAGCTATAAAAGGAAAAAGTTTTTGTGAATAAATTTTGAAGTCTAGACACGGCCTTCTGGTACCTCCCAAATAGATGTACCACTCCGCTCACTTTAGAAATCGAGTAAAAATATCAATGTAAAGAAAATTTAATGTTTTACTGAGGGTGAGGGTATATGTAAGTAGGGTTGCCCGACTGAAACTTTCTTACTGGTCTTATTTCTTTTTATTGCAATATTTTAAACGTCGGTGGCGTGTTGCAAGCCCAGCGCAGTTTCCTCCTCTCGCAGTTAGCCGTGTTCGGACGGGTGTCAAAAGCACTTTCCCAGGAGTCACCACGTGGAGGTACTATGTCCGCAGTAGTACCACGAATACGGAGCTATGTGAGTAGACTTGAAGTGTAATTGACAAGAGTCACTCTGCGTTTGCCAAGTTAAACCGATCACAATCTTTACCTTGCATCACACTCCCGAAGCCCAAAGACCGTACTTCGGTATGAAAAAAATCGTCGCTCAGACAAGTACTGGTATGAAGAAGAATGTGGCTTGTTGTCTGGGGAACAGGTTACTGTATATATGGGAGCACTGCAGCCAATATTAAAGCATGTTGTATGGAATTGATGTTAGAAGAAGGGAAGACCGACGAAAAGCCTTTTCAAAAGGAGAGGGCGTCTACGGGTATTAGAGAGAGAGAGAGAGAACGATGATTTTGTAAAGTTCAGGAATAGAGTTGACGCCCCAAAAACCTACCCAAAGGTAACATGTAAAAGCAAAGGTAACATAAACAGGGATTCCTACCTGTACAGACAGATATGAAAATCTGGTCACAATGTGGAGCAAATATGGACTGAACACTTTTATGCTCTGCTCGTTTCTAGAGGCAGCCCAAGTGACGAAATCACTCCAATCATTGATGACATATGAGATTAGCCACCACCGAGCAAAAACGATATCAGCACGGCTATTATACGATTTAAACACAATGATGATGCGGTTGCCGATAGATAACCTGTAACGTGCATGAACTACAATTTACTTTTCTTTGAATTTTCTAAAGACTTACGTAGCTACCCTCTATGTTCCATGTGACCTTTCAACACTGCACTTTAACCTGTCAGAATGTTATACAAATATTGACATATCTATTGTAACTAAGCATTTTAAATTGGCGATGAGCGTTTTGTCTCACAAGATTATAAAGGCCGTGTGATGGTTATTCAAAGCTAACAGTTGAATTACAACTTGCAAGCAGGTAGCTTTTATATAAGGAAGTGTTCGGAAGTATAAACAAAATAAACTAAATTTAAACAGTTACGGTCTTAATTTAATATAATTTAATAACAACAATAAAAAAAATAGTAGTAATCAATTTTTAAATTTGTATTTAAATTTTGTGTTCTGTTTCAAATAATAGGAAGTGTTTGAAAAATGGTTGACTTCACAGTGTTGCAATTGCTTTTGTATAATTTCTTGCATAACCACATAAAATGGGTTGTCGTGTTTCATTGTTGGGATTTGAAATGTAAGTTTTAAATAAGTTTTAAATTGAGTATAACAGAATTTTCATACCACAGCCCAACTTTATTTGATGGAAATAATGATGTCGAAAAATTTCTATATGGATTTACAAAATATAAATGCCATAAATTTGAACATTGACTTAGAGGGACACTATTTGATACATAATCAAGCTCAAATCGGAGTATTTGCTGATTTTAATTGTGACAAGTCACAGGAGTTGTTAAATAAGGTCGTTAAATTGAAGTGCCTGTAAAAAAGTATTAATAATAAAAAAAAGTAACAAATATATTTAATTTCAGACCAGTTCAGAACAGTTATTCAAACAAGATTTTCATTGGTTTATCTATGATGAGAAATCGGATATATCATTGTTTCGACAACTCTTTAGCCAATTTAATATGGCCGTCGATGCGGATGTCACCTATGTATACCCTAACCCGGAGGTAATAGATGTCGCTGGAAATAATTCATTCATCACTTATGATGTCTACAATAATGGCTATTTTTTGGGAGGTCAACTGAATATGACCCAGGATCGAGAGATCGAATGTAACCGTACTGGATGCTATGTAAAAAGATATCTCTCTACATTGCATGAAAAGAGCAAATATGAAAATCGCTGGTCTGTTAAAGATATAACCATGAGAGTGTCTACTGTAGTAAGTTGAAGTGAAGTGAAACATGCATGGAATTCAAAATGTTCCTAGAAATATTTCTTTACCATTATGGCACAAGTTGATATGTCCAATTTTCAGAATATTACAGGAAGTCGATATAAAGTTTGGAAACTTCATAAAGACATATGGGCATATCAGTTTGATACGTCCTAGAAATGTAACACATAGCAGGAGCCACTTTAGACATTAGGTTTCTATGAAACAAATTCGATTCATGCATTTTTAAGTCGTTTGAGCTATTTCCATCTGTCTAGCTGTCCGGCTGGTACTCACGACAACTTTCGAAAGACTCAAAAAAATGTTTAGAAATTTTGCATTAGTAAATATTTCGCCAAAACTACTTACGCTGTTGGAAATGGGCTACATGGTCACGCCCCTTCTGGAACCTCCCATACCTATCTGGTATCGCCCACTTTAGAAATCGATGAATATTAGTAATACACCCAACGTGATCGTGCCCAAATTCTGTATTTAGTAAAGCTAAAGCAGGATAAACTTTTGGAAAAACAAATTGAAAGTCTAGCCACACCCCTTCTGGACCCTCCCATACAAATGTACCTTTCCGCCTACTTTAGAGATGGAGTAAAAATATCAATAAATCCAAAGCGATCGTACCCAAATTCTGTATTTTGTAAAGCTATAACATGATACAGTTTTTGTGAAACCAGTAGGAAAGTTTCAGTCGGGAAAACCGACTTACATATACCCTCACCCTCAGTAAACCATAAAATTGTCTAGTATATCCATATTATTACTCAATTTCTAAAGTGGGCGGAATGGTACATTTGTATGGGAAGTACCAGAAGGGGCGTGGCTAGACTTACAGTTGTTCCCCAAAATTTTATCCTGATTTTGCTTTATATAGAATTTGGGCACGATCACGTTGTCTTTATTGATATTACTACTCCATCTCTAAAGTGGGCGGAATGGTCATTTGTATGGGAGGTACCAGAAGGGGTGTGGCTAAATTTCCAATTTGTTCTCCAAAACTTTATCCTCTCTGAGCTTAACTAAATACAGAATTTGGCCACGATCGCGTAGTATCTATTTATAATCGATTTCTAAAGTGGGCGGTACCTTGATGGGTATGGGAGGTACCAGATGGGGCGTGGCTAGATTTCCAGTTTTTTTCTACAAAACTTTATTCTGCTATATTTTTACTAGATAAATGATTTGGGCACGATCGCATTGGGTGTATTGATATTATTACTCGATTTCTGAAGTGGGCGGAATGCTGCATTTGTATAGGAGGTGACATAAAGGGCGGGGCCATGTAGCCCATTTGCAAAATTTCAAAACATTTGGTTGCGTCTTTCGGAAGTTATCGTCCGTACCTGCCGGACAAACAGACAAACGGACGGACATTGCTCAAACGACTTAAAAAGTCATGAATCGTATTTGTCTAGAATCGTATTTGTCTAGAATCGTATTTGTCTAAAGTGACTCCTTCTATGTGTTACACTTTTATGTCGTATCAAATGATATATATATATTTATAAACCAATATATCAACACTTGTCATAATGATATAGATTTATTCTGCCTATAAACTTTTTTTATATGGCTTTCATTTGTATTTTTTTAATTTCACCCCTTAGGTCACCTACTTACCCATAACCGAACCGCCAGAGAAGCTTTTACAACACCTATCGTCTCTGGAGAATCGTCATCTGGATGGTGTGGCCCGTTTCGGTTTTCACTATCTAATGTTAATAAAGGATTCCCTAGATTGCCAGTAATTCTATAAGAATTTCATCTTCTCCCTTATATCTATTCATAGATTTCTTCCCTTTCTCTCTCTCATCCTGCTCCCAGATTTTTCTACAATTTCACCAGTGTATGGAGTCGCACCGAACTGACTGGCGGCTGCATCGGCGCTATAGGTGTTGAAAATACCGCCGACTTGGCTTCTTCGGCTTTTCTGCCCACGCTCAAACGTTTTCCCTATGTTCAACCCACCTTTCCCTTGGGTAATTTCCGCCAAGTTTGCATATTTCGTACCCCCCGCAATGCTGGCATAAGGGGTGAGGTGTATTTGGAACCTTTCTCTCTCAAAGTATGGCTTCTCTTCGCCAGTATTTTGCTGATAACTGGTGTTCTACTATGGCTTACTTTTGTCGTGGAAGTTCATCAGCTAAAATTGTATTTGAACTTTTTACCCTCTCTTTTAACCACAACTTTGGTAGCTTTTGGTTCTGCCTGTTATCAGGGCAGCTTTATAGTTCCATCATCTGTGGGAGGCCGCATAACTTTCTTTTCGCTGTCGTTGCTAACTTTCATTATGTATAATTATTATACTTCCATTGTGGTGGCAATACTCTTAGGTTCTCCTGTAAAGTCGAGCATTAAGACAATGGGCCAGCTGGCAGAGAGTAATTTGGAAGTGGCACTGGAACCGATACCGTACACGAAGTCGTTTTTTAATGTAAGTAAGAGCTAACGAGTTTTTTAACTACAAAAAAAAAGTTGCATTCGTAATTTCCATATGGAACATTTTCGGGGCCATTGTCTGGGGGGATGAGAAATTTCAAGTCAGTGTGTAGGACCGACACTATAGGTACTAGGTAGGTAAGTTAAAAATTCCCCTATACGATACTTACTAACTTCAATATTACTAACTTCGATATTAAATTATTATGGCATGTAACTTCACAAAACGAATGATGCAGAACTTCTTTATTTTGGGGCTACTTTCACAGGCAGTTCTCAGAATTGAGTCCCAAAATCATATATTGGACAGTATATATTCATTTACTTGCTGATAGTAAAGCGGCCATCAAATTCCAGGAGAACGTGTAAAGCACTGGAGAGAAGTGTGCAAGAATGCCGGGCATATCTGGAGGAGATATCTAGACATCCAAAGGTTACTCTCACATGAGTTCACGTGTAATCTGGTGTACAAAAATACAAAGAGATCTCACTACAGACTGTTGATTGTTCGTAAAAAAGGAGAATGGTGAGGGAAGGAGTAGGAGAGAGGGGAGGTATAAAGAAATAAGAGGAAATCGTGGAAACCTCCCCCCATCATCAACTTGGCCCAATTAGCCATGTAAGACACCGCATAAAATCTATAAAATTACATAGTCCTAATGAGGAGAGAGACTTTAGGTCCTGTATATTACCTTTGCCTAAGTATTTTAACGTCCTACGGACTAGAGCGGGACAGCAACAAAGAAGATTTTCCATCGTTTTGGACTCTTTCTCGTCCTCAAACACTCCACAGTGGTTCCTTTTTGGTTTTTTTTGGAATTAATTCTGTAACTTTTGAACGGATAATGCTATCTTGATGAAATTTAAAATAGTTTAAGCTGAGGTGTTTTCGAGATGATTTGGAAATATACGGCTCCCAAGGTGGTGTGGGGGCCACTGCGTGGCCCTCCAAAGTTGGTCACCTCGGGTGTTTCAAAATTTCAAATGCTTGAGGAATGTGCATTTATGAACCGATTTAAAAGATTTTTTGCATTTGGATAGTGCTTCGAAAAACCTTCAAAAAACATGCTTACATGCACATGTTATCTCATTTAGGTCAAGAGATATTTGAGAAAATAAAAAAAATTGTGTCATTTTTGGACGAGGTTGATTTAGTATTTTTAAGGGTGTGAGCTCAGTTTTTCCTTGATTTTAAAGATATTTATATCGTTAGTTAGCTTATAAAATTCTGAATGAAATTGCTGAAAAAATAATTCAAATATTTTGCTCCAATCAAAAGTTAAAAGCATCGCAAGTAAAAGTTTCCAAAAAAAGGCATATTTTTACTGTTTTTTTGCAAAAAGGCGACTACATTCTTTCGTTTGTAAAAAAAATATTTCTTCCGGTAAGTGGCAATTTCTTTATTATTCCTCAAAGAAATGTTGATGCAGATGCATTTAATGATAAATTTGAATCAGTTCAGCAAAATGGTTCCCCGGCAAGGGAAGTCAAAAATACCCCATTTTTGAAAAAAAAAAATTTTTGTTTTTGAAAATTCTCAAATCGCAAAGCGCCAACGACAAAGCTCATTATACATTTTTTTGACCACGTATGTGGACTAGTTAACCTTAACGTATTTCAACATCCCTGCCATAAACAAAGACAGTGTGGCCATTTTAGTAAAAAATTCGGAATTTTGGAACATATTTTCCCCGTTTTGGGAATTTGGGTAGTTTGTTGTAAGATATGGCAACATATTGTTATTCGTTTTTTTAAGGACAATTTTATGTATATTAGTCCAAAATTTCGTTAAGATATTTCAGTCCGTTTGGATTTTACGCTATTTTTCATATAAGATATTATTTCTCCAAAAAATACGTTTTGACCAAATTTTATATTTGACTTAGAATTATGTCCAAAATAAAATGTGCTTTTAATTAATTTTTGTAAATTATTAAACTTTATGTAATTCCCTTTCCATTGATATGCAATACTTGTATGTCAAGAGTTTATTTATTCTTAATAATTATAATCAAACTTCACTACCTCCGTAAAAAAAGTATATATCGTGAAACACACATATATATGGGGGCTATATCTAAATCTGAACCGATATGCTTAGTTTTGTTAACACATCATAATAGTGTAAAAAAACTAAGATGTGCAAAGTTTTGTTAACACCAGAACAAAAATGTGGTTTTTGGCTACAATAATGTATAAAAGGTTATGCTAATTTGTATGGGAGGTACCAGAAGGGGCGGGGCAAGCGGACCCATTATTTCAGTATATACTACACGCTGTCAAATAATAATACCATCCAAATTTTAGCTTCGTAGAGCCCTCCATCGGGAAGTTAGTGACAATATAGTGGTTTTAGTGAAATAGGTAATTTTGTATGGGAGGTACTTGAGGGGGCGTGGCTATTTCGCCCATTTTCCAACCAACATCGCGACTAGTGAATTTTATGCCACTGGTGAATTTCTATTGAAATTCATTAAGAACTACACCATTTATCGTCGTAACCATTTACCCAGCCGGCCAGACGGACATAGCTTTATTGGGTTAAGAAGCCCCGAAACTTATTTTTTCTGAAGGAATCTAGGGTCTCAGTTATATGCACTAATGGGCTTAACTTCTTCCTGTATAAAATTATACATTTCCTCTTCGATGTTACTGAGATTATACAAATTTTGTTCAAAATTTGTTAAAAATGGTAAAAATAACAATAAAAAGCAGCAAAAACATATGAATATTGCATTAAAAATCAAATATATAACTTTAAAAATAGTTTTGCTGGATATGTTTATGCAATAAGAGAAATTTTTCGTAATTTGTCTCTCATTCCTGTGTATAGGGATTTATAAATCATAAATAACTTAATTAAAGAGTCTATGGGCTTGTAAGATTTATTTATAAGTAACGACTCCATAAAAATTTTTTAGTCTCATGTGTACTAAAAATTTCTCTTATTGCATAAACATATCCAGCAAAATTATTTTTTAAGTTATAAATTTGATTTTTAATGCAATATTCATATGTTTTTGCTGCTTTTTATTGTTATTTTTACCATTTTTAACAAATTTTGAACAAAATTTGTATAATCTCAGTAACATCGAAGAGGAAATATATAATTTTATACAAGAAGAAGTTAAGCCCATTAGTGCATATAACTGAGACCCTAGATTCCTTCAGAAAAAATAAGTTTCGGGGCTTCTTAACCCAATAAAGCTATGTCCGTCTGGCCGGCTGGGTAAATGGTTACGACGATAAATGGAGTAGTTCTTAATGAATTTCAATAGAAATTCACCAGTGGCATAAAATTCACTAGTCGCGATGTTGGTTGGAAAATGGGCGAAATAGCCACGCCCCCTCAAGTACCTCCCATACAAAATTACCTATTTCACTAAAACCACTATATTGTCACTAACTTCCCGATGGAGGGCTCTACGAAGCTAAAATTTGGATGGTATTATTATTTGACAGCGTGTAGTATATACTGAAATAATGGGTCCGCTTGCCCCGCCCCTTCTGGTACCTCCCATACAAATTAGCATAACCTTTTATACATTATTGTAGCCAAAAACCACATTTTTGTTCTGGTGTTAACAAAACTTTGCACATCTTAGTTTTTTTACACTATTATGATGTGTTAACAAAACTAAGCATATCGGTTCAGATTTAGATATAGCCCCCATATATATGTGTGTTTCACGATATATACTTTTTTTACGGAGGTAGTGAAGTTTGATTATAATTATAAAGAATAAATAAACTCTTGACATACAAGTATTGCATATAAATGGAAAGGGAATTACATAAAGTTTAATAATTTACAAAAATTAATTAAAAGCACATTTTATTTTGGACATAATTCTAAGTCAAATATAAAATTTGGTCAAAACGTATTTTTTGGAGAAATAATATCTTATATGAAAAATAGCGTAAAATCCAAACGGACTGAAATATCTTAACGAAATTTTGGACTAATATACATAAAATTGTCCTTAAAAAAACGAATAACAATATGTTGCCATATCTTACAACAAACTACCCAAATTCCCAAAACGGGGAAAATATGTTCCAAAATTCCGAATTTTTTACTAAAATGGCCACACTGTCTTTGTTTATGGCAGGGATGTTGAAATACGTTAAGGTTAACTAGTCCACATACGTGGTCAAAAAAATGTATAATGAGCTTTGTCGTTGGCGCTTTGCGATTTGAGAATTTTCAAAAACAAAAATTTTTTTTTTTCAAAAATGGGGTATTTTTGACTTCCCTTGCCGGGGAACCATTTTGCTGAACTGATTCAAATTTAGCATTAAATGCATCTGCATCAACATTTCTATGAGGAATAATAAAGAAATTGCCGCTTCCCGGAAGAAATATTTTTTTTACAAACGAAAGAATGTAGTCGCCTTTTTGCAAAAAAACAGTAAAAATATGCCTTTTTTTGGAAACTTTTACTTGCGATGCTTATAACTTTTGATTGGAGCAAAATATTTGAATTATTTTTTCAGCAATTTCATTCAGAATATATAAGCTAACTAACGATATAAATATCTTTAAAATCAAGGAAAAACTGAGCTCACACCCTTAAAAATACTAAATCAACCTCGTCCAAAAATGACACAATTTTTTTTATTTTCTCAAATATCTCTTGACCTAAATGAGACAACATGTGCATGTAAGCATGTTTTTTGAAGGTTTTTCGAAGCACTATCCAAATGCAAAAAATCTTTTAAATCGGTTCATAAATGCACATTCCTCAAGCATTTGAAATTTTGAAACACCCGAGGTGACCAACTTTGGATGGCCACGCAGTGGCCCCCACACCACCTTGGGAGCCGTATATTTCCAAATCATCTCGAAAACACCTCAGCTTTAACTATTTTAAATTTCATCAAGATAGCATTATCCGTTCAAAAGTTACAGAATTAATTCCAAAAAAAACCAAAAAGGAACCACTGTGCACTCTGCATTAGTCAACTGCCTCGTATTGCAATGTCCAGTCTCAACAGAGAGAATAGGGAAACTATTCTTCTTCTTTATTGGCAGTAGCAACAGAAAATAATCTATCAGTAGCCGCACGTAGAAAAGTATTCAGCCATCAGCTTCGGTCTTTTGCGCTCCGTAGAGAGTTAGTCACACCAAGTGTAGACAACATCACTTTCAACTGATCCATCAAACGAAGTTTTGGTCGTCTCCTCCTGCGCCGCCCTTTGAGTGTATTGACGGAAACTTTTCGAGCTGGAACATTTTCATCCATTCGTACAACTTCTCCAAGCCAGCGCATTCGGTCTATTTGAACGTCAATATCGTTGTACAACTCATACAGCTCGTGGTTCATTCGACGACGATACTCGCCGTTAACGATGATGGGTCCAAATATTTTGCGAATTATTTTTCTCACGAAGACTCCCAGAATAGATTGATCCGCTTGTGTCATTACCCTGGAATCTGCCCTCTAGAGCAAGTCATGTAGGATCAGAGTCTGGTAGAGTTGGATCTTCGTTCGTCGAGAAAGAGAGAGCGCTTTGTCATAAAATCGCTTGCTTAGCGCTTAGTAGCAGCGGTTTGCGATCAATACACGTCTTTTGATTTCCAGGCTGACATTATTATTTTTGTTTATGGTAGACAAACTCATCTACCACTTCAAAGATATAGTTGTCATCGTTCGTGCGGCGTCCCAGACGAGTGGACTCTTTGTTCGTTGAAACAAATAACTTGGTTTTGTCCTCATTTATCACCAGACCCATTACTGCCGACTGTTTTTCAATGCTCGAGAAAGCCGCAGTAACATCCCGCAATCCACGGTCAATGAAATATATATCTCCGACATATGCGAGCAACATGTGGCTTTTGTTGAAGATGGTACTATTCCTGTTCACTTCAGCCTTACGCATGATCATCTCCATTACGAAGTTAAAGAGATCGCAGGACAGACTATCGCCTTGTCTAAAGCCTCGCTTGGTAGAAAATGGCGCTGTCCGATTTTTGCCAATTTTCACCCGTCAGTGTCATCACACAAAGTCGTATTAGTTTCGTGGGGTTACCAAACCCAGCCATAGCATACAACAATTTCTGTCGTATCGGACTGTCGAATGCAGCTTTGTAATCGATGAACAGATGGTAGGTGTCGATCTGCATTTCTTGAGTCTTCTCCAGGGTTTGTCGTAGTCTGAATATCTGGTCGGTCGTGGATTTACCAGGTCTAAAGCCACACTGATAAGGTCCAATCAGGTTCGCTAGAACGGGCTTTAGTCTTTCACATAACACACTAGATAGGGCCTTGTATGCGATGGGTAAAAGGCTTAACGCGCGATAGTTGGTAAACACACTTGGATCGCCTTTCTTAAGCACGGGACATAGGACACTCAGATTCCAATTATCGGACATGCACTCCTTGTGCTAAATCGTGTTTATGAGCTGGTGCATGGATGTTAAGAGCTCTTCGTTGCCGACTTTAAAAAGGTAAATTATTTGTATGCATTGCGATCGCCGTGCTGATCTCGTTTTGGCTCGGTGGTGGACAATCTACTCCGTCGTCTATGATTGGTGTGATTTCGTCACTTATGCTGCCTTCGGGAACGAGTAGCGATTGAAAGTGTTCCCTCCACACTCTGAGTGTCGGTGACCAGATTTCCGTGTCCGTTGTTACAGGTGGGGATTCCTGTTTCAAAACCATTGCTTTTAACCTTGTGGTAGAACTTTCGGACCTCACCTCTGTTCCTGTAGTTTTCGATATCCTGGCTCTCTTTTTTCGTCCACAGATGCTTTTTTCGCCTGAACGGGCGTTTCATCTCCCTCCTTTTCTCTTTATAACGTTCCGTCACCGCACGCGTGGCCATTGGCTGCAGTTTTGCCTTGTATGCAGCATCCATTTCCTCAGACATTTCTCGACATTCATCGTCGTACTAGGGCTTGTCTGACAGTGGTTTTGCATAACCCAGTACGGTCGTTGCGGCAGTGGTCATAGAATTTGCATTATGCTGCCATTGGGTGTCGGGTCATCAGAATTAGGGGGGTTGTTGCGAAGTAATTGAGAGAGTTAGTTGGAGTAGGTATTGGCTATCTCGGTATTATGTAGCTTTGTGATGTCTAGGTTCCTAAGCGTTTGATTACCAGTGTTTTTAGCACTACTTAATCGTGTGCGTTGCTATTGGCTGCAGTTTGGCCCTGTATGCATCTTGTTCCCAGGTGGCATCGCGGCAATGGTCATCGTACCAGGCATTATCGTTAAAGGGCTTCACATACCCTAGTACGGACCGCGCAGTCCTTTCCATCGAGTGGGCAATATGTTGCCATTGCGCGCTAGTATTTTCGGGAGTTGGAGCATCAAGAAGTAGTTGAGTGAGTTGGTCAGAATAGGCGTTGGCTATCTCCGCGGTCTGCAGTTTAGCGATGTCCTGTTCATGAAAAGTATAGGGAGAAGAGGCGGGAGGCGACTCGACTCTTCAGGCGAAAAAACCGAGAGCTTAAGGAGCGGAATAATGTGTGTATTGAAGATTACAGGAACAGAGGTGAAGCCCGAAAATTCTATCAGAAGATAAAAGGAAAGGTACATGGAACAGGTCTTCCCTCCTGTAAAGACAAGGATGGTCATCTCGTTACTGAGTCCGAGAGCGTACTGAGAATATATAAAGATCACTTCTGCAGCCTATTGATGTGTGAAAACTTGACGGAAGAAGACTGTGCACCAATCCGAGAGGATAACATCGAGTGTCCACCTCCGAGCCAAGCTGAGATAACAACTGCAATATCCCGCCTAAAGAACAACAAGGCCGCTGGGGCTGATGGTCTTCCAGCTGAGTTGTTTAAGGCGGGTGGAGATGAGCTTGTTTTAAGCATGCAACAGCTCATAGAGAACATTTGGCTTCAGGAGAGCATGCCAGAGGATTGGAATCTCAGTGTGCTATGTCCAATCTACAAAAAAGGTGACCGTAGTGAGTGTAAAAACTATCGTGGAATTAGCCTCTTACCGATTGCGTATAAGGTCCTTTCTAGCATACTGTGTTAACGTCTAAAGCCAATTGTGGAAATACTGATTGGACCTTATCAGTGCGGCTTTAGACCAGGCAAATCCACGACGGATCAGATATTTACACTACGGCAGATTCTTGAGAAAACCCATGAGAAGCAAATCGACACTTACCACCTCTTTGTCGATTACAAAGCTGCCATCGATAGTCCCATCAGGCATCGACTATACGAAGCCATGTCTGAGTTCGGTGTTCCTGCGAAGATAATTCGTCTCTGCCGGTGTACCTATACGAATACCAAATCCTCTGTTCGGATTGGCAAGGATCTATCTGCACCATTCGATACGACGAGAGGTCTTAGACAGGGTGACGGTTTATCATGTATGCTGTTCAACATAGTGATGGAGAAGGTGTTAAGGAAAGCAGCGGTTAACATGTTTGGCACCATATTTCGAACGATGCGAGAGGTAACAGCTGTTTTCACATCAGTTGAAAGGGAGTCAGCGAAAATGGGTTTGGCAGTGAATGAGGCCAAGACGAAGTTAATGGTATCATCGAACAAAGTGTCCACCCGTTGGGGACGCAGCGTGAACGTTGAAAACTATTGCTTTGAGGTAGTGGATGAATTTATCTACTTTGGATCCGCCATGAACAAGAACAACAGTGTCAGCCTCGAAATAAGCGGAGAATAGTGCTTGCTAACAGGTGTTTCTTTGGACTACGCGAGCACTTTATAAACACCACCCTATCTCGAACTACCAAAGTCCAGCTGTACCAGGTACTAATTTTACCGGTCCTGTTGTACGCCTCCGAATCTTGGGTGCTTACACAGGCAGATGCAGCTCATCTGGCGGTGTTTGAGAGAAAAATACTCCGCAAAATATATGGACCCATTTGCGTAAACGGAGAGTTTAGGATTCGGATGAACCATGAGCTGTACGAGTTATACCACGACATTGATGTCGTCAAGCGGATCAAAGTGCAACGATTACGCTGGCTAGGCCATGTCGTGAGAATGGATGAGGAAACTCCAGCGCGAAAGGTATTCTATTCAAGACCTCGAAGGACGGCGCAAAAGAGGGAGACCGCGACTACGTTGGAATGGTAATCATAGTTAATATTTGCACCGAGCATCACACGCTCGTCTACAACGCTTGAGACATGCCCTCCATTAATTACCACGTGATCAATCTGATTTCTTGTATTTTGATCGGGAGATATCCAGGTTGCCTTGTGGATATATTTATGCGCGAATCTTGCCGCCGCGAAACTAACCAGTCTGAATCCGTTTTCGAAGGTGTTGTTTTGTAGACTAAATTTTCCGACTGCTGAACCAAGATTGTCTTCCCTTCCTATTTTAGCATTAAAATCTCTCTGTGCATGGCAGCGGTCATATATCTCCTCCAGGCGCTCATAGAATTCATCTTTAATGTCATCGTCTTTGTCTTTCGTCGGAGCGTGTACACAATTTAGCGTTATGTAAAACTATTTCGCGCGGATGCGTATAGTGGCTATTCGGTCAGTTACAGGGTTAAACCGCGAGACCAGGTGTCGACGTTTCTTGCCGACTATGAAACCACATCCATATTCGTGTCTTTCTGCATGGCAGCTGTAAAAGATGCCACAGTTCTTTCGTCGTGTGCATTCCTGTCCCGTCCATCTCATTTTCTGTATGGCGGTGATGTCAGCTGTGTTGGACATCCGCCAGTTGGATAGAGGCAACATCTCTGTATAATGTTTTGACATTTCAGGTGCATATCCCAAAATCATGGTCCTTATAATGTTTGCGGGGGTCGTCAACATTTGGGTGGCTTCCTGTTTTTTATTTTCTTCGTGTTTGCATAATAATTGTTTTGTTTAAGGAGAGTGGCTTATTAGGCCTCCGCTCCCGATTCCAGTATCTTGGGGCTGCCAAAGCCACTAAGAGATTCTTTGTGTTGAGCTTTAAGGCGCTTAATTTAGGAAATGTGTGCATTTGAAGATTGTCATATCTATTTTGAATGGTATCTCATCCGATTTATGGAAGTCTACTTACCTATTTATAGGGATTTTTGTTAAATATTAATAATGATCATAAATTATGCTTCCTATTGCTTCTAGACGTTTAGTTTAGGAAAGGTAGACATCTAAAGTTTGTCGTAGGTATTTCAGTGATATCTCATTATATTCATAGAGGGTTACCTAATCCTCTCACATTTACTTGCTTGGATTTACTTGCCTTAAAGATAGTGATCACAAATTAAGATCATTTTCGCGTTCAGAGGCTTGGTGTAGGAGATATAAGCATATAAAGTTTGTCATAGGAATTTCAAAGGTATCTCATCCTATTCATGGAAGTTACCTAACTCATTCATATGGATTAACTTAAATATTATGTTTAAGTGATCACAAAATATAACTCCTTATTGTGTTTAGACGCTTAGTTCAGGAGATATAGACATTCTAAGTTTTTTCAGAGAATTTTGATGATATCTCGTCTGATTCTTGGAAAGTTTACTAACCTATTAAAAGAAATTTAGTTAGATATTAATATTGATCACAAATTCCTTTTTGCGTTTGGACGCTTAGTTTAGGAGATATAGACATTGCCATAGGATTGTCGATGTAATGTCAGTTGATTCATAATGTTTTCTTACTTACTGATAGGATGTACTTACATAACAATAAGTTTGGTGTCAATCAACTTTTTATATAGAAAAGTTAGTATCCTCTAACTTGTCCTGTTACAATACAATATTTTTACTTTTTTCCTATTTTCAGTTCTCAATGTTACCTGAAATCAGAACCTTCGTTCGCAAGAAGATCAAGTCACGCAAAAATCCCGACAGTGTTTGGTTGCCAGTGGCGGAGGGATTGCGACGCGTTAGAGATGAACCCGGTTTCGTTTATGGAACTGAGGCATTTTCGGGTTATGAATTAATTGAGAAATCCTTTACGGCCAAAGAAATATGTGATCTTAACGAAGTGTTGATCCGACCCATGCAAGTCTTGCAGACACATTTGCCCAAGAATTCATCGTATTATGAAATTTTACGTCTTAAGTATGTGATGGTATAAAAAAAACTGTTATTATATACTTCTGATTTATATATATCTGTTTTCCTTATTACAGACAAGCTCGCATCTTGGAGTCGGGTATACATCGACGCCTGCAGCAAATCTGGGTAAGGTCTCGCCTTAACTGTTACGTGTCCAACAGTTTTTTAGTACAAGTAGGTTTAGAGTACACTGCTCCGCTGTTTATAATGCTGGCAGGATCTTATATGTTGGTCATAATACTAATGATGATTGAGATTATATGGAATAGATATTTGGCGACATTTTCAGAGAGATAAAGGACAAGATGCAAACCTGAGGGAATATGATGGAAGATGCAAAACTTAAGAATAAAAAACATATAATTGCTTAAGCTTATTAAGTCACCTTCAACGCTTTGTCACTATAACATATTTCTCAAAATAATATATTACTAAATATTTAAAAAAAAAAGAAAATCTTCTGCAAGAAGCGATGTTATGCACGAATAATCACATTTGTTATTATATAGCACAAAAATTAAATTTAGTATTTTGAGTATGAACCAAATTAGTAAAAAATTTTAAATATTTCATTGTTTTACAAGATGAATATTACCAACATATTTAAAAATATCATACAAACGTATCGTTAATAAAGGACAGAGTGCACATTAAAATTAACTTAATCTGGTTTAGTTTTATGGGAAGCGTTTTATGTCCTGTGCTGAAAAAAGGTGATCCAAGTGTGTGCTCCAACTACCGCGGGATCGCATATAAGGTCCTGTCGAGTGTGCTATGTGAATGACTAAAGCCAGTGTTATCCAACCTTATAGGGCTTTATCAGTGTGGCTTTAGACCTGGAAAATCAACAGCTGACCAGATTTCCACACTTCGGCAAATCCTGGAAAAGACCCAAGAGAAACAGATCGACACGTACCATCTTTTTGTCGACTACAAAGCTGCCTTCGACAGCCCGATATGGCAGAAATTACTGGAAGCCATGGCTGAGTTTGGTATTCCAGCGAAGCTGAAACGTCTTTGCGGAATGACGCTGACTGACACGAAGTCTTCAGTAAATATTGGCAAGGACCTTACGGAGCCATTCTGTACCAGACGAGGCCTAAAACAAAGCGACGGCCTATCGTGTGATCTCTAAAACATAGTGATGGAGATGATAATGAGAAAAGCTGTAGTAAACGCGAGTGCCACTATATTCAACAAAAGCCACATGCTACTAGCGTACGCTGATGACGTCGACATCATCGGTCGAAAACTGCGGGATGTGACTGCAGCCTTCTCAGATATACAGAAGGAATCAGCGAAAATGGGCCTAACGGTGAACGAGGACAAAACGAAGTTATTAGTTTCAACGAACAAAGAATCTACTCGTTTGGGAAACTGCGTGAACATTGACAACTATAATTTCGAGGTGGTAGATAATTTTTTCTATCTAGGCTCCGCCATCAACAAAGCAAATAATGTCAGCCTATAAATCCGGAGGAGAATCCTGCTTGCAAATAAATGCTACTACGGACTAAGCAAGCGATTCAATGAAAGAACCCTCTCTCGACGAACAAAACTCCAGCTTTACCAGATACTGGTTCTACCTGTCTTAATGCATGGCTCAGAATCCTGGGTTACGACACAAGCGGATGAATCGGTTCTGGCGGTATTCGAGAGAAAAATACACCGTAAAATATATGGGCCCATCATCGTTAACGGTGAGTATCGGCGTCGTATGAATCATGAGCTGTACGAGCTGTACACTGACCTTCACGTGGTCAGACGCATTAAGGTGCAATGGTTGCGTTGGCTAGGTCATGTTGTACGCAAAACTCCGTTGGAAAGACCAGGTAACTGAGAACCTTACAAAACTCGGTGTGACTGACTGGAGAAGAAGCGCAGAAGATCGAGGCGCTTATAATACTTTTCTACGTGCCAATTTGCGTACAAGGTCCTTTCGAGTATATTGTGTGAACGTCTCAAACCAATTGTAGAAAACTAATTGGACCATATCAGTGCGGCTTTAGACCTGGCAAATCTACGACGGCTCATATATTCACCTTACGACAAATCCTGAAAAAACACATATAAAAAGCAGATCGACATTTATCACCTCTTTGTCGACTACAAAGCTGCCTTCGACTCTCCGATAAGGAATAGGCTATATGAGGCCATATCTGGGTTTGGTATTCCTGCAAAGCTGATTCGACTATGCAGATGTACCTTGAAAAACACCTAATCCTCGGTTGAGATTGGTAAGGATGACTCTGAAACATTCAACACAGAAAGTGGTCTGAGGCAGGTTGATAGCTTGTCCTGTGCACTATTTAATATAGTTATGGAGAAGTTGATGAAATAGGCTGGTGTCAACATGTCTGGCACCATATTCCACAAGAGCCACATGCCACTAGCCTATGCCGATGATATATATATCAGTGACCGAAATCTGCGGGATGTTACTGCAGTTAGACAAGGAGTCGCTAGACAAGTAGTCAGTAAAAATGGAGTAAGAGGTCAACGAGAACAAAACAAAAATAATGATTTCGACGAACAAAGAGTCCCTTCGATGGAACGCACCGTGAACATTGACAATTATTGTTTTGAGGTAGTAGATGAATTTACCTACCTCGGATCTTCCGTAAACAAGAAAAATAATGTCAGCCAAGAAATTAAGCGAAGAGCGGAGTGCTATCCAATAGATGTTTTTACGGATTTCGGTAGCACTTTAGTAACACCACCTTATCTCGGGATACTAAGAAACAGCTATACCAGCTGTTAATTTTGCCCGTTCTGTTGTAAGCTGCCGAATCGTAAGTGCATACAGACATACAAAATCTGGAAGTATTCGAGAGAAAAGTACTCGGAAAAATATATGGAACTATATGTATCGACGGCGAGTTTCGCCAGCGGATAAACCATGAGCTGTATGAGGTTCACCGAGGCATTGACGTAGCTAAAAGATTCAAAATTCAAAGACTTGGATGGCAAGGACATGTTGGCAGGATTGATGTAAATGCTGCAGCGAGTAAGGTGTTTGAAGGCGAACCTGAAGGACGACGCAGAGCAGGGAAGGACCAAGTGGTAGGCGACGTGCCACCATTTAGTAGGACTAATTGGAAAACGTACGCAGAAGACCGAAGCGTGTGGAAATCTTTAAGACTTCAGCCCTCTAATTTATGAACCACGTTCGTAAGTTGTAATGGGCCACTTAAGTAAGTACATAACATTTGTCTTTAATTTTTGCAAACTGGTGTAATTGACCATAGGAAATCATCGCGAAATAGGATTGAAACCTATTACCTTCGCGTTCCATAATCTGAACATGCAACACAATTCAAGTTTTATTTTGATTTTTATACCATCACGCTTAGGGATGATGAAAACTTACACTTGCTATATCATTTGATACGAAAAAAAGTGTAACGCATTAAAGGAGAAGAGTTAGACCCCAAGTATTCGTTTCAGGACTTTCTAAGACGATTGAGCTATGCCCGTCTGTCTGGCTGGGTGGATAGCTGGTCAGTAGGATAACTCGAGTAAACTTTAACGGATCGGTATGAAAATTTACCAGTATTAATATTTTTAAAACGAACTTATGGGATTGTAAATTGGCAAAATAGCCCCACCCCTTCTTGTACCTCCCATACAAAATTACTTTTTTTTGGTTAATTTATATTTCTTTCATAACTTCCAAACAGACGATCGTAGGATATTTAAATTTGGTCAGTTTATTTATCTTGCAAAAGTATACAAAATCCCAGAAAACCTAACTATTTGACACACCCCTTCTGGTACCTCCCATACAAATGACCGAACTCACCCCCATAGTCTTACAAACATATCTTTTTTGTAAGTAAACTGAATTCACTCAACTTTTGAGTATGATGTTCGCTTATGAAAATGGGACTCAGGAATGAATATGGACTATATCCATTCACGCCTTCTGGTACCTCCCATACAAAATTACCTATTTTTGGAAAATTAATATTTCTCCCATAACTTCCAAACACACTTTTTGGGGGTAATGGAAATTGGTCGACTAATTTATGTTGTTATAGGCGGCAAAACCCCAGAAAACCCAACTATTTGACACACCCCTTCTGATACCTCCCATACAAATGACCGAACTCACCCCCATAGTCTTACATACATATCTGTTTTTGTAAGCGCACTGAATGAAGTCAAATTTTTCGTAAGTTGTACGGTTATTTAAATATGAATCAGGAATGAATATGCACTATAACGGATCACCCCTTCTGATACCTCCCATACAAAACGACCTATTTTTGGAAAATTAATATTTCCCCCATAACTTCCAAACGGACACATGGGGGGTAATGAAAATTAGTCGGTTAATTTATATTGTGATAGGAGGCGAAACCTCAGAAAACCTTACTATTTGACACACCCCTTCTGATACCTCCCATACAAAGGACCGAATTCACCCCCATAGTCTTACATACGGATCTCTTTTGTAAGTAAACTGAATTTAGTCAAATTTTTCGTAAGTTGTAAGTATGAAAATTTGAGTCAGGAATGAATAAGGACTGTAACGATTCACCCCTTTTCGTACCCCCAATCAATATTAAATTTTTTTGAAAAATTAATATTTCTCTCATAAATTCCAAACCGGCACCTATACCACCTACACAAATAAGCTAAGTTTTGGACGATTTTGCACCACAAGCAGGGATAAAATTATACATAAGTAATTTTATTTTAATTAAAAATCTATTAATTTCAATAACTCAAGATGATGGGTGATGGGATTTATCAGTCAGTTTACCTGACTGAAATTTCTGTACTGGTTCTTTACACACTTCTAACTAAACATTTTAAATCCAAATTACATTAAACCAAAACTTCTACAAACTCCGTCTTTCTCCCTCTTCATTTCTCTCCCTCTCTCCCAACTCTCTTTCTCAATTTACTTGTGTTTCCTCTTATAATCCCGTTTTGTATAATTTATTCATCATTTGGCACGATTTCCGATTCTGCTTATATTATTTATCATATCTTTTACATTTGCACCTTTTTATTGTTTGTGATTTGCATTTCCGTTTGTTTTTTTTTTTCTCTGTTACTCAATGGATAAAACGACGATGACCCCAGACGGTCGGTAGGTAACTTACAGATGTACTGGCGTACCTACAAAATACAGAATTATAAAATCCTTGCAGATCCTTATGGAGGCGACAAGTTTGTGTGTGTATGTGTGTGTTTTTTTTGGAGACACCAAAATACATTTGCATAGAAATCAGAAGCAGTTGGTGGAAAAGGATAACCAAAGGATGTGGCTGCACTAACCGCTAAAATGTTAAAAGAGGATTTAAAAATTGATTGAAAATGTTGTGAGGATGACAACGAACTGGTGAAATGCGCTTAAGTCTTTGTAGGGGCAAAAAATGTTTAAAATATTTCTCAAAAAATATTACAAAGTTCAAATTAATATAAAGAAAATAAATGTTTGTTACAGATTGTTGAAAACATTTAAAAAGAAAATCAATATAAATAATATTAATAACACAATGCAACAAATTTTTGATCCCGGCTTCTAAATAGTTGATCCTTATGTAAAATTTCACGCTGAATTCAAATCTGCTCTCAGATATGTGGAAAGTAGAACAGATTTTGAGATATGGTCCATTTTCCATTTTTAGTGTTTTGAAAAAAGGTAGGTCTACTAAAATGCCATTTTCTCTGGCTATAATTCACCGATTTTACTGAACATGATAGAATAATATGTTACAAACATTTTTTCCCTTGGTCATCAAAATCGGATAAAAAATCCTTCCGCATTTGCAGTATTTGGTAAAATAAACCAAGTTTTTTTTTAGATATTCCTATGTGACTTGTTTAACAAAAAAACTTGAGTTATATTTCGGAGAGCAAGCAAAACAACAATTACTACTACTCTCAAGCAGAGGTATCTGTACTTAATTGTGAATGTAGCGTTTATTTTTCAACCGATTTTGATCACCAAGGGCAACAAATTTTTGTAACATATTATTCTATCATGTAATAGTCTGAAACCGGAGCAATTTTCACGGAAACACGGAAAAAAACTTTATTAAAGGCAGCGAAAACTTGAAAAATCATTAATATTTCAACAAAAATCCAACTTTGATGTGCCATAACTTCGTCATTAATGATTGGATTTTAATCAACTATCGTTTTTTTAAGAAATAATTTTATTAACTTTTATTTTCGTTACAGTTCAGTAAAATCGGTGAATTATAGCCAGAGAAAATGGCATTTTAGTAGACCTACCTTTTTTCAAAACACTAAAAATGGAAAATGGACCATATCTCAAAATCTGTTCTACTTTCCACATATCTGAGAGCAGATTTGAATTCAGCGTGAAATTTTACATTAAAATGTATTATTAAATGTCCCGGATACAGAAACTTTTGAAATTTTGTGACATAGTGTAATTTATACAGAGACGAAATATTAACATTACTACTATCTTAACAGAGATTAGATATCTAAAATATCTTATAGCATAACACAAATATAACACCCCACATTGATTAACTACAACTTCAATTACTTTCGACTTGCCCCAATGTAGGGGGACATTACATGGTTAACACAACAAATTTCCATGATAATCCCCATCTAACAACGGTTTATGGTTTATCAACCGGTCAGCGTGTACATGACCCGAGGTGATATTTGCAATTAAAATATAATGTCATGTCATATTCTAACTGTCAACCGCTAACATCGTAATGGATGAATGTTGATGATGATGGCGATGTACCCTTTGCATCCACGCCTCTTCGCGCCACTCATCTCTGATTTTGTGGCCAACTCATGAAGTCGATGTATCGTAGTTGTGGCGAGATGGCCAAGAAAACAATGTCGAGAAGGATTTATTGTGTAAGCTGCAGGATTTTAATGCGTTTAGTATTCACGTTACTGGATATTATTATTATTATTATGACAATATTTTGTTATGCAGCCATAAAATGTTGAGCAAATGCTTGTAGGGATTATGAGCACAATGACATAAGTAGAGAGAAAATGAATACTGAGTTAACGGAAGGGGTAAGTGTAGGCGCTACTGGTTTTTTTTTGGGGGGGGGGGGGTGATTTCAGTAAATATCAAGAAGACTTAATCAAAAATTTGAATTTTCGATATATTTTCTGATCCCAAACCAAAGTTTCGTTAATAACTGACATCAGGTAAAAATATGAAGTGTTTATCGACGTCATATCAGATACTTACTTACTTAAGTGGCACATTACAACTCACGAACGTGATTCATTAATTTAAGGCCTGAAGTATTAAAGAATTCCACACGCTTAGGTCTTCTGCGTGTGTTCTTCAATTAGTCCTACCAGATGGCAGCGTGTAGCCAACCACTTGGTCCTTCCAACGAAATTTGGGTCTACCTGCTCTGCGCCGTGCTACAGGTTCGCCTTCAAACATCTTTCTGCCTGCAGCATTTTCAACCATCCTGGCAGCATGTCCTAGCCATTGAAGTCATTGGATACTGGCTCTTTTAGTTACGTAGATATCTTGGTGTATCTCATACGACCCATGGTTCTTCCTCAGGCGAAACTAGCCGTCGCCACAGATAGGTCCATATATTTTTCGAAGTTCTCTTCTTTCGAATACTCCCAGGTAGGTCCGTTGTCGTAAGAACCCACGATTCGGCAGCATACAACAGAACGGGTAAAATTAACAGCTGGTACAGCTGTTTCTTCGTGTCTCGAGATAATTTTTTTTTTTTTTTATTTTCTATCATCAGAACACTTAAAAATAGTTACAATATTTATATTTACAAAGCTTGAGGATTAACTTAAAAGAGTATTGCAGCACTTTTCATCGTACCAGGTATCTTCTTGAGACGGCTTTCAGTTCCCATGTACGCTTCTCGCAGTCCCTTCTATGGAGTCGGCTATATATTGCCACTGCGAAGTAATATTATCAGGGGTTGGAGCAATCCGTAGCAGTGGAGTTAGGTGGTTCGAGTAGTCGTTCGCTACTTCTGTGGTCTGCAGTTTACCGATGTCCAGCTTTCGTTGTGCCTGTTAAAGTGATTTTTTCGGCATGCTTTAACAGCGGTAAGGTAGTGATCGGAGACAATGTTCGCACCCTTGATCACTCGTACGTCCAAAACACTAGATGCGTGCCTTCCATTGACTGCCACGTGATCTATCTGATTCCTTGTCAATTGATTTGGAGATAACCATGATGCCTTATGAATATTGTTATGGTTAAATCTAGTGCTGCTGACTACCATATTTCTTGCCGCAGAGAAATCAATCAGTCTGATGCCATTGTTCGACGTTTTGGTATGCAGACTGAATTTTTCGATGGAAGGCTCAAATGCGGTCGCCCTGCCTATTTTAGTAATAAAATCGCCTAGTACAATTTTGAAATCATGGCTCGGGCTACCGTCATATACATTTTCTATGCTCTCGTAGAACTCGTCTGTGGCCTCATCGCTTTTTTCTTCTGTCGGAGCATGGGCTCTTATGGTGGCTATACGTTCACACACCGGGTGAACCTTAAGACTTAGTGTCGAAGTCTCTTGTCAACCACAAATCGACATCCAAACTCGTGCTTGTCCACATGGCCACTATAGTAGATGTCGCAGATGTCCTGTCCGCCGGATTTCCTGTAAAGCGGTTATGTCAGCCTTGTATTCTTCGAGGACTTCCGCCAGTTGGATGGAGTCACCTGGACTATACAGTGTTCTAACATTCCAGGTGCATATCCTCAAATCATGGTCCTTAATTCGTTTGCGGTGCTCGTCAACATATTTGGGGGTCCATTTTTATTATTTACTTACTTCTTTTCATTGCAATAGTTCAAAGGTCGGTGGAGGGTTGCAAGACCAGTTCACCACGTCGCAGTTTTCTCCTCTCCTGCCAGGATTTTATTACAGCCGCCCATTCTGTGTCCTCACCAGGGTATCGCTTACTTATCAGATGTTCAGCTGAAAATTGAAAAGCAAACTTCTATCCTCCAAGCGAAGATTGAGTTCTGAGATGAGGAAGATCGGTCAAAAACTATTTTGTACGGAAGAGATCTATCCTCTTAGCTGAGGTTGAGTTCTTAGATGAGCAAGATCGGTCAAAAACTACTATCTTCCCCCATACTACAGCCGAAGTTTAAGTGCCGAGTGAAGAAAATCGATTGCAAATTTATAAATATAGTTTTTTGTTTGCATTATATAGTAGATTCTTAAAAGTGATTCATCTTTGTGATCAACCTATAAGTGTAGAAGTACCAGGCTTTGAAAGTTTTAGCAGCACGAAAGTGGTTAATTTTAACAACCTATGTCGCCAACTGTGTTGACACAGGATGCCTTTGAGTGCAAAATTCTGAAAGCCTGACTCCTACTTTACAAATGTCTAGTGCTGTGGCATTCTTACCCTTTTTTCCAATCCACGCCACTGTGCACGTAAAATCTGTATGTACATTGAGAATGATCTTTCAACATCCACAGATGTAATTTAAGCGAATTTTATGGACAGTATCCCTGCAAACATTTTACTGATTGTTTTTATCTTAAAATTTGCACTTTTTCGTCACTCCGAAAAGTTGGTTCTAAGATACAAAACAAATTTACAAAAACAAAATGCACTACCATCGTATTTTCATCTCTTAAACATTTACTTTAACGACTGTTTGTCTATTCAGAATTTACAACTACTTAAAACTTGTAGGAAAAAGAGATTGAAATATGCGGTCAGTAACATTGTAATTTGTGAAGTGACCAGTATATAATTTGCAGAGAACATATTTAAAAAAAAATATAAATAAAAAAGATGTAAGTAGTAAAAAGTTCATTCTTTGCCCTACGAAGCAAAAAAGTGTTTGATCATATAAATAAAACACACTTTTATGACACTTCCTAAGATTATAATGCGTCACAAATTAAGGAATCGTAATATACACCTCTGAAAGAGACTTAAAAGTTACTAAATAGATGTATCTTAAGCGGGATACATTTTCTCACTAAAGAAGTTACTATTAAGATAAAATTACGATATCGTAAACGATGATTTTCATCCACATGGCGTTACCATTTAGTAGCTTATCAGATAGAAAATGTTTGCAGGGATGTCTTTGAACGAGGTTATAGAGCAAAAGAGGTGAAGCCCGAAAATTTTACCAGAGATTAACAGCAAAATTCTATGGTAATGGCCTCCCATTACATAGTACAACATTTTTCAACATATTAATTTTGGAAATCAATTCTGAGAACTGCACGTGAAAGTAGCCCCAAAAAGAAGAAGTTCTGCATCAATTGTTTTGTCAAGTTACATGCCATAATAATTTAATATCGATTTGAAGTTAGCAAGTATCGTATAGGGGAATTTGTCACATTTTATACTCTTTTGTTTGACATAACTCGAGAACCACTAGACCGATTTAGCTGAAAGAAATAAAAAAAAAAAACTATAAAACTATGTTGACCTCTTCAATATGTTGACCTCTTCAACATAGTTATGGAGAGGATACTGAGGAAAGCTGCAGTAAACATGAGTGGCACGATATTCATCAAAAGACACATGCTTCTGGCTTAAGCTGATGAAAATTTATCAGTATTAATATTTTCAAAAACGAAGTAATGACATTGTAAATGGGCAGAATAGCCCCACCTACCCCTTCTGGTACCTTCCAGAAGCTCACTAAAAACTACGCTTATTACTTTGTAAGCGAGAGCGCATCGATTAAACGGCCTATGACACTTATATGCTAAATTTAAGCAGGAATATTAACCAGAGAATCATCACTGATTACTACTAAATACAGCTGAGATAAGCGATTACGTAATGGGTATTTTTACCGCTGGGAGCTTTATTCATGTTTTCATATAAACTGCTTATACATTCACACAATCGTTGGAGAGATCATAAAGCAATACATGTAACATGTGTCACTTTCAGCTAAGCCACAATAGATTTTGCAACCTTTACCATGTATGGAGGTGCATCCGACACAAAAAGATAAAAATATTCTTATTAAAGTCGACTCAAATTAAAATCAAATACCACAACTTGACGTTCAGATTTTTTTTTATGGGGAATGAGTGATTGTGCCTAAATATATCTTAAAATGAATGCATATATATAAAAATATACAAACGATGAATGGATGGTATTTTCTTGTTTTTAAGAACAAAAAATTAATATGAAAACGGATAAATATGCTGTCAAAGGTATGAAATATGCTTAAAAATTTACTCTTTAAGGCAAAATATGCTTAAATATGCAAAAATATGCTTTAACAAATTAATCGCTGGTAGTATATTATTTTAATACAAAGTTGCAAAGATTTTCTTGTATTAAGGAACAACGACATTATGTGACAAAAGGCCAAATATGCTCTAATATATATATAATATGCTTAAAAAAGGATATATTTTCAAAAATTTACTCTTAAAACCAAAATATGTTAAAATATGCAAAAATATGCTCTAACAAATGGATGTCAAAACACTTGTAAGAGTGTGAAACATATATATGTCGTTTAAAAAAAACATGAATTTGCATTTTTCCGGTTGTTGGGTTGGCTTTAACATATCATCATGTAAATTTCTTTGATTTTTAACCATAAGTCACTGTGCTTCGTCATTACTCATTACATCATAAGGTACAACAAAAAATTCTGGTTAACGCTTTTAATATGCTGTAGTGTTCATATTCACCCATAAAAACTAATTCCAAAGTCTTATCTTAATCTTTAGTACAATTTTTTGTTATTATAACGAACCATTTAAAGATTTATTATACGGGTATTAGTTGAAAGTGTTGAAATCTTATCTTTGTACTAGAATGCTAAAGAATGAAACACATTTCAAAAAAATTCTTAAAAAATCTGATAATTTGTTAGGGTACATAATATTTTAAAGATAAGACGACGCAATCAGTTAATAGCTGAAAAGAAAGTGAAGTCTTAAAGAGAGGGGAGTAGAAGCGATTAGGAAAGCGTATGTATGTGCAGTCATAAATGTCCTAAGTTCTTCATAAGGAAAGTGAATAGTAGCAGAAATCAAATAGGTTGTTGGTTATAAGATGAAAAACTCTCTCAATAGTTTTTTTTTAATTTTTTAATAAACAATTGTTTTTATTATGAACTAAATTGAGCTATAAGTTACAATTCTATTTTTAGCTGCAACATATCTTTCCCATTTCCATTCACTTTGCAAATTGTAAGTAATTTAATTTTATTTCGCACATGCTGCTGCTGCTTTTACTGCTATTGCTTTTCATCACTTGTTAGTCTTTTGTTGTGTTACAATTAAGTTCTTTAAATCACTTGTTGCTACTTGCAAATTAAAACGCACATTCAGTGTGTGATACGAAATTGAATTTCTTTCAATTTGGGTTTCTTTAAATGAATTGTTTGTCGTCTTGTTGTCGATAACTAACGGTCGCAGACACACCCCTTTCTGTGGCAGGAGTCTCACAACTTGATTAATTGAAAGAAAAAAAAAAGAAGATGGTATGATGCAGCCAATTCAGAAGCGTCATAACACGTTATTGAGTGTGGAAATGATCGATATATTTTCCAATCGATTGTAAATATTTACGTCATTTGGTATGTGCTTTTGATTGAAATTACACCAAGTTACGTTAATGTGTTCCCATTTAAAACCGTTTTTGCGGTTTTAGTACATTTAGTACATTGTCAATTCATTGTTTTGAATTGAAACGTGATGTTTGAGACGGGATACATTCTGATTGATGGCCCATACATGACCACCGGGAATACATTTGGTCATGTGTTCATTATCTTAATGTGTAAAAACTTAAAAAAAATATATAGCTATTGGTAATCTTTTCCGATTACAACTATTGCAAATTGATAAAAAACCAGTACCGAAATTTCAGTCAGGTAAACTGACTGATAAATACCATCACCCAATATAAGATATTTTTTAAGTCTTGAGTTATTGAAATTAATAGATTTTTAAAATAAAATTACTTATGTATTATTATTATTATGCATGTAGAGCAAAAACATACAACATTTTTCCTATTTGTACACAAGGTACAATTAGGGGCAGCACAACGTGTCTTATTTTTTTTTGTATGTAAAATGGGAAGTATCCCATATATTTATATAGGAGGTACCAGAAGGGATGTGCCAAAAAGTTTGGGTTGTTAAGGCTTTGCTTCCTATTACAAGAAAAATTAACTGACCAAATTTGATTATCCCCCATGTGCCGGTTTAGAAGTTATTGGAGAAATATTAATTTTCCAAACAAAGTCATTTTGTATAGGAGGTACCAACAGGGGTGTGTCAAATAGTTAGGTTTTCTGAGGTTTTGCTTTCTATCAGAAGATAAATTTACCGATCAATTTTCATTACCCCCCAAGTGTCCGTTTGGAAGTTATGGGAGAAATATTAGTTTTCCAAAAATAGGTAATTTTGTATGGGAAGTACAAGAAGGCGTAAACCGATAAAGTCCATGTTCATTCCTGAGTCTAATTTTCACAAGCGAACATCATGCGCAAAATTTGAGTGATTCACTTTACTTACAAAAAAGATATGTATGTGACACTATGGGGGTGGGTTCGGTCATTTGTATGGGAGGTACCAGAAGGGTGTGTCAAATAGTTAGACTCTCTGAGGTTTCGCCTCCTATCACGACAAAAATGTATGGACAAATATTCATTACCCCCCAAGTGTCCATTGGGAAGTTATGGGATAAATATTAATTTTCCAAAAATAGGTAATTTTGTATGGGAGGTACCAGAAGGGATGTGTCAAATAGTTAGGTTTTCTGGGGTTTTGCCTACTTTTGCAAGATAAATAAACTGACCAAATTCAAATATCCTACGATCGTCCGTTTGGAAGTTATGAAAGAAATATAAATTATCCTAAAATAGGTAATTTTGTATGGGTGGTACCAGAAGGGGTGGGGCTATTTAGCCCATTTACAATCCCACAAGTTCGTTTTGAAAAATATTAATACTAGAAAATTTTCATACCGATCCGTTAAGGTTTACTCGAGTTATCCTGCTGACCAGCCATCCAGCCAGCCAGCCAGACAGACGGACATAGCTCAATCGTCTTAAAAAGTCCTGAAACGAATTTGGTCTTAAGATACTTGGGGTCTAACTCGTCTCCTTTAATGCGTTACACTTTTTTTAGTATCAAATGATATAAACCCTCATTACTAAGAGTGATGGTATAACAATTAATAACGAAACAAAACGACCAACATAAAGGGTGGTTAAATTTTAAGGGCCGATGTTGATTTTAAATAAAGCACAAATTGTTTATGAAATTATTCATTTCTTTTTATTATGATAATATTGGTATGGAAAAAATATCGGCCAAGTGGCCGCAGCGACCTCTGCGGCCCGCCTCCATCCGATGGTCCAAATTTTTGATGGCGCTGAGGCATAATTGAGGTTCTATGCCGTTAATGTGCCGAATTATCTCCTTCTTTTGCTCTTGAATTGTTGCTGGCTTATCGACGTACACCTTTTCTTTCAAATAACCCCAAAGAAAGGAGTCCAACGGTGTCAAATCACATGATCTTGGAAGCTAATCGCAGCTACGTGAGATAACACGGCCATTGAATTTGTCGCGCAAAAGATCCATTGTTTTAGCCATAAACCGCACCAAACTGTCAATCTTTGTGGGTGCATTGGTTTTTCGACAATCACTATTGGATTAAGCCCAAATGCGGCAATTCTGCTTATTGATGAATCCATTGAGGTGAAAATGTGCCTAATCACCGAAGATGATTTTCTTCGAAAATTGATCATCCTCCGTTGCCATTTCTTGTCACTATTCTGACCAGTGATGACGTTTGGAATGGTCAAGAGGATTGAGTTCTTGAGTCAATTGCACCTTGTAAGCGTGTCAATGACGAGCGTGAGAGGTGTTTTCACATCTCCTACAGACTCGGTTTGCTCAAATTTTTTCACGATTGATTAAATTTACCGAAAACCAGTAAGAAAGTTTCAGTCGGGCAACCCAACTTACATATACCATTACCCTCAGTAAAACAAAAAACTATAATAATAATATAATAATATAACTATAAAACTGCTATCAACTTCTTTCAAAAACACTGGTCTTGAGCTTGAAACAAATTCCAAATCAATGTTCTAATAACAGACCGAATAAATACAAAAACAACGATGACAAAAAATTTTGTATTATATTGATATTATAACTTGATTTCTAAAGTGGGCGGAGTGGTACATTTGTATGGGAGGTACCAGATGGGGCGTGTCTACACTTCAAGATTTTTTCTCCAAAACTGTATCTTGCTATAGATTTACCAAATAAAGAATAAGGGTACGATCGCGTTGGATTTATTGATATTACTACTCCATATCTAAAGTGGGCGGAAAAGTACATTTGTATGGGAGGTACCAGAAGGGGCGTGGCTAGACTTCCAATATTTTTTCCAAAACTTTATCCTGTTATAACTTAACAAAATACATAAATTGGGCACGATCGTGTCGAGTATATTGATATTATAACTCCATCTCTAAAGAGAACGGAGTGGTACATTTGAATGGGAGGTTCCAGAAGGGGCGTGGCTAGAATTTAAATTTTTTTCAAAACTTTATCCTGTTATAGCTTTACTATATATAGAATTTGGGAACGATCGAGTTCGATGTATTGATATTATTACTAGATTTCTAAAGTGGGCGGAATTGTACATTTGTATGGAAGGTACCAGAAGGGGCGTGGTCATGTAGCCCATTTTCAATACCGTAGGTAGTTTTGGGGAAATATGAACTCGTGCAACCAAAACATTTGGTTGCGTCTTTCGATAGTTATCGTGCGAACCAGCCAGACATACAGACAGACGGACGGACATCGCTTAAACGACTTAAAAATTCATGAATCGAATTTGGTTCAAAGAAACCTAGGGTCTTAAGTCACTCCTTCTATGTGTTACACTTTTGGGTCGTATCAAATGATATATACCCTCATCCCTAAGAAGGGACTAGCCCCTTCTGGTACCTCCCATACAAATGTACCACTCCGACCACTTTAGAAATCGAGTAATAATATCAATATAATAGAAAATTTTTGATTTACTGGGGGTGATGGTATATGTAAGTCGGGTTGCCCGACTGAAACTTTTTTATTGGTTTTAAATGCTTTTGGCAGGTCTGTCCACGTTATGCCTAAATCTGATGAAAAATCATGCGTTTTGCATTCCTTATTTGAAAACATATTCCCAAATAAGGACTACTTCATGCATTATATGTTTAGTTTATTTTTAAATATTTCGCACTTGTAAATAATTCTCTCTATACTTACATTTTTTTTCCAACGATAGTAAACTTTGCTGGAGTTTGAACTCACTACCTAGCGATTGTTAGTTAGCCATGCTACCATCTAGTCTATGAAGATGCATTCGAATTGTTTGACTGAAACTAATTATAAACTGATTTAAGAAAAACACACGAACATGCCTTCTTTTCATGCCTTCTACGAGCAGGAAGACGGAATGTGTATACACACGATATGGTAGAATAACAAATTATCGAAAAGGTTGATTCTCCCTTCTCAAAAAAGGCCTGCAGCAGTGGTCTTGAAATAATGGGGGGAACATGTGCTCAGGATATTTCAGAAAGGGTAGAGTGGAAAGGGTGGTATGGATATAAACATATACGACTGAATACAAACAAGGACGACATATTGCATTTTCGTAATTCTAACAATCATATATCGTCCCTTTAATAAAACAATAGTGTTTAATTTTTTTGGTGTTTTGAGAAAATCGAGTTTAAAGTTTTCGTCAAATCGGATGTCTATGAAATTTTTGAAGAAAAAATTATATACTATTTTTTCCAATGACCTTTTGACGCACTTTGTGGAATTAGATTTTGACGAAATTTTGACCAGCCATAGAATCAATGGTGGATATTATAAATATGCAATAAAAAATAATGGTGTAAGAGCACATACACTATTGTTATATTGAGGGGACGATATAATGATTTCGTATTTTTGGAATACGGTTTCCTTTTTATACCATCACCCTTAAGGATGATTTGATACGACCCAACAATGTAACACATAGAAGGAGCCACTTTAGACCCTAGGTTTCTTTGAAGCAAATTCGATTCATGACTTTTTGAGTCGTTTGAGCCATGTCCGTCTGTCTGTCTGGCAGTCCGGCTGGTGCGCACGATAACTTTCGAAAGACGCAACCCAATGTGTTGAAATTTTGAACGCGTTAATATTTTCCCAAAACTACTTACGGTATTGCAAATGGGCTACATGGCCCCTCCCCTTCTGGTACCTCCCATATAAATGCATCATTCCGCCCACTTTAGAAATCGAGTAATAATATCAATAAAACCAACGCGATCGTACCCAAATTCTGTATTTAGTAAAGCTATAACAGGATAAAGTTTTTGAAAAAAAAATTGGAAGTCTAGCCACGCTCCTTCTTGTACCTCCCATACAAATGTGCCTTTCCGCCCACTTTAGAGATGAAGTAAAAATATCAATAAATACAACGCTATCGTACCCAAATTCTTTATTTCGTAAAGCTATGGCAAAATACAGTTATGGAGAAAAAAAACTGGAAGTCGAGCCACGCCCTTTCTGGTACCTTCCATACAAATTTGCCACTCCGCCCACTTTAGCAATCGAGTAATTATATCAATAGAATAGAAAATTTGTTGTTTTACGGAGGTTGGGGGTATATGTAAGTCGGGTTGCCCGACTAAAACTTTCTTACTGGTTTTAATTAAAAATCGATTGGCTATTGAAAGCTCAGGACTCCTATTATCTTATATTGGGTGATTGTATTTATCAGTCAGTTTATCTGACTGAAATTTCTTTACTGGTTTTAACTTTATCCATTAAATAATCTCTAGCAACTACTGTCATTTGTCATTTGCAATATCTTTAAAAGTGTATTTTTATTGAAAAACATTACACTTTCCTTATCGTATCTAAGTAAATACGACTACAATCTATGATACTTGAAATTAAGCTATTCCATAAAAAAAACAATTAAAAGTTGTCATCATAACAATACTTCTCAGTGTTCTGTCAAATTCGGTTATCTATTTAATATAAGACAAGCAACAATATAGTAATTTAGTTTTGCAAAAATGATATTAATAATTTGCCATTTTTGGCAGATAATATCTATAGTAAAGCTTGGGAACACATCTGACAACAATAATAGCTGGCAAGCTGACAGAAGCAATTATATTATGATACCACATGCTTAAATACGATAAAAGCTTAAACAAATTTCTCACGGTGTACAAAAGGTCATTGATTGCATTGAGTGTCTACAAATAAGGGAAAACCCAAAAAAAAGTTTATAGAATAAAGGTATGTTATGTATATTTGTCGTATGGGTTAGACAGTATTTGAAAATTCCACAGTATTGTAGGAATTCTACCTGTAGATAAACAAAGAGAAAATAAGAAAGCACAGGTAGTAAAGATCAAAGGTCGGCTTCAGTGTATTAGTGAGGCATAACTGAGTGGGCTATGCATTCATGTGTCAGTATTTCATTTCATATTATAATCAAATTAAATTCAATTTCAAAAGTTAACACACCGATTTTGTTTAACAATAACAAACATATCTCAATATCAACAACCACTGCAACTGCACTTATACGTATTTACTTGCCCAACCAATCAATTCCTAATCAATGAAGTACACTTACAGAAATACATCAATAATTTTGTTGTTAACTGCCCTTATAATAAATTTCAATTACCATCAGTCTCAGCAGTATCTTTTAACAATAAACAATCAAATGTCTGAAATATAGATTGATGGTTTCATGATATCACTCTCACGCTCGCATACTCTCTCTCACTCACTCTAGCGCTCACTCTCCATTTGAAAACGCGTTATTAACTCACAGATGTGTGGTGTATCATGGTATCTTGCCCCCAAAACTGGCAAACGGGCTTGTTGACTGTTCACCAATTGTCATTCACCACCGTTCAGTTACTGATTGTGACTGGTGAACGAAACGTCGTGTACGTTTTGTAGCGGAACGACGGCGATCATCATCATCACAGAGTCTTTTACACGCTTACTTTGGTCATTAACATCGAGATCTCGTGCGAGCGAGCAAGTGGGGGCGCATTCCGTAGCGTCTTTTGTTGTTCAAAAAACAAAAAAAAAAAGAAAACCGAAAGTCTCGTGATAAATAAATAACAAGAAATTTAATACAAAGTAATTCAAACGTGTTGACACAGAAAAACTAGAAAACAAAAGTGAGTGAGTGGAATGCATTTATATGTATATATAAATATGAGAGCAAATATTTGTGTTAAAAATACAATAAATTAATATTAGAAAACTGAAAAAAACAGATTAAGTTGAAACAAATATTTGTGTCAAACATGCAATAAAAAATACAACAATAATTAAATATTAAAATATATAATATTTAAATCATAAGATTATTAATTCATATCAAGAGGTCAGCAACAATCATCGATGGGGATTTACCTGTATCTATATGAAATTATTTGTTTTTCATATTGTTAAAAATGTTGAATTATACAACATGGAGCTAGACTATAACAAGGGCAGTAAATGGAATGATAAAGTTGTGGTCTCATAACACTTTGACACAAAATCAAACTTTTCGAAAAATACCCGAACGTGACTATATAGGTTCGATAGTACTACCGGAGCTGAGTAAAACCCTAGCTCAGTTTGGCTGGATTGGCTACCAAATTTTTTTTTAGGCCCCCCAAACTTTTTGAGATCCCATGGATTCCTTGAAAAAAGGTGACATCAGTTGTTGGCTTACAGTTTCTACAGTTTTTAATCTAGCTCTTCCTCTTATTAAGCAAAGTTGTAGCTAATAGTCCGCTTAAGAAATTGATATAATAAAATTTCCCAATAAAATTTGACTTCCCACGTTTATTTTCAAAAAACTTCGATAAAAATTTTAATTTTTTCACTTTTTTTAATATAAGTCGTAGGGAATCCAGATCTTTTGCATACTCTATTCAGTGAAATTGTAGTTTAGGTAATACCGAGTAACTTCTCTGAACAAACCCATGCAATCTGAACAAGTCTAGGGATATCAAATAGCTCTCAAAACACACTATCTACTTTAAACAAATCAGTTTTTTAGGAGTTTTGGGCCATTGTGCAATGTTTTTACTTGCTATCTTTACCAAAAACGTACTTATTGTATAACTGAACAACTTCTGTAAACAACTAATATGATCGAAATACTCCACCCCTTTAATTGTTCACAAAGGGCATTAGGGTGTTCCTCATATTGCATTTTTTCGAATTTCGTTGAAAATATGTATTAATCGCCATGTTGGTCATCTAGCTTCACCTTACGTTTGTTTTTGCCAAAATTACGAATATATTGTAAATATTTCCCTACGACTTATATTAAAAAAAGTGAAAAAATTCAAATTTTTATCGAAGTTTTTTTGAAAATAAACGAGGAAAGTCTAATTTTTTTGGGAAATTTTATTATATCAATTTCTTAAGCGGAGTATTAGCTACAACTTTGCTTAAGAAGAGAAAGAGCTAGATTAAAAACTGTAGAAACGGTAGGCCAACAATTGATGTCACCTTTTTTCAAGGGATCCAAGGGATTTCAAAAAGTTTGGGAGGCCAAAAAAAAAATTTGGTAGCCAATCCAGCCAAACTGAGCTAGGGTTTTACTCAGCTCCGGTTGTACTATCGAACCTATATAGTCACGTTCGGGTGTATTCTTCACTGTTGCACTGTGTAATTATACCCTAACATCTACGCGTAGAAGGGTTTATATCATTTGATACGACCCTAAATTGTAACACATAAAAGGAGACACTTTAGACCCTAAGTTTCTTTGAACCAAATTCGATTCATGACTTTTTAAGTCGTTTGAGCCATGTCGGTCTGTCCGTCTGTTTTGTATGAATGTATGTCTGGCTGTCCGGCTGGTACGCACGATAACTTTCGAAAGACGAAACCATATGTTTTGAAACTTTGCACAATTTAATATCTCTCCATGCTTACAACTTACGGCATTGTAAATGAGCTACATGGCCACGCCCCTTCTATTTCGCCCACTTTAGAAATCGAGTAATAATATCATTATATCTAACTCGATCGTCCCCAAATTCTGTATTTAGTAAAACTATAACAGGTTAAAGTTTTGGATAAAAAACTGATGCCTAGCCACGCCCCTTTTGGTACCTCCCATACAAATGTACCATTCCGCCCACTTTAGAAAACGAGTAATAATATCAATATGCCCAACGCGATCGAGCCCAAATTCAGTTTTTAGTAAAAGTATAGCAAAATAAAGCTTTGGAAAAACAAGCTGGAAGTCTAGCCGTACCCCTTCTGGTACCTCCCATACCCATCAGGTACCGCCCACTTTAGAAATCGATTAATATTATATATCAGTGCCAACGCGATCGTGACCAAATTCTGTATTTAGTAAAGCTCAAGCAGGATAAAATCTTGGATAACAAATTGGAAGTCTTTCCACGCCCCTTCTGGTACCTCCCGTACAAAAGTACCATTCCGCCCACTTTATAGACGGAGTAGTAATATCAATACACCCAACGTGACGGAGTACTTATATCTCGAATACTCTCAGGTAAGCACTGAAGTCCGTAAAAACATCTATTTGCTAACACTATTCTTCGCTTAATTTCTTGGCCGACATTATTTTTCTTGTTGACGGAAGATCCGACGTAGATAAACTCATCTACTACATCAAAACAATAATTGTCAACGTTCACCGTGCGTCCCAATCGAGAGGACTCTTTGTTTGTCGACATCATTATTTTTGTTTTGTCCTCGTTGACCGCTAAACCCATTTTTTGTGACTTCTTTTCTAGTGATGCGAAAACTGCAGTAACATCCCGGAGATTTTGGCCAATGATATCAATATCATCGGCATAGGCTCGAGGCATGTGGCTCTTGTGAAATATGGTGCTAGACATGTTGACATCAGCCTTTCTTATCACCTTCTCCCTAATTATATTGAATAGTGTACAGGACAAGCAATTAGCCTGCCTGATACCTTTTTTCCGTGTTGAATGGTTCAGAGTGATCATAACTATGCGTAATCAAGGATTTAGTGTTTTCCAAGGTACATCTGCAAAATCGAATGAGCTTTGCAGGAATACCAAACTCAGACATGGCCTCATATAGCCTATTCCTTATCGGAGAGTCGAAGGCAGCTTTGTAGTCGACAAAGAGGTGGTATGTGTCGATCTGCTCTCATGAGTTTTTTTTTTGTTGAAAGGTCTACCAGGTCTAAAGCCGCTCTGATATGGTTTAATTAGTTTTTCTACAATTGCCTTTAAACTTTTACTTAATATGCTTGAAAGGACCTTGTACGTAATTGGTAATAGGCTTATTTCTTACATTCATTACGATCTCCTTTCTTGTATATGGGACATAGCAGACTGAGACTCCAATCCTCGGGCATGCTCTCCTCTAGCCAGATGTTCTTCATGAGCTGATGCATGCTTCTAACAAGCTCCTCTCTGCCTGCCTTAAACAATTCAGCAGGGAGACCATTGGCGCCAGCCGCTTTGTTGTTTTTAGGGTGGGATATTGTCACAGGTTTCTCGCTCTGGCTCGGAGCTGGACAGTTAATACCATCGTCATGAATTAGTGCGGGGTCTTTTAGAGTGGTGACCGTATCTAGTAGATTGCTGAAATATTCTCTCCATATCTTCAGAACGTTATGTGGGTCCGTCATTTGCTGGCTATCTCTGTCCCGGCAGGAGGGCAATCCTACACCACGCATCCTCGCCTTTTCTCTCTGGTAGAATTTTCGGGCATCTTCTCTACTTCGGAGCAACACTGGACACTCATCCTATCTCTTCTCCAGCTTCTTCTTTTTCCGTCTAAAAAGACAAGTTGCCTCTCATCTCTTTTTCCTGTGCCGTTCTCGAACAGCTCGCGTTGGCATTGGTAGCAGTTTCGCCCTGTATGCAGCTTCCGTCTCTCTCGTGACATTGCGACATTCATCATCGTACCATCGCATCTTCTTGAGACGGCTTTGAGTACCCAAATACGCTTCTCGCAGTCCGTTCTATGATGTCGGCTATATATTGACAAAGCGAGGTAATATTATCAGGGGTTGGAGTATTCCGTAGCAGTTGAGTTAGGTGGTTGGAGTAGGCGTCCGCTACCTCTGTGTTCCGCAGTTTACCAATGTCCAGCTTTCGTTGTACCTAGTTACGTACGTTTTTCGCCATGCTTAGCCTTGTGTGTACCTTAACTGCGATAAGGTAGGGATCGAAGTCAATGTTCGCACCCCTGATCACTCAGAAGATTATAAAGTTTTTGAGAGTCTATGCACTCAAGAAATAATTCTCATTATGTTGTGAGATTCTGGTTCATAAAACTTGATTAACAGTGTGAAATCATTATACCGAAGTCTGCTGATGAGGATTCGTAGCTGAATACGAAACAGCTGTACAGACTGCCTGGCATTATGAGAATATCATTCTGCTAATAAACTCCTGTAAAATACTGGTCTTGAGCTTGAAATTAATTCTAAATCAACGTACAAATAAACAGACCGAATAAAAACAAATAACAACAACAAATTTCAAATTAGTTTTAGTTTTATTGAAATCAAGCTCCAATTTGACATTTTAAAGTAGTGGCTGTATTTTACCATTTCATTCAATATTTGTAAAAGTTTTTTCAAATTACATAATTTCACACAACTCCATATGATTCATATTTAGAAATTTTAGTCTAAAAATACGAAAATTTTTACGAAATAATAATATTGTTGTTAATAAAAAAAATCTCACGTATCACGAAAACGCATCGCATTTTCTAGTAAACCTCAAGAAAAAACGGCTAGGGCTATAGCGATTACCAACATGTTTCCAAAAACTTTAGATTTTCTACTACAATATTGCTCATAGGTGCCACTTTGTAACTCGATTGCATCTCGGAGAAAAATTTATGGGAAAATTTTGCCAATGCGATTTTTTTTTCGCTTTCGTAAAATTTCTGTAGCTTTTGGAAAAACGTTAATAAACGCAAATAAATCGTTTTTTTCGACATAAATAAAATATAATTCTTCTTGTTTACATAATGTATTTCCTATTTTCTTATAATTTCTGTAATTATTTCAACGTTCCTTTCATTAAGGCCCAGTGATGCGTTTGCGCATAACCACCCCCCTGGCTCTCCTACGCACCTGGAAGTTTAAGGTACAATTTTTTTTCTTACATAGACCGTGGGGACTTCAGATATAATATCCATTTTTGTCTATGGAGTCTCTTAATATGGTCGGGCCTTAATGGGTTAAACCAACTTCGTTTCATGACTTTTAAAGTCGTTTGAGCTATGCTCGTCTGTCTATCTGTCTGTCCGGCTGGTACGCACGATATCTTTCGAAAGATGCAGCCAAATGTTTTGAAATTTAGCATAAGTTAATATTTCCCCAAAACTACTTACGGTATTGAAAATGGGCTACATGACCCCGCCCCTTCTGTTGACTCCCATACAAAAGTACCATTCCGCCCAATTTAGAAATTGGGTAATAATATCAATACATTCAACGGAATTGTACCCAAATTCCGTATTTAGTAGAGCTATAACAGTATAAAGTTTTGGAAAAAAAATTGAAAGTCTAGACACGCCCCTTGTGTTACATCCCATACAAATGTATCATTCCGCCCAATTTAGAGATGGAGATGTAATATCAATACAGTCGACACGATCGTGCGCAAATGCAGTATTTTGTTAAAATTTAACAGGATAAAGTTTTTAAGAAAAAATCTGGAAATCTAGACACGCCCCTTCAGGTACCTTCCATACAAATGTACCACTCCGCCCACTTTAGATATCGAGTAATAATATCAATATTGTAGAAAATTCTATGTTTTACTGTGGATAAGGGTATACGTAAGTCGGGTTGCCCGACTGAAACTTTCTTACTGGTTTACCACACCTGCATTACCTACCACAAATATCTGTAGCAACACCAAAATTCACTAGGTCACAAATAACAAACTTTTGTCTGTTATTTGTTTCTAGCATACTTTTTCTCATGGATTTGGACCTACTGAACACGAAAATGAATTTTAAAAATTTTTCTGTCGATTGGTTTGCGAGATACAAATTTTTTAATTTTTTTTTTTTAATTTTTGGAGGTACACTTACTATGTTGAGCATATCTTTAGTCTTCTTTGACCTATTTTATCCTACTACTACTCAAATTAAAGACAATTGAGCCGTCTACAACTTATTTTCAGAAAATTTTCAAATCGGGTTAGTAGTTTTGATGTTGGCGGCTTAAAAAGGTTAAAAAACTGGGTTTTTTTAGTAAAAATGTGGCTGAAAAATTCATATAAAAATTCATATAAAATATAAAACGCGATGTTAACAGCGATTTTAATTTTTTTACGTATAGCTGACACTTTTCCAAAGAAAATAAGCCCTTACTTAACAAAATCTGATGATATAAGTGTACATTTTATGCCATGTGGAAAAACTGCTGACTTCTTCTTTGTTTTTTGTATTCGCTGCAATCGGTCTCACGTATTAGGGTCCAAATATAGTCACCCATCATAGCCGTGTCATACATGCCCTGATAGCGTCGTTCCATAGCCTTCAATTCCTGATGAAAGCGCTCGCCGTGTTCGTCGCTCACGTCTCCTAAATTCTCAGGGAAAAAATCCAAATGAGAATGCAGAAAGTGTATTTTAAGTGACATGTGCACTCCCATGGCTTCATAGTTCTTTACCAGATCCTCAACTATGTCCTTATAATTCGGGCTTTTGTTGTTTCCTAAAAAGTTTTCCACAACAAGCCTGAAGGAATTCCATGCTGCGGCTTCGATGGGTGATAACAGCTTTGGGAATTTTTCATCTTTCAAAATTTTTTTTATCTCGGGTCCTGCGAAGACTCCTTCTTTAATTTTTGCCAGCGAAAGGTAAGGGAAAATTGACCGTAAATAGGCAAAAGCTTCACCTTCTTTGTCTAATTTTTTGGCAAAATTTTTAATCAAACCCAATTTTATGTGCAGCGGCGGAAGTATTATATTTTCACGGTTCTCTATTAGTGGTTTGCGCTGAACATTCGCTTCTCCAACTACAGGTTTCGTTCGTACCGACCATTTTTTTTTTTTATAATGCTGATCATCAGCGCGGCTATTCCAAAGGCACAGAAAACAGCAATGTCGCGTATAGCCTCCTTGGAGTCCACACAGAATGGCCACAACTTTAAGGTCGGCGCATATTTTCCAATTGTATTTCCTATACTCTATGCATTTCAGCAAAATGTCCATAGTTTCATAGTTCTCCTTTGAATGAACCGCATGAGCAATAGGAACAGATGGCTTTTCATTCCCATTATGTAAGAGAACTGCCTTCAAGCTCTCTTTGTTGCTGTCAATAAACAACCTCCATTCGTTGGGGTTGTGAATTTGGTGAAGCTCTTGGAACAAGCCTGAAATGTCGCTGCAAAAACATATTTGGTCTTTCTTTGTATAAAATTTTGCATACTCCTTGTGACGGTTTCTGTACGTTGATACTTTCACTTCTGAAGCCGCAAATCCACACTCTATCATCCGAGACGCAAAAAGTTCGGATTTCTCCTTAGTGAGACCAAAATCGCGCACCCAATCGTTTAGTTCGGCCTGTGACAGTAATTTTCGCTTTGCACCCGGCTCAAATTCGCTTGCATTTGACTCGGACTCTTCTTCTGACGATTCTGCTTTTTGAAGAGATGCACCAGGGCACACTGGATATGGCACATCATGCGAATGTGGTACTGGAAGCGCAAACGATCCCACTTGAGCGTAGTTCCATTTAAAAAATCTTCCTACCCCACTGTTTGTGGTGAGGCAAAAATAACAGTCTGTGGAATGGCATAGCGGCTTTTTCCACATCATTGGTGTATCGAATTTCATATGGCGGCTAAAATTAAAATAAATTACTATATTCGCTATGTATAATGTGTTTAAATAAAAATTCTTACCTTCCGCCAGCTGCCCAGTTGGTTAAGATTATATAGCAAAGATCACACAGCGACTTAGGTGTCCATGGTTCTGTGATATTTGGTGAAATACCAAAATAATTCAAATAGTGCAATTGTACTGCTGGAGTAAACTTGTGTGCGTGATTTTTTTTTATAAACTGGCCACAAACATTGCAGAAATTGTCTGGATCGTTCAAACACTCGAACACACGTAGTCTTTTACTCATTGTCTTCCTTGCGTTTTCTAAATATTAACTTCTTTACACTTTCACAGACAGTTTTGAAATGCAATTGATAACCGTGTCTCCTTATGTTTAAATATGTATGAGCATGTAGTGCTGTAAATAAATTAAAAAATAATATACGAAGACTAATTTGTTTATTTTAAATTAAGTTCAAATGTATTTATTCGTTTGCGTTGGGTAGGTAAGCTGTGCAAATAATGAAAATCAAAAAATCGTGAAATAGAGGAATTTCGGTCGTTTACCAAAAAAATAATAAGTCGGCCATTTGTCATCAGATTTTGTTAAGTAAGGGCTTATTTTCTTTGGAAAAGTGTCAGCTATACGTAAAAAAATTAAAATCGCTGTTAACATCGCGTTTTATATTTTATATGAATTTTTATATGAATTTTTCAGCCACATTTTTACTAAAAAAACCCAGTTTTTTAACCTTTTTAAGCCGCCAACATCAAAACTACTAACCCGATTTGAAAATTTTCTGAAAATAAGTTGTAGACGGCTCAATTGTCTTTAATTTGAGTAGTAGTAGGATAAAATAGGTCAAAGAAGACTAAAGATATGCTCAACATAGTAAGTGTACCTCCAAAAATTAAAAAAAAAAAATTAAAAAATTTGTATCTCGCAAACCAATCGACAGAAAAATTTTTAAAATTCATTTTCGTGTTCAGTAGGTCCAAATCCATGAGAAAAAGTATGCTAGAACCAAATAACAAAATGGCTGTTGCCTAGTGATTTCAATGGGGAAAAACATGTCTAAGAAAACTCATTCAAGGTTTACAAGTATGCATGTGTAACGGTTCAATGCACTGCTACGGGACAGATCGTGCTAAGACAAAACTACTTTATCGAATACATTACCTGAAAAGCTCATTTAAATAAGGCACAGTGCAACCAATGGTTTATTTGTAAATTCTTAATAGTTGCAATAAGTTACTGATTAACTTTTGGTTTAAATGCATTGGTTATGTTTTAAAGTAGATGAAGATCACCTTCAGCTATTCAATTTTTAGGATTATTCTGCTGAATCCTTATAATCCTGGACTAGATCCTATAGTCATTAAATATAAATGTATTTTAAGAATTCAAGCACACTTTTATATAAAAAAAACTAATTTTTTTCCACAGCAGTTTCATTTTCCAGCTTTTATTTATCGCCAAAATTTTCATATCAAAATTGTACTTAACATATCTATCAACTTTTTTAACATGGCAAGATGAATTTTTTTCCCATTCAACTAGTTCAGTATTTTATATTGTTCATTTCAGTTAAGATCTAATTTAAAATTAAGTTCTGATTATATATCACTTGACATGCACGCGATCAGAGAAAGAGTGTAATGTTGTGTACACTATACTACATTACGTCCCAACCTTAACCCATTTCACTGCAGTTGTTGTTGATGTTTTTCCTATAAATCTGTAAAAAAGAATATCAGTTCCGCTAAAATTGCAAATATACATCTTATACAATGGCTAGTTAATGAAATTGAAACAAGCGGGCAATTATATTTATATTTCGCAACAATTTTGCTTTAACTATTGAACGATCGTTGCGATTCGTGTTAAACTATAAATATTTGAGTAAGTAGATGAGTTCATAACTCATTAATCAAGTTGAAGAGAAAGACGACTGAGTGTACTCGTAACAAAAAAAGCTATAAACCAGTATGAGGCGGAATATCTACTGCTATGATGGCATCGACTTTCGACTTGAACTTCAATGAGGCCTTAAGCCATATGTTAGGTGTGACTAGTTGAATCGATATATATGGTTTCTTGGCTCATGAGGTGAAGCATGCCAGAAATTAATTTGAAGACAATTTTACATTTAATTTTTTATTTGTTGAACATTTGTATGGGCAGTACGTGTGTTCCTTAGGAGAGGAATAGATTTTTCCAAATATAAACGGAATTAACATTTAATAGGCCACTCCTTTCTAGTTTTTTACAATAACCTGGTTAATGTATAGGGGCACCAAAAGGTATTTTACTGTACAAACTGAGAATCTAGCAAAAAGTATCTAATTAATATGCACATAATCTTAAAAGAAACCAGGAAGAAAGTTTCAGTCGGACAATCCGACATACATATACCCTCACACTCTGTAAAACCAAAAATTTTCTATTATATTAATATTACTACTCGATTTCTAAAGTTGTTGGAGTGGTACATTTGTATGGGAGTTACCAGAAGGGGCGTGCCTAGACTTCCAGATTTTTTCTCAAAAACTTTATCCTGCTGAAGGTTTACTGAATACAGAATTTCTGCACGATCGCATTACGTCTATTAATAATATTAATCGATTTCTAAAGTAGGCGGTAATAGATTGGTATGGGAGGTACCAGATGAGGCGTGGCTACACTTCCATTTTTTTTCTCCATAAACGGTATCATGCTATAGCTTTACTAAATGAAGAATTGGGTACGATTGCATTGGATTTATTGATATTATTACTCCATCTCTATAGTGGGCGTAAATGTACATTCGTATGGGAGGTACTAGAAGGGCCGTAACTAGATTTCCAATGTTAATTCTTAAACTTTATCCTGTTATAGCTTTATTTTGTGTATGGGAGGTACTAGAAGGGGCGGGGCTATGTAGCCCATTTGAAATACCGTAAGTAGTTATGGGGAAATATTAATTCGTGCAAAATTTCAAAACATTTGGTTACGTTTTTCGAAAGTTATCGTGCGCACCAGCCGGACAACCAGACAGTCAGACAGACGGACGGATATAGCTCAAAAGACTTAAAAAGCCATGAATCGAATTTGGTGCAAAAAAAATTTAGGGTCTAAAGTGACTCCTTCTATATGTTACACTTTTGGGTAGTATCAAATGATATATACCCTCCTAGCCGTAGAGTAAGGATATATAAAGAAAATTTCGAATAGGTGGGGTAAACTTTCTGGTTTCTTAAGTTTATTTTTGAAATTATTGAAAAGTATCTTAAGACCAAATTCGTTTCAGGACTTTATAAGACGATTGAGCTTTGTCCGTCTGTCTGGCTGGCTGGCTAGTGAGCAGGATAACTCGAGTAAACCTTAACGGATCGGTATAAAAATTTACCAGTATTAATATTTTTCAAAACGAACGAATGGGATGGTAAATGGGCAGAATAGCCCCAACCCTTCTGGTACCTCCCATACAAAATAACCTATTTTTGAATAATTAATATTTCTTTCATAACTTCCAAACTAACAACTGGAGGATATTTGAATTTAGTCAGTTTGTTTATCTTGCAAAAGTAAACAAACCCTAAGAAAGCCGAAACCCTTGCGACACCCCTTCTGGTACCTCCTATACAATTGCCGAATTGGCCCTCATAGTTTTACATACATATCTTTTTTGTAAGTAAACTGAATTCACTTAAATTTTGCGAATTATCTTCTCTTATTTAAATTGGAGTTAGGAATGAATATGGACTATATCGGTTCACGCCATCTGGTACTTCCCATACAAAATGGCCTATTTTTGAAAAATTAATATTTCTCCCATAACTTCCAAACGGATACTTGGGGGGTCATGAAAATTAGTCGGTTAATTTAAAAAACCCAACTATTTGACACACCCCTTCTAGTACCTCCCAATACTTAAACAATACCTTATACTAGGTGATGGTATTTATTAGTCAGTTTACATGATTGAAATTTCTGTACTGGTATTTGAATGAATTGATATATACCCTTATCCCTGAGGGTAAGGGTTTGAAAACTGCTTTGTTGTACCAAAAAGAACGTTTATTGTAAAAAAAAAGTAATTTTACTGTAGTTAAATTGTATCAAAAACGCACAAAGTACTTTAATTGTACCAACAAGTATTTTTACTCTACTGCAAGTACTTTTATTGTGCCAAAAAGTACGTTAATTGTAACAAGAAATACTTTGATGGTATCAAACAGTAGTTCTACTTAAAAGTACTTTTATTGTTACAAAAATGTACCAAAAGTACAAAAATAAACAACTTTAATTGTACGAAAAAAATATTTTAATTGCGCTAAACGTTTTTTAATTGTACCAAATAGTGCTTTTATTCTACTTAAAGTAGAGTACTCCTTAGTAGAATAAACGTACAATTAAGGTACTTTTTAGTAGATTAAAAGTACTTTGATTGTATCAAAAATAACTTTTATTGAATAAAAGTACTTTTTAATACAAGAAATTTTCATTTTAGTAGAATAAATGTACTTTAATTGTACCGAATGAACAAAATAGTAAAAGTACTTTTACTTTACTTTTTTTTAAAAAGTACTTTTATCTTACTAAAATTTACTTTTATTGTACCAAAAAGTACGTGTCTTCCAATAAAAAGTACTTTAATTGTACCAAAAAGTTATTTAATTGTACCAAAAGGTACTTTTGTTCTACCAAAAACACTTTTAATTGTACCAAAAAGATTTTTAAATTTACCTAAAAATACTTCTGTTGTTCTAAAAAGTACATTTATTGTGACATCAAGTAGTTTAATTGTACCAATAAGTACTCTCATTGTATCAGAAAGTCCTAAAATTGTACGAAAAAGTACTTTATTTTTACCAAAAAGTACTGTAATTGTACTAAAACGTACGTTAATTGTACCAAAATTTACTTATATTTCAATAAAAGTACATTTACTATACTAAAAAGTACAGTGATACTAAAAATTATTTATATTGTACCAAAAAGCTTTTTAATTGTACCAAAACGTACATTTATTTTACCAAAAAGTACTTTTTTTTGTAATAAAAGTACTGTTATAATAATCATAACATAAATTTTATGTAATTTTTTACATAAATTAAAAACTTTTTATACCCTCACCCTACGGGTATCATTTGATACGACCGAAAAGTGTAACACATAGAAGGAGTCACTTTAGAACCTAGGTTGCTTTGAACCGAATTCGATTCATGACTTTTTAAGTCGTCGTCTGTCTGTCTGGCTGTCCGGCTGGTAAGCACGATAACTTTCGAAAGACGAAACCAAATCTTTTGAAACTTTTCACAAGTTAATATTTCCCCAAAGCTACTTACGCTATTGCAAATGGGCTACATGGCCACGCCCCTTCTGTTACCTCCCATACAAATGTATCAATACCCCAAAGCGATGATGCCCAAATACTGTATTTTGTTAAACAATAACAGGATAAAGTTTTTGGAGAAAACTGGAAGTTTAACCACGCCCCTTCTTGTACCTCCCATACAATAGTATTTACCTTTTCGGCCAATTTAGAAAGCTTGAAGTAATATAAATACACCCGAAACAATCATGCCGGAAAAATTGCCACGCCCCTTCAGGTACCTTCCGTACAAATGTACCATTAAGACCACTTTTGAAATCGAGAATTAATATCTATACGCCCAACGGGATTGTGCCCAAATTCTATATTTAGTAAAGCTACAGCAGGATACAGTTTTTGAGAAAAAACTGGAAGTCTAGCCCCGCCCCTTCTGGTACTTTCCATACAAATGGTCCATTTCGTCACTTAAGAAATCGAGTATTTAGTAAAGCTGTAACAGGGTAAAGTTTTGAAGAAAATCTGGATGTCTAGCGACGCCCCTTATGGTACCTCCAATACAAATGTACCATTTCGCCCATCTTAGAGATGGAGTAATAATGTCAATACACACAACGCGATCGTGCTCAAATTCTTTATTTAGTAAAGCTATAACAGGATAAAGTTTTGGAGAAAAAATGTGGAAGTCTAGACACGCCCCTTCTGTTACCTCCCATACAAATTTATCACTCCACCCAATTTAGAAATCGAGTAATAATATCAATACGCCCAACGGGATCGTACCCAAATTCCATACTTAGATAAGTTATAACAGGATAAAGTTTTGAAAAAAAACTAGCCACGCCCATTTGGTACCTCCCATACACAGAAATCCCACTTTAGAAATCGATTAATATTATTAATACACCTAACGCGATCGTGCCCAAATTCTGTATTTAGTAAAGCTATAACAGGATAAAGTTTTGGAGAAAAAATCTGGAAGTCTAGACAGGCACCATCTGGTACCTGCCATACAAATGTAACACTCCGCCCACTTTAGAAATCGAGTATTAATATCAATATATTATCAAATTTTTTGTTTGTTTACTGAGGTTGAGGGTATATGTAAGTCGGTTTGCCCGACTGAAACTATCTTACTGGTTTTTTAACTCATTGATTTGCAGAACTTCTTTTTTTTTGGGCTACTTTCACGTGCAGTTCTCAGAATTGAGTTCCAAAATCATGTGTTGTACTGTGTTTTTAACAAACATATTTCCAAAAATGTATAGTCAAAAATGTCGTATGTGTCAAAAACAGTCTTTCCAAAGAAAACTATATTCTTATTTAAATACTTCTGTAATTTCAGCACGTCTAAAATTTGGGACCTATGTCACGGCCCAAAGCACAGACAATTAGGAATAACGCTATATAGCTAATTAGTTTTCACACCATTGCGGAAAGAGGTCGATATAATAATAATTTACTTGGAAAGTGGTTAAACCTATCGCCGTTTCTGATACCAACAATCCTTCGGAATGATAAACTATTTCATTTTAGTTAATACAATGCCTTGAACAACTGCTCCTTTCTATGAAGTTGTGGGCATATCTTAAGTTAATTCCTTATACATATGCTAAGAAATTTCTGAAATGTTTCTTATCACATTTCTGTAATCGAATCTAACTTACGCACTTAACACCTGATTGCTTTGCTAAATTTCACATTTCGTTGTTTAAACAAAATTCCAATGAATCACATGGCTACAATTCATATCAAACCCATATGGAGGTATTATCGATCTTCAGCGACGTTTAATCGTCATAACAATAAAAAAAAAAATCAGATAATCAATGACAAAGAAGCGTAATGTTTTTTACTTATTTTTTTAGTTGTTGTATTGTTTTTGGCAAAACCTCAAAAACGGTGTGTTATGCATTTAAATAAGATTAAACAAGTACAATAAAACAAATTTAAAAAAAAGACAAAACAGATGTTAAATTATATATAAATAACCACCACAATAGATAAACCAGAAAAAAATGACAATACGAATATTTATTATATTTGAATATTTATAACTGGCCACTAAATTTCTAAGAATGCATATATTAAACAGTAGCCCAAGTTTTATCAATTTCTATATATATTTTAAATACTTAAAAGCTGTATGTATACTTAATTTATACAATATTCTTAAACCTAATTTGCAATTTGTTTTGTAGTTATGCACAAATTCTTCTGTTAAATGCAGCTAAAAACCGTGAAATCTCTTACAATGGCTTGTATTTTTTTATTTAAATTTTCAGCTAAGCTAATACTAAAATTTACCGCCGCAACAATTTATGTGTCATTCATCCGACAACGATCACTGCTGATACTGTTACTGAAAAACAAATAAATTTTGTTTAAACGTTAAGTACGACAACAAAAGACAAAACAAAAAAAACCGGCAAAATAATACAAAAATTACGTTATATTGACGCTCGTACTATACCGAGAATAAACAAATCAATGTCCCCTATACTAAAATAGTTTCTCATGCGCCAAGCGGAAGCTGCCAGACACACTAACATACATGTAGTAAAATTTAGGCAATTCAAAGGTCATTTTAGCCACCCAGTCGGTGTTTGGAATTGTTAATTACGTTTCGATTGTTTTTGTAGCAACAATTTGCATTAGTTGACTTCATTTGCATATGCTCAAAGAAGAATTTGTTTATGTGAAATTTTAGTCTGAGACTGTTTGGCGGTCAACATTAGTCAGTTAACATTAAAGCGAAAATTCAAAACATATCGACGCAAAAATTATACTTTTGGAATTCGATTCACTTTCACAAAAATGATGCAAGTGACCAGCTTCAGACAGCTATAAAACCTGAGCCGTTGGATAGGGTGGTGGTTAAATTGTAAGAAACGATGTTGAATATGAACCACACCTAAACGTCAAGTTCTTTTCTGCATTTCATTTGATATTTTTTAATTTCAGACTAACTCAATTTGAACCATGGAAAGGTACACAATCGAACAACGCGTTAAAGTTATTCAGGCTTATTATGAAAATGGGCGTTCAAATCAAAATATACATATCGTGCACTTCGTGATTTTTTCGGTCAATTTAATCGTCCAAATGTGCGTACAATCGGAAAAATCGATGGTCGTGTTATCTCACGTAGTGGCGATGTTAATTGGCCTCCAAGATCATTTGATTTGACACCGTTGGACTTCTTTCTTTGAGGTTATTTGAAAGAAAAGGTGTACGTCGACAAGCCAGCAACAATTCAAAAGTTGAAGGACCTTAGCGTCATCGAAAATTTGGACCATCGCACAGAGGGGTAAATTCACGATCTGGGCGGCCAAAATTCGATTTCTCAAAAACCAATGTTTTTAATAATTTCCGATTGTAGGGTAAAGAGAACAGAATGCTTAAGAAGATTCCGTTGTTTTTGCATTCCATTTTGCTTACATTCATTTTCTACACGCTGTCAAAGTTACTTGTTGCATTTTCTATTTTGTTGGGCTCAGGTAAAGCAACAATTTTTACAGGCTGTGGGAAGGCGTGTGTTTAGTTCAAACATTTAAGTAAAATGGAAAATAATAAAGCAGGTTAATATTATTTAATACACTTAGCTTAATAAAATTATAATTCAAATTCATACTAGTAAAGCAGGATTGAAAAATATGGTATTTTTGTCAATTTCAATGGGTAACAAAATCGATCTATGGACAAAAAGTTATGTACCACCACTTATCACCCCTCCAATCTGGGATTAAATATAATCTTTAACATCGTATTGTTCAGATGGAAAAAAAAAATTTTGCGGGTTTTTGCGGTTTTGTGTTTTATAGCCATTTACCTACTGCGGAAGACTAGATTTCTAATTTCTGCGCTTTTACTGAACCTCTTTAGTTAACATACAGGATTTCCTATATCTCTATGCATTTATAGTTAGAGGGTATCCAGACGAATAAAAAGGGAGGTAGGGCTCTAAAATGCAACCTTGTGGAGATAATTGGGAAGTACTTGGAATCTTAATTTTTTAAAAAACCCTTTTTTGTATAAAAACGACCGTAACATCTACCCCCCCGAATTTTTTTGCGCCTCACCGAGTAATTTTTTAACATTCTGCTTCATAAATTTGCTTCAAATAATTTTGGCCGCTCAGAACGTGAATTTACCCCGCTATGCATCGGATGGAGGTGTGCCGCCGAGGTCGCGGCTGCCATTTGGCCGATATTTTGTTCCATACATAATTGAACCATACCAACATTATCATAATAACTAGTACAGAAATTTCAGTCAGGTAAACTGATTGATAAATACCATCAACCAATATAATAAAATATTTTAGTCTTGAGTTATTGAAATTACTAGATTTTTAATTAAAATAAAATTACTTATATATTATTTTTCGCCTATTTCTGGAGCAAAACCGTGAAAAATTTGTCTTATTTGTATAGGAGGTACAATTAGGGGCAGCACAACGTGTCTTATTTTTTCGTTAACCAACGTTCAATTAACGCCTTTGTCTGAATTTAGTGTACATACATATGGAAGGTATCAGAAGGGGTGTGTCAAAAAGTAAGGTTTTCTGAGGTTATGCCTCCTATTACAAGATAAATGTACCGAATCTGATTGGCCCCTAGGTGACAGTTTGGAAGTTAAGGGAGAAATATTAATTTGCCAAAAATAGGTTATTTTGTATGGGAGGTACCAGAAGGCGTAAACAGATATAGTCCATATTCATTCCTGCGTCCAATTTTTATAATCGTAAAACTTACCCAAAATGTGACTGAATTCAGTGTACTCACAAATAAGATATGTATGTATGTAAGACTATGAAGGTGAGTTCGGTCATTTGTATGGGAGGTACCAGAATTTTTATGGTTTTGCCTCCTATCACAATATAAATTTACCGACTAATTTTCATTACCCCCCAAGTGTCTGTTTGGAAGTTATGCGTGAAATATTTATTTTCCAAAAATAGGTCATTTTGTATGGGAGGTACCAGAAGACGTAAACAGATATAGTCCATATTTATTCCTGAGTCCAATTATGGTAAGCGAACAACATACGCAAAATTTGATTGAATTCAGTTTACTTACAAAAAAGATATGTATGTAAAACTATGAGGGTCAATTCGGTCATTTGTATGGGAGGTACCAGAAGGGGTGTGGCAAAGGTTTCGGTTTAGATAGGGATTGTCTACTATTGCAAGATAAATAATCTGGCCAAATTTATATATCCTCCGATAGTCTGTTTGGCAGTTATGAAAGAAATATTAGTTATCCAAAAATAGGTAATTTTGTGTGGGAGGTACAAGAAGAGGTGGGGCTATTCAACCCATTTACAATCCCATGAGTTCGACCTAGGTTTCTTTGAACAAAATTCGATTCATGACTTTTTAAGTCGTTCGAGCCATGTCCGTCTCTCTGTCCGGTTAGTGCGCACGACAACTTTTGAAAGACGCAACCAAATGTTTTGAAATTATGCACAAATTAATATTTTCCCAAAACTACTTACGGTATTGCAAATGGGCTATATGGCTCTGCCCCTTCTGGTACCTTCCATACGAATACATCATCCCGCCCACTTTAGAAATCGAGTAATAATAACAATACACCCAATGGGATCGTACTCAAATTCTTTATTTAGTAGAGATATAGCAGGATACAGTTTTTGAGGAAAAAACTAGTCTAGCCACGCCCCATCTGGTACCTCCCATACATATCTGATACCGCCCATTTTAGAAATCGGAGAAAAATTGGAAGTTTAGCGACGTCCCTTATGGTACCTCCCGTACAAATGTATCTTTCGGCCCACTTTAGAGATGGAGTAATAATATCAATACACCCAACGCAATCGTTCGCAAGTTTTATATTTAGTAAAGCTAAAGGGTGTCCCAACAAGAACGCAATTTTTAAATCTGGCAACATTTGAAGTGTTATTGTTTGACATTTGAACAATTGTTATTGTTTGCTAGTAGAAGGTACGAGGTTAGTAAAAATGGAGCGCTACACGAATGAACAACGCATTCTCATTGTGAAATTGTTTTACCAAAATGGTGAAAGTTTTGCGGCTACAGTTCGCAAATTGCGATCAATTTGGGGTCACAATAATGCTCCAAAAGAGTCAACTGTAAAGAGATTAATAGATAAATTTGTCGAAACTGGGCCTGTTAGTGATGTTAAGACAACAACGCGCCATCGACCAGGTCGATCGACCGAAAATGTCGCAACTGTACGTGATGATGAAAATGAGGCAGGTCAAGCGCAAACAATCAATGGTGTTCGGTATCGTGAAATGATAACCAGTTTTTTCTTGCTTCGAATTGAAGAAATGAATGTGGAGGGCATGTGGTTCCAACAAGACGGTGCCACATGTCATACAGCCAGAGAAACAATTCGATTGCTGCATCAGTCATTTCCCGGTCGAGTTATTTCGCGTTTTGGAGATCAGAATTGGCCGCCTAGATCGAGCGATTTAACACCATTAGATCTTTTTCTATGGGGTTTTTTGAAGTCGATGGTTTACTCGAATAAGCCGACGACGACTCAAGCCTAGAAGAGGAAATTGGACCCTGCATTAATGAAATACCGCAGCATTTATGCGAAACGGTCATTGAAAATTTCATTAAAAGATCGCGTGCATGCCAGCAAAGCCGCGGCGGCCATCTGCACGATATATTGTTCCATACATAACCTCATTCTGTCTACTTTACGATTTAATAAAGTTTCACGATTTTTTTAAAATATCTGTGTTTTATTTAAAATTGCGCTCTTGTTGGGACACCCTTTATAACAGGATAAAGTGATGGAGAAAAAAATCTGGAAGTCTAGACACGCTCCTTTTTGTACCTCCCACACGAATGTACCACTCCGCCCACTTTAGAAATTGAGTAATAATATCAATATAATAGAAAATTTTATGTTTTAATGAAGGTGAGGGTAAATGTAAGATGAGTTGCCCGACTAAAACTTTCTTACTGGTTTCTCCAAAACTATATCCTATAATAGCTTTACTAATTACAGCACTTGGAAACGATCGTGTTGGGGGTATTGATATTATTACTCAATATCTGAAGTGGGCGCAAAGGTACATTTGTACGGGCGGTACCAGAAGGGGCGTGGCTAGACTTCCAATTTTTTTTCTCCAAAACTTTAGCTTGTTATAGCTTTACTAAATACAGATTTTGGGTACGATCCCGTTGAGTGTTTTGATATTATTACTCGATTTTTAAAGTGGGCGGACTGATGTATTTGTATGGGAGGTACCAGAAGGGGTGGGGCCATGTAGCCCATTTGCAATACTGTAGGTAGTTTTGGAGAAATATTAACTCGTGCAAAATATCAAAACATTTGGTTGCGTCTTTCGAAAGTTATCGTGCGTACCAGCCGGACAGCCAGACATACAGACGGACATGGCTCAAACGATTTAAGAAGTCATGAATCGAATTTGGTTCAAAGAAACCTAATACCTTAAGTGACTCCTTCTGTGTGTTACACTTTAGGGTCGTATCAAATGATATATACCCTCCTACCCGTAGGGTGAGGGCATACAAAAAAATCCCAGACACTAACTTTTTCCATAAGAAATTAATATTTTGTTTATATGGCGGATATGGAGGGAACCCGTACTTTCTTTATTGAACTAGTGTATTTACTACACTGAATTGGGAGGCAATTTCTTGTATATCTTAAAAGTAAAAAAAAAGCTTTTCTTTGCCGTAAGTTTCCGCTTTTGTAAATACTTCCACTATATAAAGGTGTTAATGGCAACCTTTACTTATATAAAACAATTTACCAATTTAGATAATATTGCGGCAAATAGGTTTTTTAACGAAGGGCAATATAGAAGAACCGATCAAATGTATTTCGTCTATATTCAAGTTGTTTGTGTCCAGCAACAAAATTGCTGGTTTCCCGATGATAAGTTATTTCTGGGAACCAACAACTTTTCGTATAAATAGAAATGTTGTTTGTGCCCAGCACCAACAACTTTTTGTCTATATAGAAGAATTGTTGGTGCCCTGAAACAACTTATCGTTGGGACACCATCAATATAAAATAAATTGGTGGCGCCCCAGCAACAACTTTTCTTTTTTGTTATAGAAAAACAGCAACAACCAATGATCTTTCGTCTAAAAAGACGTGCTGATAGTCTATTGAACGCTAAATTAAGACTAATAAACAATCAATCTCGCATTAAATTCAAGTCGTTAAGAAGAATATTACCATTTATAAAGAAATGGGTCTACAAATCGTATTATTTACCTTATTGGTTCAATAATTTGTTATCTTGCTTGGATTTTATTTATTTAATCGCATATGTGTAATACCAGTTTTGTATGCCGCCATTATATTATAAAGGTTATTAAAACTTACTATAGTACAGTCGTTAAACTTCCTTGGCTAGACCTACAATTAAACGTTTTTGTGAACAAAAACTTTATACTTAATTTTCAATAACACTTCACATTTCTCTTTACTTGCCTCTCTTTTTTATAGCTAACACCCCTTTGGCCATGGCTTCCACATCACAACAAGTGGTGGTGGCACCGCCCGTAGAACCCAATAACCTAAGAAAGGATAAGAGTCTGTGGCGAGATCTAACAGCCTATTGGATTCTGGGTCTGTGCAACAATTATGGTTATGTGGTAATGTTAAGTGCGGCCCATGACATTATTGGGCAATTTCATGATGTAAGTATATTGTAATATCTGAAATAATAAACGCATATTAAATTTAATAAAACCTAACATATTTCCAGGATCCCTCTTCGGATAACAGCGAAAGCGGCAGTAATGGCAGAGATTGCCATATTGTGTCCACGGGTGCTATTCTACTGGCTGATATTTTGCCTTCATTGTTTGTTAAGATTATAATGCCTTTCTTCCCGTTTTGGGTGAAGTAAGTTGTGGGAGAAATTTGATTTTATATAATTTCAATTACTTGATGATATGTTTCTCTTTTTTTATTAAAGTTTTCGAATTGGTACAGCAGTGGCCTTTTCTGCTGCCGGTTTTCTCTTTGTGGGCTTTGCCAATGCCGAGTGGATGGCTTTGTTGGGTGTCATCATAACCTCAGCCAGTTCGGGCATAGGTGAGACCACTTTCCTGGCCTACTCATCGAATTACAATAAGTAAGTGTCATACGAGTAAAATAAGTAATCTTTACAAATTTGTGCTCTCTCTATCTCTCTCTCTTTTCCACTCTAGAAATGTGGTATCCACTTGGTCTTCTGGCACTGGTGGTGCTGGCGTCATTGGCTCTTTGTCTTATGCCACCTTGAGATCTCTAAATGTTAGTCCCCGTGATACTATGCTCATTATGTTGATATTCCCCTTCATTGAGGCTTTAGCCTTTTGGTTACTCTTAAGAAAACCCACAATTTTGCCTGTTTCCAATGTCGAATCTACAGAAGAGTTAATAGTCGACGACAAGCCGTTGGTGGGCTTCAAGGAGAAATTCTGCTATATCAAACATTTGGTGAAATATATGGTACCCTTGGCTTTGGTGTATTTCTTTGAGTATTTCATAAATCAAGGATTGGTAAGTTAAAATCAAGTTATTTTAATTTAAAAAAAAAACTATTCTAATTATTTTCCTTCCCTCCAGTTTGAATTGGTTTTCTTTGACAACACCTTCCTCGACAAGGCTGCCCAATATCGTTGGCTGAATGTTGACTATCAAATAGGTGTCTTCATTTCCCGCTCCTCTGTCAACATCTTCCAGCTTAATAAGATCTGGCTCATGTCCGTATTCCAATTCATCAATGTGGCCTATTTCCTTACCGAGGTTATATACTTCTACACTCCCAGCATATGGATCACCTTTGTCATAGTCCTGTGGGAAGGTTTGCTGGGCGGTGGTGCCTATGTTAATACCTTCTACCGTATGTCTAAGGAAATTCCACCCGGTCGCCGTCAATTCGCCATGTCTATGGTGGTACAATCAGATTCGTATGGCATTGCTTTGGCCGGTTTCCTCTCGATACCGGTGCATAATGCCATTTGCGGTTTGCCGGCAGCTGTGCGAAGTGTGACATGGTAGTGACACATGGCAACATGACTTGTCATTGTTATATAGTAATTTTTTAGTGTTAAGACTGCCGAAAGTTTTGTTATCTATGTAAAATTTATATAGAATTTAACTACAAGTATTGCTAGTTTATAATACATATAGTAGTACAACAAGATCCCTTAGGAATTTATTAGTTTTAAGTTAGTGTGAAAAGAGTAGAGGAGAGATGAACTCCCCCATCAGCTGTGGATGGATGGATGGATGGATGTATTACGAACATTCAATGAAATGTTGGTGCTTAAATGTCATAATTAATAGAAAAAAACAAATACGAAATAAAATATAAAATAAATATAAATTGAAGAAGTGAAGTATATTTTTGTACCATTTTGGCAAAAATTTGTAAATAACATTTTCGTAACTATCCAGTTATCCGACTCAAACTTTTGGAACCTCTTTAAGGCATAAGGACATGTCAACTTTTTCGTTTAGCTTTTAAATTGACTTCCACTTATCTCAGGCATTTAAATATTTCCCAACTTGTTATAAAAGTCCTAAAAAATATAAATTAAAAAAAAAATTTTTAAACAAATAGTTAAAAGACAAATCGACTTCAGCCATACACAAAGTTAAACATTGTTATACCCTTCACCACGCACATGAACAGAGTGAAGGGTATATTAATTTTGTTCTTCCATTTGTAACGCCCATAAGGAGGCGTGGTAGGTATGACAATATATATATACCGTGACCGTCTGTCCGTCCGTCTGTCTGTCCCCGTGATTAAAGCCGCAGCTTAAGAGATATCGAGCTGAAATTTGGAATGCAGGCTTCTATCCTCAAAGCGGTGGAGGTAAAGTTCTAAGATGAGCCCGATCGGTCTAAAACTACTCCCACCTCCCATACAAACTGTCCCTGCGATTACAGCCGTAGTTTAAGGGCAATCAAGCTGAAATTTTGTATGTGAGCTTCCCTACACTAAGCGGAGGTTAAGTAGTAAGATGAGACCGATCGGTAAAAAACTACTCCCACCTCCCATACAAAATTCCTTATTTTGGAGGTGTCCGTATGTCAGTCCCCGCGATTACAGCAGTAATTTAAGCTTTGCTGCTCTTAATGGGGGTTGAGTTTTTAGATGAGCCCGATCGGTCTAAAACTTCCACTTCCCATACAAACTCCCCCTTTTTGCGGTCTGTCCCTGCGATTACAGCCGTAGTTTAAGGGCAATCAAGCTGAAATTTTGTATGCAAGCTTCCCTACACCAAGTGGAGGTTAAGTAATAAGATGAGACCGATCGGTCAAAAACTACTCTCACGTCCCATATATAATCCCTCTTTTTGGGGGTGTCCGTATATCAGTCCCCGCGATTACATTATAAATTTACGAGCAATCAACCTGAAATGTTGTATGTAAGCTTTGCTGCCCTAAATGGAGGTTGAGTTCTAAGATGAGCCCGATCGGTCAAAAACTACTCCCAACTCCCATACAAACTCCCCCATTTTGGGGTCTATACCTACGATTACAGTTGTGGTTTAAGGGCAATCAAGCTAAAATTTTGAATGCAAGCTTCCCTACACCAAGTGGAGGTTGAGTAGTAAGATGAGACCGACCGGTCAAAAACTACTCTCACGTCCCATATATAATCCCTCTTTTTGGGGGTGTCCGTATATCAGTCCCCGCGATAACATTATTAATTTAAGAGCAATCAAGCTGAAATATTGTATGAAAGCTTTTCTGCTCTAAGCGGAGGTTGAGTATGAAAATGAGACCGATCGGTCAAAAACTACTCCCACCTCCCATACTAACTGTCCCTTTGTGGGGTCTGTCTCTGCGATTGCAGACGTATTTTAAGAGGACTATAGCTGACATTTTGTACGCAAGATTCAATATCTAAGCGGAGGCTACTTTCTACGATAAGCAATGTCGGTCAAAAACTACTCCCACCTCCCATTCTAACTACCTTTTTTGGGGTGTCCGCGTAACTGCCCCCGCGATTATAGCCGTAGGTTAGGAAATATTAAGCTGAAATTGTATATGTAAGCTTTAATCATATAGTAGGAGCTTACGTTGTAAGATGAGCAATTTCGGACCAATACTTCTCCCACCTTCAATACAAACTCCCTCTTTTTGGGGGTGTCCGTCTGTATGTCCCTATAGTTTATGAGCTTTCGGGCTGAAATTTGGTATGTAACTTCTGTCCAGAAGCACAGGTTAAGTTCTAAGATAAGCATGATCGGATTTGAACTACTCCCACATGCCACACAACTTCCCATTTTTGGTGAGTTACAAAATTCATAAAAATATGCTCTGATCATATAAACAATTCAAGCTCAGTATTATATTCGACGATGCTCTATTCTACTCTATGTCCGTTATTAAATCGTCGTTTAAACTTTTAAAGTGTATATGTTAAAATTTCTGCTACTCCCACATACACATGCAAACTCCAATTTTTTTTGGTATGTCCGCCCAACTGCTCCCGCGATTACAGCCGTAGGATAGGAAATATCAATATGAAATTTGGTATGCAAGCTTATGTTTTCTGAGCGTAACATTTAGAAAAAAAATTATTGACAAAAAATGGATGTGTGAAACTAAAAGTAACATCCGCCTCTCACCAACTCCCCTGTTTTGTGGTACAAAGTTTAATAAAATGTAGTTGTAGTGCAAATAACTTGTTTTATCACCATTTCTACAAATGGTGAAGGGTATCTGAGCTTCGGCATAGCCGAAGATAATCACCTTATTAGTTTTTCTTTATTTGCGCTCGCAATTATTGAAAATATTAAACGATTTGTGGCAAATAAATTCCTAACATTTTGGGTTTGCATTGTATCAGTCATCTCTGCGCAAAGCTTTCAGGTGAATTCAAAAGGACTATGGACACAGTTATGAAAATTGTGAACCATTTGCTTTCTCATTCGTCTTTGCAACATCGCTTACTCGTTACTTCAAGAGTGTAATACTGACTGAAAACACACAATCAGACGCCTAAAGAGAGATACAATATTTTACCGAACCCCAGTACTTTTTGCCTCCTAACATTTTTACCAGACTTACATACCCCCTGTCTTCACACCAAGGGGTTTCCGCATACACAAATCAAATTTTTATAAAATTTGCTCCCATCGCACTAACTGCCCCAAAGGTGCCTCTTGAGGAATCAAATGTATGACCAACGACTCTAGGAGGCGGCAATGGAGCGGCAGGAGCTGATTTCATAAAAAAATATATAATATAAAAAAAATTGTATGGGGACCACTTAAGGTTTGAAGATTGAGTGTAAATATGTTCTGAGCAACTGTTTGCGTTGCAAAAATATAAGGGATCTATCGTACATTTGACTCTTAGGATAGCTTTAAAGTCGACGGAAAACTTGTTTTTTTTTGGTTTTTGGGCTCCTGTCCCATAATAAGAAAATTCCCCCAAACCAGTAAGAAAGTTTCAGTCGGGCGTCCCGACTTACATATACCATCACCCTCAGTAAAATAAAAAAAATTGCTATTATATTGATATTATTACTCGATTTCTAAAGTGGGTGGAGTGGTAAATTTGTATGGGAGGTACTAGAAGGGGCGTGTCTAGACTTCTAGGTTTATCCTCCAAAACTTTATCCTGTTATAGCTTTACTAAATATAGAGTTTGGGCACGATAGCGTTGGATGTATTGATATTATTACTCCATCTCTGAAGTGGGCGGAAAGGTACATTTGTATGGGAGGTCCCATAAGGGGCGCCGCTAGACTTCCAATTTTTTCTCCTGTTATAACTAAATAAAATACAGAATTGGGGCACGATCGTGTCGAGAATATTGATATTATTACTCCATCTCTAAAGTGGGCGGTGTGGTACATTTGTATGGGAGGTTCCAGAAGGGGCGTATCTAGACATCCAGATCTTTTCTCCAAAACTTTATCCTGTTATAGCTTTACTAAATACAGAATTTGGGCACGATCGTGTCAAGTGTATTGATATTATTATTCCATCTCTAAAGTAGGCGGAAAGGTACATTTGTATGGGAGGTACCAGAATGGGCGTGTCTAGACTTCCAGATTGTGGTGTGGCTAGACTTTTAGTTTTTTTTTCTCAAAAACTGTATCCTGCTATAGCTTTACTAAAATAAAGTATTTGGGTATGATCGCTTGGATTTATTGATATTTCTACTCCATCTCTAAAGTGGGCGGAAAAGTACATTTGTATGGGAGGTACCAGAAGGGGCGTGGCTAGACTTCCAATAGTTTTTCCAAAACATTATCTTGTTATAAGTTAACAAAATACATAATTTGGGCACGATCGTTTCGAGTGTATTGATATTATAACTCCATCTCTAAAGTGGGCGGAGTGGTACATTTGTATGGGTGGTACCAGAATGGGCGTGGCAAGACTTTCAATTTTTTTTCCAAAACTTTATTCCGTTATAGCTTTATTAAATGCAGAATTTGGGAACGATCGAGTTCGATGTATTGATATTACCAGAAGGGGCGTGGTCATGTAGCCCATTTTCAATACCGAAAGTAGTTTTGGAAAAATATTATCTCGTGCAAAATTTCAAAACATTTGGTGGCGTCTTTCGAAAGTTATCATGCGCACCAGTCGGACATGGCTCAAATGACTTAAAAAGTCATGAATTGAATTTGGTTCAAAGAAACCTAGGGTCTAAAGTGACTCCTTCTATGTGTTGGACTTTTGGGTAGTATCAAATGATATATACCCTCATCCCTAATGGTGATGATATAATACAAAATTGTATGAGGACCACCATAACGGTTAAAGATAAAGGGTAGATATGTTCTGACAAACTGTTCGGCTTGCAAAAATATTGGAGGTTGGTCATACATTTGACTCCTCTAGGGGCACCTTTGGGCAAGTTGCAGCAGTGGAGCAAATTTAAAAAATTGTATGTGTGCACCTTTAGGGGGTCAAGATATGGGGTAGGTGTGTTTGGGGAAAGTGTTAAAATTAGTGGGGCTGTCATACATTTTATCCCTATAGGGGCTACTTCGGGGCAGTTCCGGGGCTTGTTGTAGACTTTTTCACCTTCCCCACGATAACTTTCAGAGGACGCAAATGTTTTGTAATTTAGTGCGAGTTAATATTTCCGCAAAACTACTTACGTTTTTGGGGACTGGTCGTGGCATGACGATCCCAGGTTCAACACCTGGCTCCAGTCATCTAAAAATAAAAATAAATTCTTTCATTGCCGGCCCCCTCGATGTTGTCGTCAGCAACTTCGCAACTTCAAACAGTGACGTTCGCATTCGTCGATAAACGACCTCATTCATGGGGTGTAAATGGAAATTAAGTTGTTTTTTTTACTTACTAGTTATAATAAATTATAACTATTCAAGGTTCCACTGCCGTTTTGTAATAGATTATCGCCTGAAAATATGCAATGATTATTTCAAAATTTTCATATTTTTTTCTGCTTCAACTGACGTTCGTTAAAAATTGAATTTAACTGAGAAGAAACAACGTACAACAGTAAATATTTAATAAAATTCTGTTCAACATGACCTCAACGACGGAGGAGCTGCAACTGGATAAAGACAGACAGCTATGGCGTGACTTGACCGCATATTGGATTTTGGGTCTTTGTAACAATTATGGTTATAATGTAATGTTAAGTGCAGCTCATGATATAATAGCACAATTCAGTCATGGGGTAAATATATGAAATTGATAAAAAAAACACCAAAGTAAAATTTAAGATTAAGAAATGTGGTAATGGGGCTAAAGGAATGAGTTTTGCATCGCTTCTCATATCACTTCTCATACAACTGCCAATGCAAAATCGTGAAAAATTTTTGAGTTCTTAAGTTCTGAGCTACTGTTTTAAGATTCACTAAGTTTTTGCATTGTTTTTGTAGGATCTTATTCGCTCTTTCGGTGAAGCTGGTAAAAGTCGCCAGTGTAATTATATGTCTACCGGAGCTGTACTATTGGCGGATATTTTGCCCTCTCTGTTTGCTAAAATGTTAATGCCTTTTGTGCCATTCTGTATCAAGTAAGTACTATTAAGTTCTTAAGGGCTAATACTTAAATCTAGTTCTAAAATATTGTGTCTCTTAAAGTTTTCGTGTCGCGATTGCTATACTATTTTCCATGGCCAGTTATATACTAGTGGCCTTTGCTACAGCAGAATGGATGGCTCTGCTGGGTGTAGTGCTAACATCTGCAGGTTCGGGTATGGGTGAAGCGACTTTCATGGCATATTCTTCAAGTTTTAATAAGTAAGTATAAGGGCGATATTTTTCCATAATGAAATTTATGATAGATTTACCAATAAAGCTGCATTTGGTGGGCTAATCTATAAATATATAAAATAATTTTTTGTTAAAAATTTTTCCCTTAAAAATTTCTCTATTAAAAACATTTTATTGCTCTTTCAGAAACGTTGTCTCCACTTGGTCGTCGGGTACAGGTGGTGCTGGTATCATAGGCTCCCTGTCCTATGCCTCTCTGATTGCCTTTGGTCTAAGTCCTCGTAATACCATGCTAATCATGTTGATATTTCCACTCATAGAAGCAGCAGATTTTTGGATTCTCTTAAGGAATCCCAAAAATATACCAAAGTCGTTAATAAGAGATTTTACATCTAAAGAAATAGCCGCTGATGTGGCCCATGCAACACTCAAGGAAAAAGTTTTCTACATAAAAGAACTATTGCCATATATGATGCCTCTGATATTGGTATACTTTTGCGAGTACTTTATAAATCAGGGACTGGTAATACAATTTTGTTCGCTAAAGATTTTATTAAAAATATGTTTTATATGGTATTTCTCTCTCTCTCTCTCTCTATCTCTCTCTCTCTCTCTCTCTCTCTCTCTCTCTCTCTCTCTCTTAGTTCGAATTGGTTCACTTTGATAATATCTTCTTGGACAAACCGGCCCAATACCGTTGGCTTAATGTGGACTATCAGATTGGTGTTTTTATCTCTAGATCTTCGGTGAATATCATACAATTTCCCCATATATGGCTAATGTCATGTTTCCAGTGTCTTAATGTTGTGTACTTTTTGACCGAGGTCATTTATTATCACACTCCCAGTATATGGATTACATTTGCCATTGTCCTGTGGGAAGGTTTGTTGGGCGGTGGCGCCTATGTTAATACATTTTATCGCATGTCAAAGGAAATAACTCCCAATAAGCGTCGTTATGCCTTAAGTATTGTTATACAGTCTGATTCATTTGGTATTGCTATAGCGGGTGTTTTGGCCTTACCAATACATAATGCCATTTGTGGCATGCCACTGGCCGAGAGAAAAGTGGTTTGGTAGATACGGCTGGGACAAGTTGTTTTTTTAGAATTATATAATTTTAAGGTGAAATAAAGGATTTCCACTGTAAATAACAAATAATAAATTTTGTCATTTGCAAATTTAGAGGCTTTACTGTAAAGGTAAGGTGTCTTAGGTTTCACATATTTGTACTATTACACAGTACAACACATGATTTTGGGACTTAGTTTTGAGAACTGCACGTGAAAGTTGCCCCAATAAGAAGAAGTTCTGCATCATTCGTTGTGTCAAGTTACATGCCATAATAATTTAATATCAACTTGAAGTTAGCAAGTATCGTATAGGGGAATTTGTCACGTTTTAGGCTCAGGTTGGTGGGCAGAATAACTAGATTAGTCCTTAACTGTTTCTTATACAAATTTACCAGTATGAATATTTTACAAAATTATGTAATGGGATTGTAAATGGGCAGAATACCCCCCTCTGGTACCACTCATAAAAAATGACTGATTTTTGGAAAATAAGCGGACTGCTAGAGGACATTTAAATTTCAAAAAAAGTAATTATCTTGTATTTAGTAGTAGATAAACTCTTAGAAAACAAAAACCTTTGCCACACCCCTTTTGGTACCTCCTATATAAATGACCTGATCGACCTTCATAGTTTTACATACATATCACTGTAAAACTATGAATTCAATTAAATTTTGCTTAAGATGTACGCTTATGTAACTTGACTGAGGAATGAAATAAGACTATATCGATTGACCCCTTCTGGTACCTCCCACACAAAATTACATGTTTTTGGAAAAAATTATATTTCCCCCATAACTTCCAAGTGGGCACCTAGGGGATAATAAAATTTGGTCGGTGAATTTATCTCGTGGTAGAAGGCAAAATTTCAGAAAACCCAACTATTTTTACATTCATGCGACATTAACGTGATGATGATGGATAATATGTTTACTGATGAATATTTCCAGAACCACTTCGGTCGCTTATGTCACTACCCAGGATCCAGCGCCATCCTCTCAAACCAGTAACATCAGTATTTAGTATAACAATAGTTTTGTTTGCCGAGAGAGGGCTTTGTCATTAAACCGCTTGCTCAGTCCATTATAACAACTGGCGGTACAACGGTAGATGAAATCAACGTTCACCGATAGTCCCAAACGACAAGAAACTAACTACTTTTGTATGTCCTCGTTCACCGTTAGACCCCCCTTTGGTTCATTCGTTTCTGAATATCTGAGAAGACAGCAGTCACATTTCACTGTATTCGACCACTGAAGTCTACGTCATCAACGAATCCAAGTAGCATAAGGGGTTTTGTAAACTATTGTGCCAGTGTTTCCGTAAATATGTTAAAAAGATCATACGGTAGACCCTTGCCCTTTCTATGGCCTCTTCTGGTATATATTGAATAGTTAGATAAGGTCTTTGCCACTCTTCAATTAAGATATCTTGTCGGCCAGTGTCATTTCGCAAAGTCGTATCGGCTTTGCAGAAATACCAAAGTCTTCCATGGCTTCAGGTCATTTCTGAGCTATCGGTCTGTACAAGTTAGTTTTATATTCCAAAAAAGGAAGGTCATGTTCGATCTGGCCTGATGGTGTGGTGCTATTCACTGAATAGGCGCCGATCATGCGGATGCCGAGGAATCGGTGCCTGTTTTAGTAATTTACAATTTCGCCCCTCGGGTAGGATTAATAAGTTGTAAAGGTAAATTAAGTTCATCCCTCTTGGATTTATCAAGTCTTAAGCCATAGTAATAAGTTAAACTTGATTTTAGTCATTTTTAAAAGGCTGATACCGCGGTAGTTGGTGCCCACACTTGGATCGCCATTCTAAGAAAACACCCAGATTTAAATAATCGGGCATGCAATCCTTTAGCCAAATCATGTGCATTAGGGTGGGTCGATTTAAAAATCGCCCAAGTGATAAGGAAAATCGTATTCTAAGGATGAAAATAAGAAACTTTCACCGAGGAACCATACCTCTAAAACGAATTCTGATGTCCCGACTTTTGAAAAATCTCACTTTGACCCATTAGGAATCCCCCAATCGTGTCCAAATGTAGGCCGACTCCCACTAACTTTGGGGGGCCGACCCACCCATGCCAGTGGCACAACCACTGAAAACCGTAGGGGGTTCAGCATACACATTTAAAAAAATTAAAATTTTTGGCACGGAAAATTCAATCTTTTCCGTAGCAGGGGCTTATTTTTCAACTCAATTTCTTGAAAGCCGTCCACCACCTGAAAAAATATAATAAAACGAGTAAGAAAGTTTCAGTCGGGCAACCCGACTTACATAAACCATCACCCTCAGTACAACAAACCATTTTCTATTATACTGATATTATTATTCGATTTCTGAAGTGGGCGGAGTGGTACATTTGTATGGGAGGTACCAGAAGGGGCGTGTCTAAACTTCCAGATTTTTTCTCTAAAACTTTTTTCTGCTTGAACGTTAGGTTTATTTATAATATTAATCGATTTTTAATGTTTGCGGTACCAGATGTGTATGGGAGGTACCAGATGGGGCGTGGCTAGACTTCCAATTTTTCCCTCAAAAACTGTATCCTGCTATATATTTACTAAAGAAAGAATTTGGGTACGGTCGTTGGATTTATTCATATTATTACTCCATCTTTAAAGTGGCCGGAAAGGTTCATTTGTATGGGAGGTACCGGAAGGGGCGTGGGTAGACCTGCAATTTTTTTTCGAAAACTTTCTCCTATAATAGCTGTACTAAGTAGAGAATTTGGGTTCGACCCCGTTAGGTGTATTGGTATTATTACTCGATATCTAAAATGGGTGGAATGATGTATTTGTATGGGAGGTACCAGAAGGGGCGGAGCCATCTAGCCCATTTTCAATACCGTAAGAAATTTTGTGGAATTATTAACTCGTGCAAAACTTTAAAACATTTGGGTGCGTATTTCAAAAGTTATCGTGTGAACCAGCCGGACAGCCAGACAGACGAACATGGCTCAAACGACTTAAAACGTCATGAATAGAATTTGGTTCAAAGAAACTTAGGGTCTAAAGTGATTCCTTATATGTGTTACACTTTTGGGTCGTATCAAATGATATATACCCTCATCCCTAAGGGTGATGGTATAAAAAACTGGAAGTCTAGCCACGCACAGTGGAAAATTTTAGTCCTTTTCGGATCAAAAATCTTTTTGTTCTTAGAGATAGAGTTCTGAAATTTTGCACGAATAATCTTAAATGTATTTGAAATTATTCTATAAAATATGAGCCAAATTAAACCAGAACTTATTTCAGAACAAAGGTACATATATTTGGTACCATTTTAGATACGAAAAAAAGTGTAAGGCATTAAAACAGACGAGTTAGACCCCAAGTATCTTAAGACCAAATTCGTTTCAGGACTTTTTAAAACGATTGAGCTATGTCCGTCTGTCTGGCTGGCTGGATGGCTAATCAGCAGGATAACTAGAGTAAACCTTAACGGATCAGTATGAAAATTTACGAGTATTAATATTTTTCAAAACGAACTTATGGGATTGAAAATGGGCAGTATACTGGTACCTCCCATACAAAATTACCTATTTTTGGATAATTGATATTTCTTTCATAACTTCCAAACGGACGATCGTAGGATATTTAAATTTGGTCAGTTTATTTATCTTGCAAAAGTAGACGAACAATAAGAAAACCGAAACCTTTGCCATACCCCTTCTGGTACCTCCCATACAAATGACCTAATTGACCCTCATAGTATTACATACATATCTTTTTTTAACTAAACTGAATTCTCTCAAATTTTGCATATGATGTTTGCGTATGAAAACTGGACTCAGCAATGAATATGAACTATATCGGTTCACGCTTTCTGGTACCTCCCATACAAAATGACCTATTTTTGCAAATTTAATATTTCGCCCATAACTTCCAAACGGACACTTAGAGGATAATGAAAAATGGTCACTTAATTTATCTTGCGATAGGAAGCAAACCGTCAGAAAACCTTACTATTTGACGCACCCCTTCTGGTACCTCCCATACAAATTCCCGAATTCACCCTCATAGTCCTACATACATATCTTTTTTTGTAAGTACAATGAATTCAGTCAAATTTGGCGTAACTTTTACGGTTATGAAAATTTGAATCAGGAATGAATACGGATTATATCGGATCACCCCTTCTGGTACCTTCCATACAAAATTACCTATTTTTGAAAAATTAATATTTATCCCATAATTTCCAAACGGACACTTGGGGGGTAATAAAAATTGGTCAATTAATTTATCTTGTGACATGAAGCAAAACCTTAAAAAACATAACTATTTGACGCACCCCTTCTGGTACCTCCCATACAAAATACCGAACATACCCCCATAGTTTTAAATACATATATTTTTGTAATTACAGTGAATACAGTCGAATTTTGTGTAAGTTGTACAGTTATGATAATTTGAATAAGGAATGAATATGGATTATACCTCTGGTACCTCCCATACAAAATGACCTTGTTTGGAAATGACCTTGTAATAGGAATTATTATTGGGTGATGGTATTTATCAGTACTGGTTTATATTATTAATCGATTTCTAAAGTTGGCGGTACCAGATGTGTAGCGGAGGTACCAGATGGAGCGTGGCTAGACTTCCAATTTTTTCCTCAAAAACTGTATCCTGCTATATATTTACTAAAAAAAGAATTTGGGTACGGTCGTTGGATTTATTCATGTTATTACTCCATCTTTAAAGTGGGCGGAAAGGTACATTTGTATGGGACGTACCGGAAGGGGCGTGGGTAGACCTCCAATTTTTGTCCAAAACTTTCTCCTATAATAGCTGTACTAAGTAGAGAATTTGGGTACGATCCCGTAAGGCGTATTGATATTATTACTCGATTTATAAAGTGGGCGGAATGATGTATTTGTATGGGAGGTACCAGAAATGGCGGGGCCATGTAGCCCATTTGCAATACCGTAAGTAGTTTTGCGGAAATATTATCTCGTGCAAAACATTTGTTGTGTCTTTCGAAAGTTATCGTGCGCAGCAGCCGGACAGCCAGACGGACATGGCTCAAACGACTTAAAACGTCATGAATCGAATTTTGTTCAAAGAAACCTAGGGTTTAAAGTGAGTCCTTCTATGTGTTACACTTTTGGGTCATATCAAATGATATATACCTTCATCCTTAAGAGTGATGGTATAAAAAACTGGAAGTCTAGCCACGCCCCATTTAGTAACTCCCATACCCATCTTGTACCGCTCACTTTAGAATCGGTTAATATTATTTATTCATCTAACGTGATCGTACCTAAACTCTGTATTTAGTAAAGCTGTGACAGGATAAAGTTTTGGAGAAAAAATTGGAGCCAGCCTACTTCTGATACCTCCCATACAAATGTACCACTCCTCCTACTTTAGAAATCGAGTAATAATATCAATACGCCCATAGCGATCGAGTCCAGTTCTATATTTAGTATAGCTAAATCAGGCTAAAGTTTTGGAGAAAAAATGGAAGTCTAGCCACACCACTTATAATACGTCCCATACAATTTTACCACTCTGCCCACTTTAGAAATCGAGTAATAATATCAATATACTAGACAATATATCGATATACCCGACTGAAACTTTCTTACTGGTTATACCCGCACCCAACGGGTAGGAGGGTATATATTATTTGATACGACGCAACCAAATGTTTTAATATTTCCCAAAAACTACTTACGGTATTGAAAATGGGTTACATGGCCACGCACCTTCTGGTACCTCCCATACAAATGTACCACTCCGCTTACTTCTGAAATCGAGTAATAATAACAATATACTAGAAAATTTGTTGTTTTGCTGAGGGTGAGAATATATATAAGTCGGTTTTTCGACTAAAACGTTCTTACTGGTTTTAAAACTTATAATCAAGATTATTCTTATTCTGCATTTAAAAAAAATATATATGTTTTTTTTTTAATTCCAATTCAAATATAATAAACCTTAATTTTTCAATTAAGTTTTTTAAGTTTTTGAAAAAAATTTGTATTTTATTTTGCTATATTGCACTACACCTTTTCTAATTGTAATTCAGAAAAGGCCAACTGAAAATCAGAAATTCGTCTTGAAATTCGGAAAAGAACAATTGAAAATATGAATTTGTATTTGAAATTCGGAAAAGAACAATTGAAATTAAGAAATTCAAATTGAAATTCAGAAAAGACCAATTCAAAATCAGAAACTTAAATTGAAATTCAGAAAAGACCAATTAAAAATCAGAAAATCTACTTGAAATTCAGAAAAGAACTATTGAAATTCAGAATATAAATTGAAAATCAGAATTTATATTTAAAATTCAGAAAAGAATAATAAAAAATCAAAAATTCTTCTTGATATTCAGAAAACTTGTATTAAAAATCAGAAATTCTATTTATAATTCAGAAAATATCAATTGAAAATCAGAAATTCTACTTGAAGTTCAGAAAAGAACAATCGATATTCGGTATTTTAAGTTGAAACCCAGAATTTCTTACTGAATTTCAGAAAAGACAAATTGAAAATCAAAAATTCCAATTAAAATTCAGAATACACCAATTGAAATTCAGAAATTCTACTTGAAATTCCGAAAATACCAATTGAAAATCAGAAATTCTACTTGAAATTCAGAAAATATCAATTGAAATTCAGAATTTCAAATTGAATTGCGAAGTCAAGAGAATGCTTGCTGCATCCTTAGGTGTGATATATAAAACAGCATATTCGTGGATAATATCCGATAAAGAGGGTCCCTTGGCTCGAGGCGGTAAAAAACCTCGTCTTCTAAATGAAGATGATATAACATTATTGATAACATGGGTCGAAGCGAAACCACAATCATAAAATATGATTGACTGCCTTACCATTGAACCTAAAAGCACTTATTTCGTGTAAATATGTTTCTGATTTTCAATTGTTGTTTTTTCGGAATTTCAATTGATATTTTCTGATTATCAATTTGTCTTTTCTGAATATCAATTTTCTGATTTTCAATTGTTATTTTCTAAATTTTAATTTAAAATTCTGATTTTCAATAGTGTTTTTCCGAAATTTAATTTGATATTCTGAATTTCAATTGTTCTTTTCTGAATTTCATGTACAATTTCTGATTTGTAACTGATGTTTTCTGAATTTCAAATAGAATTTCCGAATTTCAATCGGTGTATTCTGCATTTTAATTGAAATTCCCGATTTTCATTTAGTTCTTTCTGAATTTTAAATAGAATTCCTGATTTTCAATATAAAATTCTGAATATCAATTGTTCTTTTCTGAATTTCAAGTAAATTTTCTGATTTTCAACTGATGTTTTCTGAATTTCAAGTTGAATTTCAACTGGTCTTTTCTGAATTTCAATTGAAATTTCTAAAGTTCATAAAGAAATTCTGGTTTTCAACTTAAAATTCCGAATATCAATTGTTTTTTTCTGAATTTCTAGTAAAATTTCTGATTATCAATTGGTATTTTCTGAATTCCAAGTAGAATTTCTGAATTTCACCTGGTCTTTTCTGAATATCAAGTAAATATTCTGATTTTCAATTGTTCGTTTCTGAAATAGAAATTCTGATTTTCAATTCAAAATTCTGTATTTCAATTGATCTTTTCTGAATTACAATTCTAAAAGGTGTAGAAAATATTAATTATTTTCAGCAAAATTTATCACATGGGTCAGACCTGGCGTCTATTTCACATTTAGCGGCGTGATGTGACCTCCTGCGGATTTGAACCCCTTGTGACTATAGAAAAAGCAATAGTCCTGGGCATACGGTTATCCTGTTCAACGATTTCATTCGGGCGTCTACCATGGAATTATGAGCACTCGACCGAACTAAGCTCGTCTAGACGCATAATTTAGAAGGCATAACCATTTCATTTTTCAATTATTTAACTGCTATCATATAACTTTCAACGCTATCATTTAAGTTTTCATATATTTTCTTAATGATTTTAAGGATTTTCCATTTTCTTCACGAGGTTATAAACTTTTTCACGATAAAATTCAATCAAGTGCAATTATTTCATTAGAAATTGGAAACTCCCAGATAGTTTAAATCTACTTGTCAATAAACACTCTTAAATTTGGTATATTATACTCAAACCGTATGCTCTCTTTCGTTTATTTACTTTTCCAGAGAGTTTGCGGTTAACCGATCGTGTTTATATTATTCCAACACAGTACATTGATCGTTAACTTTTGAGGAGATTTTAGCGTAGACACGACATAAAACCTTTGTGAGCTCTATCCGTTGCAGTCATTACTTAACGAGAGTTTAGGCGAACAACAACGCGCCAGTCGGACAAGACATCATTAGATACGTGTGCTAATGTAACACACTAACAATAGCGGCAACGATACACTGATCACCGGAGAGTATTAACTAGTGGGTGCGTGACGTCCGACAGTGATTAGATCTTCCGAAAATAATAAAAGCAAAACAAACGAAACAAAAACAGTGTAAACAATGCTGGGCGTTAGTGATTATCAAAGTGTGATACGCTCGCTACTCATGATGAAGAGAGATAGAGAATGAAAGAGTAATAGATGTACTCTTTTTTGTATTACTCTTTTTTCATTAAGCGGGTTTTCCGGTGTAAATCGATATGCCCTAGCAAAGATTTAAACAAAATGAAACAAAATATTTAATTGCTATTATATGTCTGTGTCTGTGTTTTTAACAAAATTAAATAAATCTTCTACAAAACATAATCTAATTAACCAAGTTTTTTTTCCATGTCCCATGAGTATGAGTAAGAGCAAACATCATCCGCAACTAATGATTTTATCTCCGTTAACTACCCTAGAAAATGAAATTTTAGTTAACCTGTGTCAAAACGTGACAGCTGACGTCTAATCTAAATAAACGTTAAAACGCAGACCAGTTGAGCAATTCAATGAATAGCAAAAATTAGACAAAGCAAATTGATGGTGGGAATTTTCTAAGATCTGTTTTGGTGGCATAAATTAATCGAGCATCGATCACTAACATAGAAAAATGGTGTGAAAAAATTAATTAAACAAAATGCAACCAATTTATTAAAATAGCACGTATGTTTAACTAAAACGTTAAAAATTATACTGTATCAGCAAATTTTTTGAGAATGAAAAGTTTTTTTTTTTTCGTTTATGTAATATATGTACGCGTATAAGTCAAAGTCAGTGGTAAAAAGAAAAAAGTTAAGTTACAGTAATAAATAAAAACGAAAATAAATATACAAATACATATAAATGTATGTATATATTTATATACATACATTCACTGCTAAAAATAATTATTACCATAACGTGCCTTTTACGTGCAAATTGAGTTAAAATTAAACATCAATTCAACCTTAAAATATTTAAATAATATTAATAATAAAAAAACTCAGCTCTGAAAACGCAATGAGGTGGAACAATAACACTTTTCCCAATCTGTGAATCAGTTAAAGTTGAATTGAATATTTCTATATTGAATTATTTAAAAGCACAAAGCGCGATCTATCTCAACTGCATAACCGAACAGAAATCTTTGAAATTTTTGAGGCTAAAAGAGAACTATACACGTTAATCTCATTAAAGTCAATGCAAGTGAATATTTAAATTTAACCCATTTTAGCCGTAACGATTAGCTGCTTTAGTGACCTATATATCGGTTAGTAGTCGATTTTCGCCATTAAGCGATTTTGACTAATTTGGTGATATGTTAATTGTATGGAAGGGTATCGAAGAGGTGGGAACACCAATAATACGAGGGTAGATTTTGAAGTACTCACCTGAAGCAGAAAATGTCAGTTGGTTATTAAAAGGAATATAAATTGCAGGCATGACAAAATTTATATTCTAACACTAATTTCATCCAAAGTTATTACATTGTCACCAATCAATAAACCAATCAATGAATGATGGTATATATTATTTAATACGAAAACCAGTAAGAAAGTTTCTGTTTCACCATCAGTAAAACGTAAAATTTTCGGAGTGGTACATTTGTATGGGAAGTACCAGAAGGAGCGTGTCTAAACTTCCAGGTTTTTCTCCAAAACCTTATCCTGTTATAGTTTTCCTAAATACAGAATTTTGGCACGATTGTGTCGAGTGTGTTGATATTAGTACTTCATCTCTAAAGTGGGCGGAGTGGTACATTTGTATGGGAGGTACCAGAAGGGGCGTGGTTAGACTTCCAATTTTTTTCCAAAAATTTATTCTGTTATAGCTTTACTAACTACAGAATTTGGGTACGATCGGGCTGGGTGTATTGATATTATTACTCTATTTCTAAAGTGGGCGGAAATATGTATCTGTATGGGAGGTACCAAAAGGGGCGTGCCTAGACTTCCAGATTTTTTTTCTCAAAAACTTTATCCTGCTTGAGCTTTACTAAACACGGAATTTGTGCACGATCGCGTTAGGTCTATTAATAATATTAATCGATTTTTAGAGTGGGCGGTACCAAATGGGTATCGGAGGTACCGGATGGGGCGAGGCTAGACTTTCAGTTTTTTCTCCAAAACTCTATATAAAGAATTTGGGTACGATCGCGTTGGATTTATTGATATTATTACTCCATTTCTAAAGTAGGAGGAAAGGTACATTTGTATAGCAGGTACCAGAAGGGGCGTGTCTAGACATTCCGTTTTTTTTTTTTTTGTTAAAAACTTTATCCTACTTGAGCTTTACTAAATACGGAATTTGGGCACGACCGCGTTATGTCTATTAATAACATTTACCGATTTCTAAAGTGGGCAGAACCAAATGGGTATAGGAGGTGCAGGCTGGGACGAGGCTAGATTTCCAGTTTCTTTTTTCAAAACTGTATCCTGCTACAGCTTTACTAAATAAAGAATTTGGGTACGATCGCATTTGATTTATTGATTAAATTACTGCATCTCTAAAGTGGACGGAAAAGTGCATTTGTATGGTAGGTACCAGAAGGGGCGTGGTTAGACTTCCAATTTTTTTCCAAAACTTTATCCTGTTATAGCTTTACTAAATACAGAATTTGGGTACGATCAGGTTAGGTGTATTGATATTATTACTCGGTCTCAAAGTGGGTGGAATGATGTATTTGTATGGGAGGTACTAGAAGAAGCGGGGCCATATAGCCCATTTACAATACCGTAAATAGTTTTAGGGAAATATTAACTCGTGCAAAATTTCAAATCAGCCGGACAGACAAACAGACGGACATGGCACAAAAGACTTAAAAAGTCATGAATCGAATTTGGTTCAAAGAAACCTAGGGTCGAAAGTGACTCCTTCTATGTGTTACACTTTTGATTTGATGATGATTTGAGGATATGCACCTGGAATGTTAGAACACTGTATAGGCCAAGTGCCTCCATCCAGCTGGCGGAAGTCCTCGAATACAAGGCTGACATAATCCGGCGGAGGGGCGACATCTACTATAGTGGCCATGCTGATTTGTGTTTAACAATAGATTGCGACACCTAGTCTCAAGGTTCAACCCGGGGTGTGAACGAATAGCCACCATAAGAGTCAAAATAAAGTTTTTCCACATAACACTTATATGTGCCCATGTTCCGACAGAAGAAAAAAGCGAAGAGGACAAAGACGAATTCTACGAGAGCCTAGAAAATGTATATGACCATAGCACGAGCCATGACATCAAAGTAGGCAGACATCAAAGTAGTAGGATACCGCATTTGAGCCTACCATCGGAAAATTCAGTCTGCACACCGAAACGTCGAACAATGGCATCAGACTGATTGATTTCTTTGCGGCTAGAAATATGGTAGTTAGCAGTACTAGATTTGACCATAAAAATATTCAAAATACAACACGGTTATCTCTAGATCAATTGACAAGGAATCAGATAGATCACGTGGTAGTCGATGGAAGACACGCATCGAGTGTTGTGGACGTACGAGTGATCAGGGGTGCGAACATTGACTCCGAGCACTACTTTACCGCAGTTAAGGTACGCACAAGGCTAGGCATGACGAAAAACGTACGTAAACAGGCACAATGAAAACTGGAAATCGGTAAACTGCGGACCACAGGGGTAGCGGACGCCAATTCCAACCACCTAACTCAACTGCTGCGGAATGTTCCAACCTCTGACAATATCAGCTCGCAGTGGCAATATATAGACGAATCCATGGAACGGACTGTGAGAAGCGTACTTGGGTACTCAAAGTAGTCTCAAGATGATGCCTGGTACGGTAATGAATGTCGCAATGCCTCGAAAGAGACGCATACAGGCGAAACTGCAGCCAATGGCAACCCGAGCAGTTAGTGAACGGTATAGGAAGAAGAAACGGGAGGCAACTCGTAATAAAAGGAACTAAAAAAGACACATGATGAGTGCACTAAGGTGCTCCGAAGCAGACGGAAATGGAGTAATGGCGAGAATGCGTGGAGTAGGATTGCCCTCCTGCAAGGACAGCGATGGCCAGCTAGCGGCGACGGATCCGAATAACGTTCTGAAGATATGGAGAGATATTTCAGCAATCTACTGAATACGGACACCACTCCAGAAGATCCCGCACTAATCCATGACGATGGTATTAACTGTCCACATCCGAGCCAGAGCGGGATCCCGCCTTAAATATAACAGATGGTCTCCCTGTCGAATTGTTTAAGGCAGTCGGGGAGGAGTTGATTAGGAGCATCCATCAGCTCATGGTGAACAACTGGCTAGAGAAGAGCATGCCCGGGGATTGGAGTCTCAACCTGTTATGTCCCATATACAAAAAATTAGATCGTACTGAATGTAAAGACTACAGTGGAATAAGCCTATTACCAATTGCGTACAAGGTCATTTCGAGCATATTGTATGAAGGTCTAAAGCTAATTGTAGAACATTTAATTGGACCTTATCAGTGCGGCTTTAGAACTGGAAAATATACGATGGATCAAATATTCACTTTACGACAAAATCCTCATGAAAAGCAGATCGACACCTACCACCTCTTTGTCGACTACAAATCTGCCTTCGACTCTCCGATAAGGAACAGGCTTTATGAGGCCATGTCTGAGTTTGGTATTCCTGCAAAGCTAATTCAACTTTTCAGATGTACTTTAGAAAACACCAAGTCTCCGGTTAAGATTGGTAAGGATCACTCAGAACCATTCAACACGGAAACAGGTCTCAGGCAGGGTGATAGCTTGTCCTGTACACTATTTAATATAGTTATGGAGAAGATGATGAGAAAGTCTGGTGTCTAAATGTCTGGCACCCACCATATTTGACAAGTTGCACATGCCACTAGCCTATGCCGAAGATATAGGTTACATTGGCCGAAATCTGCGGTATGTTACTGTAGTATTCTCAACACTGGATAAGGAGTCAGCAAAAAAGGTATAGTGATTTCGACGACCAAAGAGTTCTCTCGATGGGGACGCACCGTGAACGTTGACAGTTATTGTTTTGAGGTTGTAAATGAATTTACCTACTTCGGATCTTCGGTAAAAAAGAAAAATGTTGTTGGCCAAGAAATCAAGCTGAGAATAATGCTCGCTAATAGATGTTTTTACGGACTTTGGCAGCACTTTAGTAACACCATACTACTAAGAATAATAATACTAAGATACTAAGAAACAGCAGGTGCTAGTTTTACACTTTCTGTTGTATGCTGTCGAATCGTGGGTGCTTACGACAACGGACATACAAAACCTGGGAGTATTCGAGAGAAAGGAATCCGAAAAATATATGGAAATATCTATGGCGATGGCGAGTTTCGCCATTGTTGAACCATGAGCTGTATGATCTTTACCACGACATCGACGTAGCTAAAATAGTCAAAATGCAATGACTACGATGGCTGGGACATATTGACAGAATGGATGTAAATGCTCCAGCGAGAAAGGTGTTTGAAGACGAAGCTGAAGGACGGCGCAGAGCAGGGAGACCCAAACTTCGTTGGAAGGACCAAGTGGTTGGCGACATGCCACCATCTAGTACAGTCAACAGCTTAAGGTAGCCCATGGGCAACATGAGCGAAAGAGCCACACATGTATTCTTACACACATCGAACGAAAACAAACAACCCAGCGGTAAATGAAACGAAATACCTATTAGGTAATCCATGACATCAGTATGATATTGTAAGCGAGGATCTAGGTACTTGAATGTAACGCGTGTGTAATGTATAAAATATCGTCCCCAGATTATAACTTCTATTAAAATGACACCTACTGACATCGCCACTTACTTTGTAATCAAACGTGTTATCAAGCTCACATAAAACTCCGCTTAAAATGTAGTTGCATCGCGTAATGGCACTTACTAACATCTTCCCTTACTTTGTAAGCAAAAGCGCACCGATTAAACGGCCTACGACACTCCTGTGTAAATGTAAGGGAATCATCAATGATTGCTACTAAATATAGCTGACATCAGTGATTACGTAATGGGTATATTTACCGCTGGGATATTTTATTTCAGCGGGCGACAGATAACCGTTATGTCATACAACATCAATGTTGTTTATTTTAAAGTGTTTGTAAATAGAATACCTTGAGCTCTTTTTAGATGTTTACTTCAAGTTGCGTCTACGAAAGATAAGCATGTCTATAGAGAATCTAAAAATATGGATAACAAAGGTGACAGTGAATATTCTCTAATTATGTACATTTAAATGAAAAAAGTGTTGTTTTTGCAATAAAAATTGTTTTTTTTGTTTATATCCTCTAGAAAAAGTGTAACGCATTTAAGGGACGAGTTGGAAAATGCATAAAGTGGTATTGGATGATCATCGGCAACCTTAAAGTCGATGCGGTGTTAAAAGATTTTCTAACAATTACGAGTTGTAGGCAGTTCTAACTAAAGCCAGTTTTACGAGTTAATATTTCGCAAGATTTGCTAGCCACGCCCATTCCGCCCACTTTAGAGATGGAGTAATTATATCAATACACTCGACACCATCGTTCCCGAATTCTACATCAAGTAAAGCTTAAGCAAGATGAAGTTTTTGGGGAAAAAACCTAAAGTGTAGCCACACCCCTTCTGGTACTTCCCATACAAATGTACCACTCCGCCCACTTTAGAAATCGAGTAATAATACTAATATACTAGAAGATTTTATGTTTTCCTGAGGGTGAGGGTATATGTAAGTCGACTGAAACTTACTGGTTTATGGTACCAAAAAGTATTTTGTTGTATGGCACCAAAAAAAATTTTTTATACAAAAAGGTACAGTTTATGGTAAAATTTATTGTGCCAAAACGTACTATTTACTGCAACAAAAAGTACAGTTCATTGTACTAAAAAGTACAACTTATCGTACCAAATAGTACAATTTATAGTATCAAAAAGAACAACTTAACGTACCAAATAGTACAATTCAGTGTACCAAAAATTGATATTTTACTATAAAATACTTTTATTGTAACAAATATTACAATTTAATTTAACCGAAAAGTACTTTTATTGTACAACAAAATACAGTTTACTGTACCAAAAAGTATTTTTTTTTTGTACCAAAAACAATTTTTGTTCCACGAAAAAGATCCCGAATTGTGCCACAAATTCTTTGTATTGAATCAACAAACATTTTTATTGTATCAAAAAGTTTTGCTGTTGTACCAAAAAAACAAGAGCTACATTTTGCTTCTCCATCAAGCAAAAACGACACCACTGATGGTCACACTATTCTAGTCAAATAAGAATAGGCAGACTTCAAACATTTAAATGATTAACTGCTTTTATTGACATAACAGATACCCAGGGGTAAATGAAACGAAGTACATATTTAGTAATCCATGACACCAGTATGACATTGTAAGCGAGTGATGTAAGTACTTAGAACGTTACGCGTGTGCAATCTAAAAACTATCATCCACTCATTATAACTCCGATTAGAATAGCACCTATTGACATCGCAACTTACTTCGTAATCAAACGTGTTATGAAGCTCGCTAAATAGTCTTGAGTTATTGCAAAAGAGCCTAAAACGTGACAAATTCCCCTATACGATACTTACTTACTTCAAATCGATATTAAATTATAATGGCATGTAACTTGACAAAGCGAATGATGCAGAACTTCTACTTTTTGGTGGTACTTTCACGTGAAGTTCTCAGAATTGAGTCCCAAAATCATGTGTTGTACTGTGTTAGTAAAGCAATTGCATTTGTGCACGACTCTAGTTCTACTATAAATAGGCTATGGAAAAAGTGTATGAGAAATTGTTTTCCCAAATTTGTTGTGATGCTTTGTTAGGGCAGCTAATTTTGGAACCGCTCTTTACATAATAAATCTGGTCGTGATGTTTCTATGAAGATTTTAACATTTCATGTTTCAATCCTTTCCCTTTGCACATACAATGCTGGTGCTCGAGCTACCTTACAGGCTGGCTGTGGTGATAAAACTAAGTTTCAGAGAAAGCCACTTTACTTGCACTGATCATTCGCGCCAAAGTTGTGGTGTGGCAGGACTATCTGTATTTCAAATTGTGCGATAAAACTTTAGTGGGAGAAGGGTAACCGTAATTTTGACCCTACTGGAAAATTATAAACTTTTATTAAGAATTGTACACATTATTTTGAGAAATTATTAGAAAAGTCATTCTAAAAAGTGTTAAAAACCAGTAAGAAAGTTTCTGTCGGGCAACCCGACTTACATATACCATCACCCTCAGTACAACAAAACATATTCTATTATACTAATATTATTACTCGATTTCTAAAGTGGGCGGAGTGGTACATTTGTATGCGAGGTACCAGAAGGGGCGTGTCTAGACTTCCGGATTATTTCTCCAAAATTTTATCATGTTATACCTTTACTAAATACAGAATTTGGGCACGATGTCGTTGGGCGTATTGATATTATTACTCCATCTTTAAAGTAGGCGAAGTGGTACATTTGTATGGGAGGTACCTATGGTGTTCAAAACCGAAACCGAAAACCCGTAAACCGGTTTTTTTTATTTAAAACCGTATGCCGGTTTTTGCAAAAGTGTCATTTTCGAATAACCGGTTTAACCGAGTTTTTTCCTTCGGGATCTCGGTTTTTTTAAAATTGCTTTGTTGCAACTCTAAAAGGAGTTATTGAAAAAGTAAAAATTTTAAAATTGAATTTGAAATTAATTTAGAATAAACTTTTTACATTTTTTAACCGAGAATGTTATTAGAAGCTTTGTAAAATTTTAAAATTCAATAAAATTTTAAAATTTAATTTTAAATTAATTTAGAAAAATCTTTTTACGCGTTATTTAAGTGGATCTACAAGTCGAAGTGAATCTCGCCGACGATGATAATGATGATGCGGTGAAATAGTGGAAGTCGAAAAATCATAAAAACGTGTCCTAAATTATTGCAAAATTGTGGAAGCATGTTAATGCATTTAACAAGTCGAGCGAAAAACAAAGAAAATTGCAGAGCTATTTTTTCCAGGAGCACAATAAAGAACTAAGGCTCATTTTCGATGTGAAACGCCGGTGGAGCTCTTTATCTGCAATGATTGAACAGTTTCTAAGAACTAACCCATGTGTCAACCATGCGCTTACAAGAAATAACCATTTTGAGAGATTTAAGCTCAGCGCTTCAGCCTTTAGTCCTCGCAATTAAAAGATTATTAAATGATTCAAAAATATAGACTCGGTATATTCTCGGCAGCTGCGAGACAAAGTTATACCATGATTTAAGGAAAGAAGAATACAAACATTGAATAGCCTAATTATATATCTTAGCTTCGGAAAATATCCTACAAGCTTTTCCTGTGTAAAGTATTCTAAAAAGACGGAAACGATAGAATATGCGAACGAACTTTTTAAAAGACTTTATCCTACAATTTCCCTAACAACGGCAGAGTCTAGTAACAGTTCAGATAGTGAGATGGTGGAATCTCCTAATGGCGGTCTTGCAACGATTTAAACAGGACAATAAATAACATCCAAAATCCACCAGTGAAAACCAATTGCAATGACATAAGACTATATTATGATTTTAACTATTTCGATAGTTTTAATAAAAGGACAGAAAAGCTCAACATCCTTCTAAACGCGCTTTTATCAATAAATCCAACTTTCACAATTACTGAGTGCGTGCTTTCTCTATCAAGCTTTATAAAAACGAAACAGAAGAATAGACTCAAAATTTAGCACATAAATTGCATACTATTTCTTAAATACTGTTTTAAAAAACAAAATTAAAAATATTCCAAAAATACTACTTTAAAAAATAAAATGAGAGATTCCAAAATTTTATTAAAAAGTAAAAAAACAAAAAAACACATTTCTTATTTTTAGTAAATAAATGCATTTTTTTAAACCAAATTATTTTTTTTTATTTTTATTTTTAACCTTTTAGGAAAAACCGAAAAAATCCGGTTAAACCGGTTTTCTTTCAAATGCTGTATTCGAAATCCGAGTTTTCTAAAAAATCAATTTGTCGAATAACTCGGAAACCGGGTTTTACAAAAAAGGAGGTATTTGAACACTCTAGAGGTACCAGAAGGAGGTGTCTAAACTTCCAGATTTCTCCTCTAAAACTTTTTCCTAAATTTTATAAATTTTTTCCTTTTTACTAAATACAGAATTTGGGCACGATCGCGTTTGGTCTATTAATAATATTAATCGATTTCTAAAGTGGGCGGTACCAGATGGGGTGTGGCTTGACTTACAATTTTTTTTTCAAAAACTTTATCCTGTTATAGCTTTAATAAATAAAGAATTTGGGTACGATCTCGTTGGGTGTATTGATATTATTTCTCGATTTCTAAAGTGGACGGAATGATGCATTTGTATGGGAGGTACCAGAAGGGGCGGGGCCATGTAGCCCATTTACAATACCGTAAGTAGTTTTGGGAAAATATTAACTCCTGCAAAATTTCAAAACATTTGGTTGCGTTTTTCGAAAAAAAGTCATGAATCGAATTTGGTTGAAAGATACCTAGGGTCTTAAGTGACTCCTTCTATGTGTTACACTTTTGGGTCGTATCAAATGATATATACCCTCATCCCTAAGGGTGATGGTATAATTAACAAAAGATTAGAAACTTATAGTTGTTCTCGGTTTGGGCCCACTTTCAATTTATATAAAAACAATCTCTTACTATTTTATGTACCAAAATTTGTGGCGAATCACTTTAACAATTGAATCTTATAAAAATTTCCTTCGTTTACATAGGCCAATAATTGCCCAAATGATTTATTCACGTTTTTATCTGAAAAACAAAAAAAAACCATTCATCGAACTGCTAAAAATGCCAATCATGTTAATTTATCAGCGATCCCTAAACATTACTTAAAATCTAATTATTTACAATTGCGAAATAAAAAACAAAATACGAAAATTACTTAAAAGCTAATTATTCACAATGGCAATGTAAATTATTTGATTGTTATTTGTTATCGCCTAAGCTAAGCGACATGTAAGCGCGACATTTACAAATCCTAAAATAAATATAACTCATTCTAAAAAGAATTTTCGACTAGATGTGTTGTATGCAAATAATTAGTAAACGTGACTTAATTGTTGGTTTGTTTTCGTTTGTTTGTTTGATTGTCTATTTGTCTTTTCATTTTAGATTTTCAGGCGCCACCTCAACAAAGCCTAACAGATGAACACGCCGCACTGACTGTTGCAGGAATTAGTGGAAACTATCGCTGAGCGCCGAACACTAAACAATGAAGATTTTCTATTTGATAATGGCTTTGATAGCCCTTTGCCGGTCAACGGAAGGTCATACAAAGCCGAATATTGTTATTATCATGGCAGATGATATGGTAAGTGATATGCAATAGTATGAACAAATGAGTTTCAAATGTTAAAGAAATTTGTGCGGGACGAGTCACATCATTTGGTTGTAAAGGGAAAGTTCGTAATAGAGGATAAGTGGCATCAACAGTTATGCTAAATTCGCATCTATAACAAACAGTAAACTTTAATGGATGAATATGTCTTATTCTTTTGAGCCTTTGCTTAGAACTCTAAAACTCGACTTGAATTACGAAAAGCCTTTGATCGTGATTAAAAAGTAAATGCAATCCAATCAATAAAGGTGTTTGAAAATAATGTTTCCTTTTACTTACTTGGGGTATGTGTGTTTGTAACGGATAAAATTAAAAACTGCTGAATCAATTTTAATGCAATTTCTTTCAAAACTTCACTAATTGTCCTTAGTACAAAGCTAGATACCTTATTTTCATAGATTCAATTTCAATAACAATATATTTTCACAAACATTTAAAATTAAAAACCAGTACAGAAATTTCAGTCAGTTAAACTGACTGATAAATACCATCACCCAATATAAGATATTGTTTAAGTCTTGAGTTATTAAAATTAACCGATATGTAATTAAAACCAGTTAGAAAGTTTCAGTCGGGCAACCCAACTTACATTTACCCTTACCCTCAGTAAAACAAATAATTTTCTATTATATTGATATTATTACTCGATTTCGAAAATGGGCGGAGTGGTACATTTGTATGGGAGGTACGAGAAGGGGTGTGTTTAGGCTTCCAGATTTTTTCTCCAAAACTTTATCCTTCTTGAGCTTTACCAAATACAGAATTTGGGCACGATCGCGTTAGGTCTTTTAATAATATTAATCGATTTCTAAAGTGGGCGGTACCAGATGAGTATGGGGCGTACCAGATGGGGCGTGGATAAACCCAATTTTTTTCTCCAAATTTATCCTGTTAAAGCTTTACTAAAAATAGAATTTGGATACGATCACGTTTGATATATAGTGGGCGGAAAGGTAGATTTGTATGGGAGGTGCCGGAAGGGGCGTGGCTAGGCATTCAAAATTTTTTCCAAAACTTTATCCTGTTATAGCTTTACTAAATACAGAATTTGGGCACGATTGCGTTGGGTGTACTGATATTGTTACTACATCCCTAAAGTGGGCGGAAAGGTACATTTGTATAGGAGGCACCAGATGAGGCGTGTCTAGACTTCCAGATTTTTTCTCCAAAACTTTATCCGGTTATAACTTAACAAAATACATAAATTGGGCACGATCGTGTCGAGTATATTGATATTATAACTCCATCTCTAAAGTGGGCGGAGTGGTACATTTGTATGGGAGGTACCAGATGGGGCGTGGATAGACTTCCAGTTTTTTTTTTTCAAAAACTGTATCCTGCTATAGCCTTTCTAAAATAAAGAATTTGGGTACGATCGCCTTGGATTTATTGATATTACTAATCCATATCTAAAGTGGGCGGAGTGGTACATTTGTATGGGAAGTACCAGATGGGGCGTGTCTAGACTTCCAGATTTTTTCTCCAAAACTTTATCCTGCTTGAACTTTACAAAATACAGAATTTGGGCACGATCGCGTTAGTTCTATTAATAATATTAATCGATTTCTAAAGTGGGCGGTACCAGATGTGTATGGGAGGTACAAGATGGGGCGTGGATAGACTTCCAGTTTTTTTTCTCAAAAACTGTATCCTGCTATAGCTTTACTAAAATAAAGAAAGTGGACGGAAAAGTACATTTGTATGGGAGATACCAGAAGGGGCGTGGCTGGACTTCCAATATTTTTTCCAAAACTTTATCCTGTTATAACTTAACAAAATGCATAATTTGGGCACAATCGTGTTAAGTGTATTAATATTATAACTCCATCTCTAAAATAGGCGGAGTTGTACATTTGTATGGGAGGTACCAGAAGGGGCGTGGCTAGACTTAACATTTTTTTTCCAAAACTTTATCCTGTTATGGCATTACTAAATATAGAATTTGGGAATGATTGAGTTCGATGTATTGATATTATTACTCGACTTCTAAAGTGGGCGGAATTGTACATTGTACATGTAGCCCATTTTCAATACCGTAAGTAGGTTTGGGGAAATATTAACTCGTGCAAAATTTGAAAACATTTGGTTTTGTCTTTCGAAAGTTATCGTGCGAACCAGCCGGACAGCAGACAGACAGACGGACATGGCTCAAAAGACTTAAAAAGTCATGAATCGAATTTGGTTCAAAGAAACCTAGGGTCTAAAGTCACTCCTTCTATGTGTTACACTTTTTTTATATGTTACACTTTTGGGTCGTATCAAATGATATATACCCTCATCCCTAAGGGTGATGGTATAAAAATACTTATCTATTGTTAAGTCAATTTTCGATGTTTCAAAAAAAGAACTATCGAAATCGCTTCAGTAGTTTTTGAGTTATCCAGTTACATACATATGGGATGTATGTAACGGGTAAACACAAAAACTACTGAACCGATTTTAACCATTTGTATTCTAAAACTCTATAAATGGGCCTCCCTACAAAATAAGTTACCTTACTATAACCATTTTATTTATTCTCTTAATTTCGTTTTTATTCCAGGGTTTCGATGACGTCAGCTTTCGTGGTTGCAATGAGTTCATAACGCCCAACATTGATGCCTTGGCCTACAGTGGCGTAATACTAAACAATCTCTATACGGCAGCTATGTGTACCCCTTCAAGGTCGGCCCTTCTAACCGGAAAGTATCCCCTCAATACGGGTATGCAACACTATGTGATTGTCAATGATCAGCCATGGAGTCTGCCGCTCAATGAAACTACAATGCCGGAAATTTTCCAAAAACACGGCTACTTTACCTCACTCATAGGTAAATGGCATTTGGGTATGTCACGCAAGGCTTACACGCCCACTTTTAGGGGTTTCGATCAGCATTATGGTTATCTGGGAGCCTATATTGATTATTATGATCAAACATTGGAGCAAATGGTAAGAGACAGCAAATGTGTTAGAATATTTTGAATGAAAATTTTTATCTTCCAGAGTTCCAACTATTCTCGTGGTCATGACTTCCGTGACAATTTAAAACCTGTGCGTGATCATAATGGCACCTATGTCACCGATCTGTTAACGGAAGCCGCCATCAAACGTATTCAAGAACATGATTATCAACGTAAGCCTTTGTTTATGCTGCTTAGCCACTTGGCACCCCATAGTGCCAACGATGATGACCCCTTACAAGCGCCCGAGGACAAGGTGGCTCAATTCTCTTATATCAAAAATCCTGAACGCAGAAAGTATGCGGCCATGATGTCCAAACTAGATGATAGTGTGGGTGAAGTGGTACAGAGTTTGGGCAAGCGAGGCGTGTTAAACAATACCATCATACTGTTTCTCTCGGACAATGGTGGACCTACAAGGGGCTTGCATGCCACCACTGCTTCCAATTATCCCTTAAGGGGGGTAAGTTTTTTGTTTTAAGAAACTTTAAAGTTTGTATATAAATTAATTAAAATTATTTCATCATTGTTTCACAGCAAAAAAATTCCCCCTGGGAGGGTGGTTTGCGCTCCTCTGCGGCTATTTGGTCCTCCCACATGGAACAATTGGGCACTATTTGGCGTCAAAAGATATACATAGCTGATTTGCTGCCTACCTTAGCGGCTGCAGCCGACATACACTTGGACCTAGAGGCTCTTAAGCTCGACGGCATAAATCTGTGGTCAGCTCTCAAGTACGGCTATGATTCGGTGGAACGTGAAATAATGCACAACATCGACGACGTATTCAATTACGAAGTCTTTGCCAAAGGCAAATGGAAATTCATCAATGGCACCACCCTGGCGGGTCAATACGATGGCTGGCTGTCGCAGCGACCCTCAGATGATTCTAGTGAAATTGATCCTCGTTTGGAAAACTACGAAGAAGTAGTGAAAAACTCATTGGTGTGGGAAAATCTGCACTCCATCACTGGTGCTAAGCCGGTACAGCTGTTAGATCATCGCAACCGTTCCTCCGTGCGCTGCCTCTATGACAACTCTACGGAAGGTGTACCCTGCAACCCTTTGGAGTCGCCTTGTCTATTCGATTTGGATACGGATCCATGTGAACAAAATAATTTGTTTGAAAAATATAAAAATTCCGTTGTAGTCACTGATATGCTAGAACGTATAGCCTACTTTAGGGAGCATGCCCATGCTATCAATAACAAGCCGGCCGATCCTCGTTGTGATCCGGCTAACTTCAATTATGAATGGACCTGGTGGGAAGATGTCCTTGAGGGTAATGGCGTAACGAGGGCGATGAGTTTTAGTACTGCGAAATTATTGATATTATGTAGTATTGTATTGTGTATAAAACATATTATAGTTTAAATTAGAGTTCATCGTAAATTATAAATAAATATAATAATTATTTATGAATGTAATAACAACAAAGAGAGCGTTGGTCGAATTTTGAAGGATGAAAGGCTACATCGGCCAAAAAACTACATCGAAAAAAACAGGGTTAGAAAATTGCCCGAGATCGTAGGATCGACTGTCACCTTGTCTGAAACCACTTTCACTTTAGACTTCGTGTTATTCAGGGTCATTACGTAAAGGCGTATCAATATCGTACGAATACCAAACTTAGCCATATTTTCTGTCGCATCGGACTGACGAATGCAGCTTTATAAAAAGGTGGTAAGTGTAGATCTAAATATCTAGAGTTTTCTCCAGGATTTTTCGTAGTATGAATATCTGGTCGGTCGTAGTTTTAATAGATTTAAAGCCACACTAATTTATAGAACTGATTTTAGTCTTTCACATAGCACAATCGACAGGATCTAGTATGCGATGGTTAAAAGGCTGATGCCGCGGAAGTTGGGGTACATACTAAGATCGTTTTTCCTAGGCATTAATTTATGTAATCGTGTTTTTTTGCGCTGGTGCATGCATCAGCTCATATCAACTCATCGGACATATATTTGCCGGAAGTGCTTTGGCACCAGCTGCTCTTTTATTCCTTAGATATGAAATTGCTAATGGTGTAGTTGCTTTTTAGTTCGCTGGTAGACAACACTATTTAGGCGAAAAAAACGTCAGATGAAGGAACGGGAGAGCGAGGATATAGAGCGATACAGGGACAATTTTACCAGAAAGTAAGAGCAAATGGATACGGTAATGGCCTCCCCACCTGTAAGGACAGTGATGGAAATCTGGTCACGGATACGCAGATTGTGCTGCACATATGGAGACAACACTTCCAGCAACTGCTGGTTCCAGAAGGCAGCGCACGTGAAGTTATCACGCCAATTGTCGACGACGGCTTAGAATGCCCACCACCAAGTCAAGCCGAGGTAAGAAGAGCAATATCGCGGCTGAAAAACAACAAATCAGCCGGTGCCGACGGTCTGCCCGCAGAGCTCTTCAAGTCCGATGGCGAGGAGTTGATAACGAGCATGCACCAGCTCCTGCGCACGGTTTGGCTTAAAGAGTGCATGCCCGACGATTGGAATGTAAGCGTATTATGTCCTGTGCTAAAAAAGGTGATCCAAGTGTGTGCTCCAACTACCGCGGGATCAGCCTTTTACCCATCGCATATAAGGTCCTGTCGAGTGTGCTATGTGAAAGACTAAAGCCAGTGTTATCCAACCTGATCGGGCCTTATCAGTGTGGCTTTAGACCTGGAAAATCAACAACTGACCAGATTTTCACACTTCGGCAAATCCTGGAAAAGACCCAAGAGAAACAGATCGACACGTACCATCTTTTTGTCGACTATAAAGCTGCCTTCGACAGCCCGATACGGCAGAAATTACTTGAAGCCATGGCTGAGTTTGGTATTCCAGCGAAGCTGATACGTCTTTGCGGAATGACGCTGACTGACACGAAGTCTTCAGTGAAGATTGGCAAGGACCTTACGGAGCCATTCTATACCAGACGAGGCCTAAAACAAGGCGACGCACGGTGGGGTAAATTCACGATCTGGGCGGCCAAAATTCGATTTCTCAAAAACCAATGTTTTTAATAATTTCCGATTGTAGGGTAAAGAAAACAAAATGCTTCACTAGATTCCGTTATTTTTTCATTCCATTTTGCTTACATTCGTTTTCTACACGCTGTTAAAGTTACTTGTTGCTAATTGTGCATTTTCTATTTTGTTGGGCTCAGGTAAAGCAACAATTTTAGCAGGCTGTGGGAAGGCGTGTGTTTAGTTCAAACATTTAAGTAAAATGGAAAATAATAAAGCAGGTTAATATTATTTAATACACTTAGCTAAATAAAATTATAATTCAAATTCATACTAGTAAAGCAGCATTGAAAAATATGGTATTTTTGTCAATTTCAATGGGTAACAAAATCGATCTATGGACAAAAAGTTATGCATCACCCCTTTTTACCCCTTTAATCTGCGATTAAATGTAATCTTTAACATTGTATTGTTCAGGTGGATAAAAAAAATTTTGCGGGTTTTGTGTTTTATAGCCATTTACCTACTGCGGAAGAATATACCATAATTTCTGCGGTTTTACTGAACCACCTTGGTTAACATACTGGATGTCCTATATCTCTATGCATTTATAGTTAGAGGGTATCCAGACGCATATAAAGTTATAGGGAGGTAGAGCTCTAAAATGCAACCCTGTGGAGATATATGGGAAATACTTGGAATCTTTAATATTTTATAAAAACCATTTTTTGTATAAAAACGGTCGTAACCTCTACCCCCAAATATTAACATATTATTATTTTTACGCCACGCCGAGTAATTTTTTAACATTCTGCTAATAATTTTGGCGGCCCAGATCGTGAATTTACCCCACTGTGCGACGGCGTGTGGCTAGCCCAACCATCAGGGTTCGTCGCTCACTATTAGCCGCTATCTTATAAATATATATATATAACTAGCTTTCCCGGCTCGCTTTGCTTCGCCCGTACTTACAATGAACTTTCTTATGAATTTGTGCAATACAGGCAAAATTCAAACGCTTCATAAGACGAACGAACTACTCATTTATGTGACTGTAGGTTTATCTCATTGGTCTTAGTGCTTGTACTACTTTAGTCCCTTTTTATCCCTAAAAGTACGAATTTCAAAAGATACATTCGTATCGCAAAACTCAAATGGACTGGTATCCCTTCTTATTCTATAGAAAGCTCATATACGTTTATAGCTTTAGCTCTTTAGTCTGGGTGATGGTACCAGTTTTATTCCCATTCGGCCTTTTTACCCCTACATGTTTGAATTTCTAAACATCCCATCTGGCTGCTCTCTAATTCAATAGGGAGCAATTCTATATACATTTTCGTAGGAATTTGGTCAGGGCGATAGTACCAGTTTTACCCCTTTTTCGGTATTTTTACAACTAAAGAATGAATTTCGAAGAATAACTTCACATCGCACAACTAAAATATTCACTTAAATTTTTGAGACTATACCTTAAGCCGTTTATTACCAGTTTTATCCCTTTTCAGTCCTTTTTACTCCTAAAAGGTAAGAATTTCGAAAACTCTCCTTGCTTTGATCTAATTCCATAGGGAGCGAGCCTATAAAACTTATCATGATTACGTCATCAGCCGTTTGGTCTAGGCGATTTTTTTTTTTTTCTTTGTCGATTTTTTTTTACCCTGAAACATCGGATTTCAAAAAAAATACAATTCAATCCAATTTGATAGTAAGCATTGTCATATCAATTTTCGCGATTAAACCATTAGCCGATTGGTTTAGGTGATGATACAACTTTTACCCATTATTGGTAATTTTTAATCACAATTGTTTCAAAAGGGGCGTGGCACTGCCCATTTCCCATCGAGACGTAATCCCCCATGTACCATTTTCATATGTAGCAAATCTCATCGTCATACCTTTATTGGCTCGCGAAATATGACCGCTTGCAATGTTGGTTTGTGTGGGCGTTGCCACGCCCCTTTGTCCAAGTATGCTTTTATATAGCCTATGATAGATAGCCTACGGATAGTACTACACAGTGAAAATTTCATTGCAATCGGTTCATGTATTTCGCCCAGATAACGATTTTTTTAAAAGGGGCGTGGCACCACCCATTTTCCTGCGAGACATAATCCTCTTTATATAAGTAACATATATAGCATATCTCATCTTCATACCTCTAATGGCTCTTGAGATAAGACCGAATGAAATTTCGGTTTGTGTAGGCGGTGCCACGCCCCTTTGTCTAATTATGTTTTCATGTAGCCTATTTTGGAGGCCCTATGGACAGTATCACACATAGAAAATTAAATTGCAATCGGTCCATTTTTTTGGCCAATATTCTTATTTTAAAAAAAGGGGTGTAGCACCGCTCACTTCCCACAAACAAAAAATGTTTCTTATGCGACCGATATTGGTACCAAATCACGACTTCGTACCTATAATGGTTCAAAAGATACAGTCATTTTAAAATTCCAGTTGTATGGGGCGGTGCCACTCCCATTTTACCCCCTTTCAGTTCGAATTTCCAAAAATCCCTTCTTAGTGCGCGCCTACGTCATAAAAGAAACCTACATTCTAAATTTCACGGTTCTAGCTTTATCCGTTTGGGCTGGGGAGTGATCAGTCAGTCACCCAAGCCTTTTATATATATAGATAATGAAATGGTCCACGTATGTAAACCCATCACTTGAGAACGGTTGGAGGAATTTGTCTGATATTTTCTATGTTCGGTTCAAAATTTTCAGGAGTTTGTTTGTAAAGAAAAAAATCTACTCCACGTAGCGCTAGGGTGAGTTTATATCGAAATTTTGAAATCATGTACCAATTCAACTGAAATTTAGAATGGATTTTCTTTTGATCATGAGAAAACATTTTATGTACAAATGGATCCGGAAGGTGGCGCTGGGGTGGGTTAATAATCAAAATTTTAACGAATGGACCAATTTAACTGAAATTCAGAATGTAGGTTTGATTGATCATCAGAAAAAATTGTATGTACAAATGGACCCGGGTGTGTTTATATCGAAAATGTTAATGGATGGACCAATTTACTGAAGTTCAGACTGTATGTTTGTTTAATCACCACCGGCAGGTGGCGTTTGGGTGGATTTTTAATCAAAATTTGAACGAAAGGACCAATTTAACTTTAATTTAGTTTTTATATTTGTGTGATCATTAGAACATAGTTTTTGTATAAATGGTACCGAGACCATGTGGAATTATAATGAAAATGTTAACGAATCAACAATTTGTCTGAAATTAAGAATGTATATTTGTTTTATAATGATATTTTTTTTGTATAAATGGATCTGCTGTTGAAGTGGCTGGAGCTGAATTATTTCGAAAATTTATATTGATTGTCCGATTTTACTCAAACTTAAAATGAATGCATTTTTTTAAAATGAGAAAATTTTGGATGTCTGTTTGGATCCAGTTGCTGGTGTTTAGCTTATAATACACTTAATTTTTTTAAAGTCATTTAGTCACCATTAATTACATTACACTTAAAAACATTATTTTAGCACCAAAATTATTTAAAACTCTATATATAAATATAAATAGATGTCCATTTTGATAACACCACTAATTGCGAAAACGGTTAAATCGATTTTAACCAAAATTGCAGTGAAATTTAGAGATGGACTGTAGATGGTCACCCAGACCGCAAACGGCGCACTTCCTATAGAATTAGAGAGCTTCACAAAGAGGTTTTTCGCATTTCGAACTGTTAGGGGACAAACCCAAAAATATGAAAAACTGTTGCTATCACCAAGACCAAAGGGTTAATAGGGTTGTTAAGACAAATGAGATAAAAAAGGGCCAAAGTGTTAACATTACTTCAACGGAGAATGTTATATGTCAGTTGATCGGCTTAAAAATTTTGTTTTAGAATATATGCCTAACAATAAGTAAGTTTTCATCATATCATAGACGACACTGCTGATCCATTTTAGCAATTTTTACAATAATATATAATTATCTTTTAAATATATAAAGTACAGAATTTATCCAGGAAAACCAATCGGAATTAGATTTAAACTGCACTCAACATCTTTTATAATAATTTTGAGACAGGACGAAGTCTGACGGGCCAGCTAGTTTATGATAAAAACCAATAGATAAGTTTCAGTCGGGCAACCCGACTTGCATATACTCTCACCCTCAGTAAAACATACAATTTTCGATTTGTAAAGTGGGCGGAGCTATACATTTGTATGGAAAGGGCGCAACTAGACTTCCAGTTTTTTTTCTCCAAAACTTGGTTATGCTATAGCTTAAAAAAATACAGAGTTTGGACACGAACGAGTCGAGTATATTAATATTATTACTCCATCTCCAAAGAAAGCGGAAGGTACCAAAAAGGGCTTGTCTAGTCTTCCAGATTTTTTCTTAAAAACTTTATCCTGCTTGAGCTTTACTAAATACAGAATTTGGGCACAATCGCATTTGGTTATTAATAAAATTAATCGATTTCGTGGGCGGTGCCAGAAGTATATGTGAGGTACCAGATGGTGCGTGGCTAGACTTTCAGTTTTTTTCTCCAAAACTTTGTCTAGTTATAGCTTAACGAAATACAGAATTTGGGTACGATCGCATCGAGTGTAAAGATACTGTTACTCCATCTCTAAATTAGGCGCAGTGGTACATTTGTATCGGATGTACCAGAAGGGGCTCTTCTAGACTTCCAGATTTTTTCACAAAAACTTTATCCTGTTATAGGTTTGCTAAATCCAGAAATTGGGGACGATCGTGTTGGATTTATTGATATGATTTCTCCATCTCTAAAGTAGGCGGAAAGGTACATTTGTATGGGAGGTACCAGAAGGGTCGTGGCTTACTTACTTGGCTAACTCTTCTTTGCAATCCCATGGGATTTTGTACCGCATGTGGAAAAATATTATATTTTTTTTGGTCGCCCTCTTCTGCGCCGTCCATCGAGTTCATTGTCGAAGATTTTTTGAGCTGGAGAATTTTCGTCCATGCGTACAACATGACCTAGCCAACGCAACCTCTGCACCTTAATGTGTCTGACCACGCCAATGTCAGTGTACAGCTCGTGCAACTCATGATTCATACGACGCGTCGCGACGCCGATACTCTTCGTTAACAGTGATGGGCCCATACAAGGGCGTAGCCAGGTAGGAGCAGGGGGGGGCAGCTGCCCCCCCCCTACAGCTTGAAAAATCTGTCAAAATTCCGTAATATATGAAAATAAAAAAAAAAAACAGTACAGAAATTTCACTAACTGAAAGGAACTTTCACCCTATTTTTGTTCGTAAGTTAACGTTCAATAAGCGATAAGATTGAAAGTACCAAAAGGGTTGTAGAAAATATTTCGGTTTTCTGAGATTTTACCTATTGTTGTAAGATAATTAAACTGACCAAATTCAAATATCGTCTAGTTTTTCATTAGGAAGTTATGTTTTCTTGGAAAAATCTTTAAAAGGATCAGTAAAGTTTAATCGAGTTACCCTGCACACCAGCCAGCCGCCCAGACAGACGGACATGGCTCCAGAATTGAATTCGCCCTTCAGATACTCAAGGTCCAACATATTAATACGTTACACTTTTTCTCGTGTCAAATGATATAGAGGGTGGACCAAATACAAGTTAATTTTAAAATCATAGACTATTTTAATCCATAAGCGATTCAAACATTTAAGGCCAATATCATTCAAGCAATACGAGGAATCGAACTGCATCATTAGTGTTTGAGTTTCTATGACTTTTTTACAGAGAATTTTTGTTTTTACTAAAATGGTAGATTATTTTTATTTTCCGATTTTGACTCAATTTTAACAGCCAATTACTTCTATTCGTTTGGTTGTCTCGATAATTTTTTTTAAAGAATGTTGTTCCAAATAAAACTCTAAAACCAGGTTTGATTCAGAAAACCAGTAAAAACTAATGTTCGTAATTGAAATTCTTTACCCAATACCAAGTATATGACACCATGCGACACCAATTATGACCAATGATCGAAATTATATACAAGTGATAGTAGTGACTATATATAGGAAACTGCATACTTACTTTTTCATCTACCGTTTCGTTAATTTGTAAAGAACTTTAATATTTTAAAGGATGTAGAAATTTGAACAATTAATTTCTGTATTTCTCCTAGTTGGAGGCTATGGCATGCTAGATTTCTTGTTTTTATCTATCAAACTAGGTTTTTTTTACCTTAAATGTAAAATTGTAATGCATGCTAAGCCTCCAGGTTGTAGCAATGACAAAATATCGAAGACAATATGAGAATAATAATTAAATCCTTGTGTGTGTACATTTATAATAACTAAACAGATTTTTATTAATATCAACAATAAAAAAATTTTTCTGATCGTTTAGCCAAAGTATCGAATGAGACACTAACACAAAAAGATTGTTACTCATTTGTCCAGTTTTTGTACTGTCGTTGATTAAAAATTACAAAGATTTTTGGTCCAGTATGAAGAAATTAAAAATATCGATATTTTAAAAAAAGGATCAGCTAGGATTTTTATTCAAGCATTTTTTGATGTATGATCAACCCAATTCTTGACCGATTTTCAAAATCTTTTATTGAATTGTAACAAACTTCTGCCCAGAAAGATTTGTTATTCTAAATTCCTTATCATTATTTTTTTAAAAATTGTTTTGACAGATGAAGTAACATGTTATCGTATTGGTCTTTTTAAATGAAAAGCACACTACTTAGCCTTATTGTAAACACAAAATATTATTTTATTTATAGTTTAAAATTGAATTTTTGGTATATAAGCAAAAAAAAATTACTTAGCTCAATTTGTAACATATACTCACAATAATTCAAAATTTTTTGGTCTTAATCCTAAAAATATTTGAAATTAAAGTCAAAAATTATTTTTTCATGGACTTTAACACATTTAAAAAAAAAATGATGAGGAATTCAGAATAAAAAAAGTTCATTCTGTGCACAATTTTGTTTCAAATAACAAAAAATAAAAAATTTATAAAATCGCTCAAGAAATGTACAAAAAACAAAACAACTAAGAGGTTTAAAAACATTTTTTTGGTACTACATGAACTCGATGACTCAAAATTTTAAAAAAAAAATTATAGGCTACTTTTGTATGATAAAATATTGTCAAAACCATGAGTATTGATTTTTCGTTAGGTTCTTAGTTTTATTTTTTTTTTGTAAACATACTATTAATATGAAATATAAAATCGACTGCCCCCCCCCCCCCCTACATACGATCCATATATTGTACGAAGTATTGTCCTCTCGAATACTGCCAGAACCGATTCATCCGCTTGTGTCATAACCCAGGATTCTGAACCGTAAATCAAGACAGGTAAAACCAGTATCTGGTATAGTTGAATTTTTGTTCGTCGAGAGAGGTCTCTGGCATTGAATTGCTTGCCTAGTCCGTTGTAGCATTTATTAGCAAGCATTTGCCATTCGGCAAAGGCGCTGGAATACCAAACTCAGCCATGGCTTTCTAGTAATTTCTGCCGTATCGGGCTGTCTTTCACATAGCACACTCGACAGGACCATATATGCGATGGGTAAAAGGCTGATCCCGCGGTAGTTAGAGCACACACTTGGATCACCTTTTTTCAGCACAGGACATAATAAGTAACTTCCCCAACCCACCTCCTATTATTATTGCTTTATAACAAAACACGCTTTTAATTGTCAACACGTCAATTTCATAAACAAATACGTATTTCAAACAAATTAACATAACATTGTCTCATGTCGGTATAAAAAAAAAACGTAGAAAAACATTCGAATTTCGTATAAATTATTTGTTATTAATTAAATCAAACACAGGCGAAAATATAATACAACGACCCTGTGAAACTCTTAATTAGGGGAATATATATGCGATTATAGATTGAGAAGTTAAGTTGAAATTGCTTGAAGGAAAGCACTTAAAAACTTAATTTTCCTTAACACCCTAGGAATGAGGTATGGGATAGCTTTTCGCGTTGTAGTGAATGAACACGCTTTTTATTTTTAGATTCACAACAAACGGCACCTACTTGTTTATCGACAAATGCGAACGTCACTTTTACTAGACATGCCGTTTGACTCGACACTTATACTGCGAAGTTGCTGTCGACAACATCGACAACATTAAGCAATGAAAGAAAAAATGTAGATGACTGTAGGTACTTTTAACGAAAAAATCAGTTATTCGAAGTGTTCTCGTTATAAACAACCAAATATAGTAAAAGTTTAGTACTGTAGTTTTAGCAAACCGCCCTGGTTCAACAACTTCCGCCGCTTTACCAATATCGTACCAGTAGTAGGCCCACCCCTGTTTTATTGTTTGATCGCCTAACCGGCCATGTGAACTGTCAGCTGTTTTACGCTGGCCCAAACAATACTACCACATGAGTTCATCATCACTATCATTTTCATTATTAACGTCATTATGATCACAATCATCATCGTCGACTCGTAGTACTAATGTCACTAGGCCGTTTTTATGAATGAATCTTGTTGCAATAGCAACAAAATCCACAGTAGTGGTTTTTGTTTGAGTTGTATGTGATTTCGATTGTTTTTATTTTAGGCCTTTATTGATTTCGATCCAACAGAATTCAAACAAACAGCAGCTTAAATCAGCAAACGACAACAACAACAGCAATCAGTCAGTATAGCAGCAACACATCTCCACTTAAGACCAACAGCAACAAACTTGTATTTGCGACTAATAACAACAACAAAAAGTCTAGAGTCAACAACAAAACATTTTGTACATGTTAAGCAACAGCGATCGATGAAAATTGTTGACCGTACAGCTGTTGTCAATCCGTTCAGTTGTTGAGAGCTAACCAAACAGGAAGGATCGTTAAGAGCGGCAACAAAAAAAAAAGTGTTTTGAATATTTTGTGTTTTAATTTGTAAATAATATTATTGGCTTAGACTAAATATTGAGTCTTAACTGAATTATTGTGTGTGTTTTGTTGGGAAAGGACAAAATTAAAGTGAGTTCAGAAAATCGAATTATAAATAAAAAATAAAAAACTGTTGGTCATGAGGCCACGTTTTGTCTTATGCTAATTTATAATAAAAAGCCTGAAGATGATTGATAATTCTTATCGAAATATTAAGTGATAATAAAAACTACCAGGAACCACAACACATGTTACTGGCTTGTCTCACTTCCTGACTAAGTCGAATTATATTTCCAGCAATTGGAAAAATGTCTTTATAACATAAAAATTTAATTATGACAAGAAAATTATGCCAAAAATAAGTGAGTCAGTTTTATGACACGATTTTTATCTTATAAAATAATAACATATTAAATTTTGTATTAAAACTTATACAAGACAAAAAATGTGAAGGATTCAAGAATACATTTTTATAAAATTTTTAAATATGCAAATAAAAAGACAATTTTTTCAAATTAATACAATTCTTTTTTTTTTTTTGTTAAATTTGAATTAAATATAATTTATTATAAAAAATAATAAAAAAAATTAAATTCCAAATTAAAGCAAAAAAAACCAATAAACAAAACTGATATTGAACTAAATTAAAAACAAACACCAATGTTCTTACAAACAGCCCGAACAATACACAAACAATGACAAAAAAATTAAAATAAATATAAAAAAAGACGGCTGCAAAAAATTAAACCATTAAGTTGTAAAATAACATAAAACTTTTACAAAATATTAATGATAAAAATAATTTGAATTTTTATAAAATATCTTAAACACAAAATGTAACCATATAATTATATAAAAAAAAACAAATTAATAATCCACTAAATTCGTTAAAAAAAATAAGCAGAAAAAGCTAAAGGATTTTTATATAACTAATAAAGAAAAATTATTAAAAAAAACACTAAGTGAAAAAAATTTAAAATAAAATGTAAAAAAATGATATATTGGAACATATTATCTATATATATAAAAGGCTTGGGTGACTGACTGATCACTCCCCAGCACAAACGGCTAAAGCTAGAACCGTGAAATTTAGAATGTAGGTTTCTTTTAAGACGTAGGCACGCACTAAGAAGGGATTTTTGGAAATTCGGACTGCAAGGGGGTAAATGGGCGTGGCAGTACGTATATCGGTCGTATAAGAAAAACTGCTTTGTTTGTGGAAAGTGGGCGGTGCCACACCCCTTTTGAAAAATATTTATCTTGGCCAAATGAATGGACCGATTACAATTGAATTTTCTATGTGTGATACTGTCCATAGGGTGTCTATCATAGGCTACATGAAAACATAGCTGGACAATGGGGCGTGGCACCGCCCACTCAAACCAAAATTTCAATCGGTCGTATTTCGCGAGCCATTAAAGGTATAAAGATGAGATTTGCTACATATGTAAAGGGTTCATGGGGGATTACGTCTCGCTAGAAATGGGCAGTGCCACGCCCCTTTTGAAAATATCGTTATCTGGGCGAAATGAATGAACCGATTGCAGTGAAATTTTCACTGTGTAGTACTATCCCTAGCGTCTGTATTATAGGCTGCATGAAAACATAGCTGGACAAAGGGGCGTAACGCCGCCCACACAAACCAAAATTTCAATCGGTCATATTTCGCGAGCCATTAAAGATATGAAGATGAAATTAGCTACATATGTAAAGGGTACATGGGGTATTACGTTTTGCAGGGAAATGGGCAGTGTCACGCCCCTTTTGAAACAATCGTTATCTGGGCGAAATGAATGAACCGATTGCAATGAAATGTTCACTGTTTACTAAGTACTAGAGTATCCAATCGATTAATCGTTGTTCGATTAATCGAAGAATTTTTTTCGAATAATTTTTCGATTAAGAAAAAATAGTAAATTTCGATTAACGAATAATCGATCAATTTAAACCGATTAATTGATTAAAATTATTTTTTTTTAAATTATAAAAAAAAATTTTAATTAACAATTTAGACAAGGCAAATAATTCGTTTTCAAAAGATTTGACAGTCCACCTTAAGTCTAGAATAAATGATAGACGTATAAAATACATAACTCACTTGTTTTTTACCTTAACTCGGGAACATTCCCCATTTTTTAAAATATAGCTGCAAAACGGAAACAATAGACTTTGCCTCGAAAATGTATGATCGGTTATTTCAAACTGAAGCTAATCAAAATATATAATATCAGATGATTATATTGTGTTGGAAAAAGAAGAGGAAATAATTGAAATCAATGACAATAATCTTTTACTTGAACTGAACGATACTAAAAAAGTATTCAAAATTTGAAAAAATCGAATGTAAACTGTAATATAATTGCTGATTTTCTGTATCTAGATAAAACAAGAAAATGATCAGAAAACTAGAAAAACTTTTCAACGCAATTCTTTCAGTTTCACCAATATCTACTTTAAGTGAAAGGGTGTTTTCAAAGTCAACCTTCATTAAAACGAAACAAAATTCGACTAAAAGCCAAACATCTTAATTGCATATTATTTTTAAAAGATTATTTTAGAAGATGTGACTAAAATCTTTCAAAATAAAAAAGATCTCATATTGTATGTACCTAAATTATTATTATTTTTATTAAAAGTTTTTGAATTCACGTGAATTATTATTTTCCGTTTGTTTTTTTGATTTTATATTATTTTTATGTTTTTTATTAATAAAATTTAACGCTTACATAAAATTTGTATATTTTTCACGTAAGGTATACAGATATACAGAAATTATTCGAGTTATTCGATTTATTCGATTAATCGAATTATTCGAGCAATTTAAAAACCTTAATCAATTAATCGAGCAAATTAAAAATCCCAAAATCGATTAATTTTTTAATCGAACAAAACCTAAACCCGATTAATTGGATACTCTACTAAGTACTATCCCTAGGGTCTCTATCATAGGCTACATGAAAACATTATTAGCCAAAGGGGCGTGGCACCGCCCACACAAACCGAAATTTCAATCGGTGTTATCTCAAGAGCCATTAGAGGTATGAAGATGAGATTTGCTACATAAGTTACTGTTGTAAAGAGGATTACGTCTCGCTGGAAAATGGGCGGCGCCACACCCTTTTTGAAAAAATACTTATCTGGGCGAAATAAACGGACCGATTGCAATGAAATTTTCACTGTGTAGTGCCATCCCTAGGGTATCTATTATAGGCTACATGAAAACATCCTTAAGCAAAGGGGCGTGGCACCGCCAACACAAACCAAAATTTCAATTGGTCATATTTCGCGAGCCATTAAATTAATGAAGATGAGATTTACTACATGTGAAGAGTACATGGGGATTACGTCTCGCTGAGAAATATGCAGTGCCACGCCCCTTTTGAAACAATTGTTACGTCGGTCATATTAATAGAACGATTGTAATAACATTATCATAATCAATTTATTTAAATTGTCTACTGTCTGTAGATAGGATGCTGAAATTTGGGATGGTAGTTCCCATTTTCGAGTAAACGTCAGCTAAGAACGGATTTGTGGAAATTCGTACTTTTATGGGTTAAAAATTACCAATAAGGTAATCGCGAAAATTGATATGGAAATGCTTACTATCAAATTGGATTGAAGTATTTTTTTTAAATCTGATGTTTCTGGGTAAAAAATCGAAAAAGGGATAAATATTTTACTATCGCCCAGATCAAACGGCTAATGATGTAATCATGATAAATTATATAGGCTTGCTCCCTATGGAATTAGAACCAAGCAAGGAGGATTTTCGAAATTCTTACCTTTTAGGGGATAAAAGGACTGAAACGGAATAAAAATGTTACTATCGCCCAGACCAAACGGCTAATGATGTAATCATGATAAGTTATATAGGCTTGCTCCCTATGTAATTAGAACGAAGCAAGGACATTTTTCGAAATTCTTACCTTTTAGGGGTAAATAGGACTGAAAAGGGATAAAACTGGTAATAAATGGCTAAAGGTATAGATTCAAAAATTGTGAGATGTAAAGTAATTTTAAAATTCGTTCATAAGGTGTCAAAATACAGAAAAAGGGATAAAACCGATAATATCTTCCAAATCAAACACCTAAAGGTAGAGTTACGAAAATGTATATAGAATTGCTCCCTATAGAATTAAAGAACTATCAAATGGGGTTTTTAAAAATTCCATTTAGTTGTGCGATACGAATATATCTTTTAAAATTCGTACTTTTAGGGATTAAAATGGACTAGAGCGATACAATCACTCAGACCAATGGGACAAAGCTACAATCATATCATTGGGGTATTCGTTCGCCACATGAAGCGTTGGGGTTTTACTTGTATTGTTTAAAGTCATAAGAAGGTTCATTGTAAGTACGGGTGAAGCAACGCGAGCCGGGAAAGCTAGTTAATCATAAATTACGTTAAACAAAATTTAAATCCCATTATCAAAATATGTTACAAAAAATATGAATTCGCCAAGAACAAATCGAAAATAAAACAAAACTAAAAAAAAGCTGTATGTTAAAATAAATTAAGCATCGATCAAATAAATCGTAATTCTGTAATATTGGAAATATTTCAAAATAAATTTTGAAGAGAAAACTAGGTCATAACACAAGGGAACAAAATTGAACTTTTTGAGTGTTGTTTTGAATTCTATATCTGTTTTTTTACTAATTCGAGGTCGCTGATTTTAAATCTAATCTCCATTTTTCTCCATCAGCTCGAATTTTTAAGTTACAGGTACTAATCGTATTTTCGCCTATTTTCCAAAAAATTATACTTCAAAAAATCATAATTTTTTTTTTCATAAGCCGGATTTTAAAATTTTGTTTTTTTTTTAAAGATATCGTTGTTACCTTTGAAAAAAATCAAATTTTTTAATATCACAAAAAAAAAAATGACAGAGTAAAGGCTCTTCTATTCAAAAAAAAAAAAAAAAATTGCAAAAAAAAAGGAAATTTTAATTTTCTTCACGCTGAAAGTTACTCGGTTGGGGGCAAATTGTTCTTTTTATTAGCTTTATTGAATATCATATTTAAGTAGCTTTCTAAAACATGTATGTACGTAATAATCGATTGAAAATTGAATGAGTTATGCTAAGTTCGGTGATAACAGATTTTTCGAATTTTTTTGTTTCTACCCAAAAAAAAAAATTAAAATTTTGTATTTTTAAAAATCATGACAAATTTGTAAATTTATTTATAGTTTAATTTATAGTTTTGCCTCCTATTACAATATTAATTAACTGACCAAATTTAATTAATCGGCAGGTTTCAATTTGGAAGTTAAGGGACAAATATTAATTTTCCAAAAATAGGTCATTTTGTATGGGAGGTACCAGAAGGGGTGATACGATATAGTGCAAATTCATTCCTGATTCATATTTTCATAACCGTAAAACTTAAGCATAGTTTGACTGAATTCAGTGTACTTACAAAAAAGATATGTATGTAAGACTATTGGGGTGAGTTCGGTCATTTGTATGGGAGGTACCAGAAGGGGTATGGCAACGGTTTCGGTTTTTTTTAGGGTTTGTCTACTTTTGCAAGATAAATAAACTGACCAAATTTAAATATCTTCCGGTTGTCTGTTTGGCAGCTATCGAAGATATATTAATTATCCAAAAATAGGTAATTTTGTATTGGAGGTACCAGAAGGGGTGGGGCTATTCCGCCCATTTATAATCCCATCAGTTCGTTTCGAAAAATATTAATACTGATAAATTTTCATAACGATCCGTTAAGGTTTGCTCGAGTTACACTTTCACAAACATATTAATAAATGTTATTTCTATATGGAAATCGCGATTTTTGTAAATTTAGTTATCTCAGTAAATTGTTGACAAAATCAAAAGTTGTGCACAGATTTCAATGAAATAAAGCTCATTAGATTCAAACTATATTAAAGTAAATATACAAACACTGTGATTTTTGTTGCATTTTTTTTATGAATTTTTAAAAAACAAAATTTTTTTTTTGTAAAATCGTTGTTTTTTTTTTTTTTTTTTAAAACTACAACGATATCTCTGAAACTACTAGGCCGAATTAAAAACAATGTAGGCACGGATTAAAGATAATTTTGTGGCGAGTTTAAGTTTTTTTTTTTAATTGAATATGATGAACCGTTTTCAAGTTATTTAAACATTTGTAGTGGAAGTGCCTTAGTTTTGGACATAACGTTATATTGCGAAATGTCGAGCTGATACAAAAAAAAACAAGTGCAGATTTGGATTCAGCGTCCCAAATTACCTTTAAAACTATATTCAGTTCTTAAACAACAAATACCTTGTTCCCTTGTGTAATCTATATATACAGGGTTCGCTAAATAACTTTTTTTTTTGAAAATGCTATAAAAAAAAACTACTGAATATTTTTTCAAATTTCTTTTTTTATTTGAAAGTACAATCCTTCTGATTAATAATGGAAAATAGTTTCATTCAAATGGCTGCCTCGGCTGGCCATGCAGTAGCCTATACGATCGGTCCAATTTTTAAGCACATTATCGATTTTGTGCAGCTGTATTTTACCAATGGCTTCACGAATATTGTTCTCTGGCTTGTCGGCGTAACACTTATCTTTGAGGGCACCCCACAAATAATAGTCCAACGGTGTCAAATCGCAGCTCCAAGGTGGCCAAACGACATCAGCTCTGCGGCTGTTAATGCGATCTTCAAAACTAGGGCGCTAAACATCGAGTGTAGCTTCAGCTGTGTGGCACTTAGCACCGTCCTGCTGAAACCAAATGTTGCCAATACTCTCCTCTTCAATTTTTGTGAAAAAAAATTTGTTCAACATGGCCCGATAACGATCGCCATTGACTGTAACGGCCACTTACTTAATTTCCCTTTGCACCCCATGAATGAGGTATGGGATAGCTTCTCGCGTTGTTGTGAATTAACACGCTTTATATTTTTAGATTCACAACTAACGGCACCTACTTGTTTATCGATGAATGCGAACGTCCCTGTTTGAGAAGCTCTTACTAGACACGACGATTGAATCGACGCTTAATACTGCGAAGTTGCTGTCAACAACATTCGAGGGGAGCCGGCAATGAAAGAAAATTTTCTTTATTTTTTTTTCTTTTAAGATGACTGGAGCCAGGTTTGAACCTGCGATCTCCCGCATGGTAGTCGCGTGTTCTAACCACTATGCCACGGCCACTCCTTGCTCATATTCGAAGAAAAATGGCCCAATTATGCCTCTGGACCAAAATCCGCACCAAACAGTGACTCGTTTTGGGTGCATCGGTTTTCTGTGCCCCAAATGCGACAATTTTGCTTGTTTACATACCCGCCAAGTTAAAAATGAGCTTCATCTGAAAAGATGATTTTGATTCTGCAACATTATCATGATTTTCAAAGTAATGTCGCAATATTTCCCAGCGTTGTTCAAGCGTATACACAACCATATTCCTTCAGCGGAAGGATAAAACTTATTATCTGTCAAATCAGACATGAGCTAAGTGTTACCATTCACGAAATAAGCACTAGTTGAAAAAAAAAAACGTAAGATGGCGGACCCGTTATAAAAGGCTTGGGTGGGTGGCTGACTGATCACTCCCCAGCCCAAGCGGCTAAAGCTAGAACCGTGATTTCGATTGGGGAAATAGCTGTTGTGTGCCATTTCGAGTAAACGTCAGCTAAAAATCGATGTTTGGAAATAAGTTCCTTTTTGTGTAAAAATTACCAATCTATATATATAAAAGGCTTGGGTGACTGACTGATCACTCCCCAGCCCAAACGGCTAAAGCTAGAACAGTGAAATTTAGAATGTAAGTTTCTTTTATGACGCAGGCGCGCACTAAGAAGGGATTTTTGGAAATTCGGACTGCAAGGGGGTAAAAAGGGCGTGGCACCGCCTCATACAACTGGAATTTTAAAATGGCTGTATCTTCTAAACCATTATAGGTACGAAGTCGAGATTTGGTACGTATATCGGGCGTATAAGAAAAAATACTTTATTGGTGGAAAGTGGGCGGTGTCACACCCCTTTTTTTAAAATAGTAATATTGGCCACATAAATGGGCCGATTGCAATTGATGTGTGATACTGTCCAGAGGGCCTCTATCATAGGCTACATGAAAACATAATTATACAAAGGGGCGTGGCAACGCCCACACAAAACCAAAATTTCAATCGGTCATATTTCAAGGGCCATTAGAGGTATGAAGATGAGATTTGCTACATATGTTACTGATACAAAGAGGATTACGTCTCGCTCGAAAAAGGGCGGTGCCACGCCCCTTTTGAAAAAATCGTTATCTGGGCGAAATAAAAGGACCGATTGGAATGAAATTTTCACTGTGTAGCACTGTTCGGAGGGCGTTTATCACAGGCTACATGAAAATATTCTTAGACAAAGGGGCGTGGCACCGCCCACACAATCCAAATTTTCAATCGGTCATATTTCAGAAGCCATTAAATGTATGAAGATGATATTTCCTACATATGGGGAGGTACATAGGGGATTACGTGTCGCTGGGAAATGGGCGTTGCCACTCCCCTTTAATAGAGCGATTGTAATAACATTTTTATAATATATACATATATAAAAAATTGCTTGACTAAATGATTGGGTGATACCGCTGTAGATAGGATGATAAAATTTTGGGTGGTTTTTCCCCTTTTCATATAAACGTCAGCTAAGAATGGATTTTTGGAAATTCGTACTTTTAGGTGTAAAAATTACCAATAAGGTATAAAACATGTAACATCACCCAGACCAATCGACTGATGCTATAATCGCAAAAATTGATATGGGCATACTCACTATCAAATCGGATTGAGTGTTTTTTTGGAATACGATAATTTTGGGTAAAAAATCGAAAAGAGGATAAATATGTTACTGTCGACCAGACCAAACGTCTAATAATACAATTATGATAACTTATATGGGCTTGCTTCCTATAGAATTAGAATAAAGCCAGGAGGGTTTTCGATATTTGTACATTTTTGGAGTAAAAAAGGTCGAAATGGGATAAAACTTACTAAAGGTATAGCCAAAACTGTAAGTGAATATTTTAGTTGTGCGATGTGAAGTAATTTTTCAAAATTCGTTCTTTATAACATAAATGGTACTTTCGCCCATGTATTAGACTTGCTCCCTATAGAATTAGAGAGCCGTCAAATGGGGTTTTTAGATGGGGTATTAAAAAATTCGAATATTTAGAGGCAAAAAGGCCGAAAAGGGATAGAACTGGTACCATCACCTAGACCAAAAGGCTTCAGCTACAATCATATATGGGCACGCTTCCTATAGAATAAGAAGGGGGTACCAGACCATTTTAATTGTGCGATACGAATATATCTTTTGAAATTTGTACTTTTACGGATAAAAAGCGACTAAATCGGTATAATAATTTAGACCAATGGGATAAAGCTGCAATCACATAAATGTTCGTATGTCTTATGAAGCGTTTGCATTTTGCCTATTTTGCTTAAATTCGTAAGAATATTCATTGTAAGTACGGGTGAAGCAACGCGAGCCGGGAAAGCTAGTAAAGTATATAACTGGTACCATAACGCAGACCAATCGGCTAAAGTTATAATCGCGAAAATTTATATGGCCATGCTCACTGTCAAACTGGATTGAAGGTTTTTTCGAAATTCACCCTTTCTGGGGTAAAAAAAATCGAAAAAGCTATAAAAATGTTACTGTCGTCCAGGCCAAACGGCTAATGGTATAATCATGATAACACAGTGCTACACACAAAATATACAGCGGTTCTTATATAGCAATTCTGTAAGGCTAGAGTCCATAGAGTACAGTGATACTTATAGTTTTTCTCGGTCACTTCATCAAGTAATGTTTTTATAGGAAAATAAGTGAAATGACGATATTCCTAAAATTACAAGTTTCAAAAATCATAAATCTTTTCTTTGTAAATTGAATTGAATTTTCTCAACGCTCTAAGTTTTTGTGCAATGCCATATTAAAGTAGCTTCCAAAAATAGGTAAGTTTATAAAAATCAGTTGAAAAATTATTGAGTTATGCTAATTTTTGTAATAACATGTTTGCGTCATTTCGTGGTTTTTCCTTTGAGTGTGTGTGTCACTTTGTAAAATACATATCACGTATACGTACCACAACTAGTAATTCGTACTTCGTATTCCAAAGAATGTCGAAAAACATATTACAATAATTAGCATAACTCATTCATTTTTCAACTGATTTTTATAATAGAAAATGAGAAAATGAGAAAATGCCGTCGTTTAAATATTTTTTAACCGATTTTTTTAACCGAAAATTAAATTTTATAATAAAAGGTGAAAATCATAGATTTAAAACAAATGTAAGCTTTTGAAAATCGGTTTACAAATAGAAGACTTATGATTTTTGGAACTTGTAATATTAGAAATATCGTTAATTCACTTAGCCTAAGAAATATTTCAATTTAAAGGGCGAGGTTTTCCCGGACAAATTTTGTGCTTCATATATCTAAAAGAATATATTATTGTAAGAATTGCTAAAATGGATCAACAGTGTCATCCATGATTAGTTATTGATAGGCATATATTCTAAAACCACATTTTTAAGGCCGATTGACTGACATATAACTTTCTGCATTGGTGTACTGGGTGACTTTGGCCCTTTTTATTCGAAGGAGTTCGAATTTCCAAAAAACCCTGTATTCGGCTCAACACCTTTATTAACCTTTTGGTCTCGGCGATAGCAACAGTTTTTACAGTTTTCGGGTTTGTCTCCTTAAGGTTCGATATGCGAAAAACCACTTTGTGAGGACCTCTAATTCTATATGAAGTGTGCCAATATGAAAGTTCGCCATTTTACCTTAAGCCGTTTTGCGATCTAGGTGACCATTAACAGCCCATCCCCAACTTTCACTAAAATTTTGGAACAAATCGGTTCAAACGTTTTCGCAATTAGTGGTGACATCAAAATTTACAGCTATTTTTTATATAGATTTCTCAATAATTTTGGTGTTCAAAAATGTTTATATGTAATGTAATCAATGGTGACTTAATGACATTACAAAAATTAAGTGTATCATAAAATAAACACCGGCAACTGGATCCTGAAGGTCAACTTTAAGGCGCTTCAGATTAACCGAACCCAACAACGGTTAAGCAGTTTGGAAGATTTATTACTTTCATCAGATTATAAATTACATGTACCTAAGCTAGACGAGATTTAATTAGACACTAATAATAGTATAATCAAATTATTACAAACTAATTTGCACTCTACAAAGTGTATTCGACACTTGACAATTATTTTTTTTCCTATGTATTGTATAATTGTTGGAACAAAAGTAAAATTATCTCCTCGTACATTTTTTCACAAAACGTGCTGTCTACAAAAAATTACACAAAATATTCCACTTATACTCGTATGAATTATTTACATCTGACGTTTGCTAGACTTTTAATTATATATTGAAAGGTTATTTGTTAAAATTAAGCTAAGCTCAAGTTAAGTTTAGTTTATTTGTGTTTAAATTTTCTAAGCTTTCCAAAGGTGTTAAAGTAGAATGTAGAATTTGTTAATTCTATTATTATTAAACTGATCCATGCCTTGATTAAGTATTGGGATAGGATACTACAAAATTGCACTGTGGAATATTTTCATGCAGACAGCCAATATGTTATAAGCTCATTTAGAATTTCTTAATTATGCACAGAATTGAAACGATCGATCTTGTGAGAATTAGAAATAGAGAATTAGTAACTAGCTAAGGTCATCTTCTCTACGCTATACTAACATATCCTTGTAATATGTATTAGCTGTTTCTAAATTTATTTGTGCCTCCCTCTTAAATACATTATAATTGCAGTTACTGATACCACTTTCGTTTTAATTCATTTTATTAAGTTGCGGCATTATTGAAACCGCACTCACTTAAGAATTTTATGACGTAGAAGCCTTTAAAATTTTGTATACGAAAATATTAGCTGGAATTGTGCCCTAACCTATAAGAGCGAACGAAATATTCTGAAAAAAGTTTTAGACCATCACCCTTCGGGATGAGGGAAAAAATCATTTTAAACGACAAAAAGTGTAACGCATTAAAAAAACGAGTTAGTCCCCAAGTATCTTAAGACCAAATTCGTTTCAGGATGGCTGGATGGCTGGCTGGTAATAACTCCAGTAAACCTTAACGGATCGGTATGAAAATTTACCAGTAATAATATTTTCCTAAACGAACTAATGGGATTGTAAATGAGCAGAAGAAGCCCCACCCCTTCTGGTACCTCCCATACAAAATTAACCATTTTAAGATAATTAATATTTTTTACATAACTTCCAAACGGACGACCGAAGGATATTAGAATTTGGTCAGTTTATTTATCTTGCAAAAGTAGACTAACCGTAAGAAAACCGAAACCTTTGCCCCACCCCTTCTGGTGCCTCCCATACAAATGACCGAATTGACCCTTAGAGTTTTACATTACATATAACACTATGAATTCACTCAAATTTTGTGTAAGATGTTCACTAATGAAAACTGAACTCAGAAATAAATATGGACTATATCGGTTTACTTCTTCCGGTACCTACCATACTAAAAACTTAATTTCCCTTTGCACCCCATGAATGAGGTATGGGATAGCTTCTCGCGTTGTTGTGAATTAACACGCTTTCTATTTTTTTAAATTCACAACTAACGGCACCTACATGTTTATCGACGAATGCGAACGTCACTGTTTGAGAAGCTCTTACCAGACACGACGATTGAATCGACGCTTAATACTGCGAAGTTGCTGTCAACAACATTCGAGGGGAGCCGACAATGCAAGAAAATTTTATTTATTTTTTTCTTTTAAGATGACTAGAGCCAGGTTTGAACCTGCGATCTCCCACATTGTAGTCGCGTGTTCTAACCACTATGCCACGGCCGGTCCTACCTACCATACAAAATTACTTATTTTAGGAAAGGTCATACTTCTCCCATAACTTTCAAACGGACACTTGGGGGGTAATGAAAATTGGTCGGTTAATTTATCTTGTAATAGGAGGCAAAACCTCAGAAACCCTAACTATTTGATACACTCCTTCTGGTAACTCCCTCATAAATAACAGATATTGCCCCTTTTACATACCCATCATTTTTATACCCTCACTCTGCGGTTAGGAGGGTATATATCTTTTGATACGACCCAAAAGTGTAACACATAGAAGGAATCACTTTAAACCCTAGGTTTCTTTGAACCAAATTCGATTCATGGCTTTTAAGGCCGTTTGAGCCATGTTCGTCTGTCTGTCTGTGCGGCTGGTACGCACTTTCAAAAGACGCAAGCAATTGGTTTGAAACTTTGCATGGATTAATTTTTCCCCAAAACTACTTACCGTATTGCCAATGGGCTACATGGCCACGCCCCTCCTGTTACCTTCCACACCGCCCACTTTTGAAATCGAGTTATAATATTAATGCAACCAACGCCATCGTTTCCAAATTCTATATTTAGTAAAACTATAACAGGATAAAGTTTTGGAGAAAAACCCGGAAGTCTAGCCACACCCCTTATGGTACCTCCCATACAAATGTACGTTTCCGCCCACTTAAGAGTGGAGTATTATTATCAATGAACCCAACGCGATCGTTCCCAAATTCTATAGTTAGTAAAACTAAATGAGGATAAAGTTTTGGAGAAAAAACCGGAAGACTAGCCACACCCTTTCTGGTACCTCCCATGCAAATGTATCACTCCGCCCACTTAAGAGATGAAGTAGTAATATCAATATAACAGAAGATTTTATGGGTGCCGTTGGGGATGTAAAGTGAGTCCTGCATCTCAAGCCGACTCACAACCGCCTTCGTGTTGGCACCTGGGCAATGGTGTTCGTGATATTTTTTATCATGAATAGCGGCTGAAAGTGAGCGACGAACCCTGATGGTTGGGCTAGCCACCCGCATTCAGGTCCTCGGCTGGCTATGAAAACACGAGAAAGAAAAAGTAACAAATGGGAAAGCCCCAAATGTTGACGACCCCCGCAAACGTAATAAGGACCATGATTTAAGGATATGCACCTGAAACGTCCGGACTCTCTATAGAGAAGGTGCCACTATCCAACTGGCGGATGTGGTCAAAAAATATATGGCTGACATCACCGCCATCCAGGAGATGAGATGGACAGGACAAGGATGCTCGCGACGTAAATACTGCGACTTCTATTACAGCTGTCATGCCAAAAAGCACGAGTTTGGATGTGGATTTGTAATTGGCGAGAGACTCAGACATCTTTTCTCGCTATTCTATGCTGTTAATGATCGAATAGCCGCAATCCGTATCAAGGCGAAATATTTCTACATCACGCTGATTTGTGCTCATGGCCCGATGGAAGATAAAGACGATGAGATTAAAGATGTATTTTATGAGCGCCTAAAGGAAACATACGACCGCTGCCCGGGCCACAACATTAAAATTGTTCTGGGAGACTTTAATGCAAAAATAGGAATGGAAGATGTTCTTGGTTCATCGATCGGTAAATTCAGCGACACGTCAGACAACGGGTTTAGGCTGGTTAGCTTCGCTGTGGGAAGGAACATGGTAGTGAGTGGAACCAGATTCCAGCACAAAGATATCCACAAGGTAACTTGGTTATACCCCGATCAAACCACCAAAAATCAAATTGATCATGTGGTAATTGATGGCAGGCATGCATTTAGAGTCGTGGACGTGCGTGAGATCCGTAGTGTAAATATTGGCTCGGATCATTACCTGGTTGGAGGCAAGGGCGCACAAGATTGAGCATAGCGAAGAACGCACGTAACCAAACACAAATAAAGCTGGACATCGCGAAGCTGCAAACCCCAGAGATAGCAACGGCCTACTCCAACCAGCTCTCCCAACTACTACGACACAACGCCTCTACTTCTGACGTTCCCGATACAAAGTGGCAACATATTGCGCATTCCATGACAACTGCCGGAACAACCGTGCTAGGATTTGAAAAACGCCGCTCCGACGAATCCTGGTACAATGAAGAATGTCGCATAGCCAATTGTTACCCGTGCTGTTAGGGAACGGCACAAGGAGACAGTAAAACAGGCGAGACAGCTATTCAGGCAATAGAAACATCAGATGAAGGAACGAGAGAACGAGGATATAGAGCGATACAGGGATAGAGGTGAGTCCCGAAAATTTTACCAGAAAGTAAGAGTAAAAGGCTACGGTAATGGGCTACCCTCCTGTAAGGACAATGATAGAAATCTGGTCACAGATACGCAGAGTGTGCTGCATATATGGAGAGAACACTTCCAGCAACTGCTGGTTCCAGAAGGCAGCGCACGTGAAGGTATCACGCCAATCGCCGACGACGGCTTAAATTGCCCACTACCAAGTCAAGCCGAGTTAAGAGAAGCAATATCGCGGCTGAAAAACAATAACGCTGCCGGTGCCGACGGTCTGCCCGCAGAGCTCTTCAAGTCCAGTGGCGAGGAGCAGATAACGAGAATGCACAAGCTCCTACGCACGGTTCGGCTTAAAGAGTGCATGCCCGACGATTGGAATTTAAGCGTTTTATGTCCTATGCTGAAAAAGGTGATCCAAGTGTGTGTTCCAACTACCACGTGATCAGCCTTTTACCCAACGCATATAAGGTCCTGTCGAGTGTGCTAGGTGAAAGACTAAAGCCAGTGTTATCCAAACTGATCGGGCTACATCAGTTTGGCTTTAGGCTTGGTAAATCAACAACAGACCAGATATTCACACTTCGGCAAATCCTGGAAAAGGCTCAAAAGAAACAGATCGACACGTACAATCTTTTCGTCGACTATAAAGCTGCCTTCGACAGCCCGGATACGGCTGCAATTACTCGAAGCCATGGCTGAGTTTGGTATTCCTGCGAAGCTGATACATTTTTGCGGAATGATGCTGACTGACACGAAGTCTTCAGTGAAGATTGGCAAGGACCTTAAGGAGCCATTCTGTACCAGACAAGGCCTAGAACAAGGCGACGACCTATCGTGTGACCTCTTCAACGTAGTGATGAAGATGGTAATGAGGAAAGCTGCAGTAAACACGAGTGGCACGTCATTTAACAAAAGCCACATACTACTCGAGTACGCTGATGACGTCGACATCATCGGTCGAAAATTGCGGGAGGTGACTGCAGCCTTCTCAGGTATACAGAAGGAATTAGCGAAATTGGGTCTAACGGTGAGCGAGGACAAAACGAAGTTATTAGTTTCAACGAACAAAGAATCTACTCGTTTGGGAAACTGCGTGGACGTTGACAACTATAATTTCGAGCTGGTAGATAATTTTATCTGCCAAGGCTACGCCATCAACAAAAGAAATAATGTCAGCCTCGAAATCCGGAGAAGAATCCAGCTTGCCAATAAATACTATTACAGACTAAGCAAGCAATTCAATGACAGATCCCTCTCTCGACGAACAAATATGTAGCTATACCAGATACTGGTTTTACATGTCTTGATGTACGGTTCAGAATCCTGGGATCCAAGCGGATGAATCGGTTCTGGCTGTATTCGAGAGAAAAATATTCCGTTAAATATATGAGCCCATCATCGTTAATTGTCCTCCATCTGCATTACCAACGCGCTAGTACTTTAGCTATTTTAGCAAAACAAAAACAAACAGGATCCAAAAAGAACGGTATTTTTTCGTGGAATGTCCAAATACACATTGTGCTCGTGAGGGTGGGTTTGCAGATCTACAACAGAATACACATGAAACCTGTTGAACTGTCCCCTCTATGCATTACCATAGGACTAGTTAAGGTGATAGGTTTTAATGAGGTAATGCAATCGACAGCCCTGTAGTGGAAATTGTCACATCAAATACTAGAGGGTATGGGAACCACCTTGCATGTGTTTGTGCTTCAATGTTTTTTTAGTTGTTTTGTGTTGTAACTTCTTCGTATCGATACGAATTCTTATGCTCTTGAAGCCCCGAGAGAGCTCCCTGCCCATAGCTGATCATGAGCTGTACACTGACTATGACGTGGTCAGACAAATTAAGGTGCAGCGGTTGAGTTGGCTAGGTCATGTTGTACGCTTGGACGAAAATGCTCCAGCTCAAAAAGTCTTCGACAATGAACTCGATGGAAGGCGCAGAAGAGGGCGAACAAGACTCCGTTGGAAAGACCAGTTTACTGAGAACCTTACAGAACTTGGTGTGACTAACTGGAGAAGAAGCGCAGAAGATCGAGGCGCTTATAATATTTTTCTACGTGCGGTATATAATCCAGTGGGATTGCAAAGAAGTGCCAGCTAAGTATGTAAGTAAGAAAGAAGATTTTATGTTTTACTGAGGGTAAGGGTATATGTATGTCGGTTTTCCCGTCTGCAACTTTCTTACTGGTTTAAACAATTCAAGCTAAGACATTTTAGTGAAACATTACTGACAAAAAATGATGTGTGTGGCTAAAAGTAACGTCCGGCTCTCATACAAACTACCTTTTTTGCATTACAATGTTTAATAAACCAGTAAAAAAGTTTCAGTCGGGAAAACCGATTTACATATACCCTTAGCCCCAGTAAACCATGGGCGTGGCTAGACCTCTAAGTTGTTCTCCAGAACTTTATCCTGCTTTGATCTTTACTACACACAAAATTTGATCACGATCGCCTTGGATCTATTTATAATATTAAACGATTTCTAAAGTGGGCGGTACCTGATGGGTATGGGAGGTACCAAAAGGGGCGTGGCTAGATTTCCGGTTTTTTCTCCAAAACTTTATCCTGTTATAGTTTTACTAGATATAGAATTTGGGTACGAGTGCGTTGGATGTATTGATATTATAACTGGATTTCTAAAGTGGGCGGAACGGTACATTTGTATGGGAGGTACCAGAAGGGGCGTGGCCTTGTAGCCCATTTGTAATACCGCAAGTAGTTATGCCATCACCCTTAGGGATGAGGGTATATATCATTTGATACGACTCAAAAGTGTAACACATAGAAGGATTCACTTTAGACCCTTGGTTGCTTCGGACCAAATTAGATTCATGACTTTTTGAGTCGTTTGAGCCATGTCCGTCTGTCTGTCTGGTTGTCCGGCTGGTGCGCACGATAACGCAACCAAATGTTTTGAAATTTTGCACGAGTTAATATTTTCCCAAAACTACTTACGGTATTGTAAATAGGCTACATGGCCCCGCCCCTTCTGGTACCTCCCATACAAATGCATTATTCCGCCCACTTTAGAAATCGAGTAATAATATCAATACACCCAACGGGGTCGTACCCAAATTCTGTATTTAGTAAACCTATAACAGGATAAAGTTTTGAAAAAAAAATAGGAAGTCTAGCCACGCCCCTTCTGGTACTTCCCATACAAATGTACCTTTCCGCTCACTATAGAGATGGAGTAATAATATCAATAAATCCAACGTGAGAGTACCCAAATTCTTTATTTATTAAAGCTTTAACAGGATAAAGTTTTTGAAAAAAAAAATTGGAAGTCTAGCCACGCCCCACCTCCTATTCCCAGCTGGTACCACCCACTTTAGAAATCGATTAATATTATGAATAGACCGAACGCGATCGTGCCCAAATTCTGTATTCCGTAAAGTTTAAGCAGGAAAATGTTTTAGAGAAGAAATCTGGAACTTTAGACACGCCCCTTTTGTACCTCCCATACAAATGTACCACTTCGCCTACATTAGACATGGAGTAATAATATCAATACACCCAACGCCATCGTGCCCAAGTTCTGTATTTAGTAAAGGTTTACATGATAAAGTTTTGGAGAAATAATCTGGAACTCTAGACACTCCCCTTCTGGTACATCCCATAAAAATGTACCACTCCGCCCACTTTAGAAATCAAGTAATAATATTAGTATAATAAAAAAATTTCTGTTGTACTGAGGGTGATGGTATATGTAATTCGGTTTGCCCGACTGAAATTTTCTTACTGGTTTTGGCGAAATATTAATCCATGCAAAGTTTCAAACCAATTGGTTGCATCTTTAGAAAGTTATCGTGCGTACCAGCCGGACAGACAGACGGACATGGCTCAAACAATTTAAAAAGTTATGCATCGAATTTAGTTCAAAAAAACATAGAGTCTAAAGTGACTCCTTCCATGTGTTACACTTTTAGGTCGTATCAAATTATATCTACCCTCCTACCCGTAGGGTGAGGGTATAAATGTAGTTGTAGTACATATGTATAACCAAATAACCAGTTTTATCATTATTTTTACGAATGGTGAAGTTTATCTGAGCTTTGGAACAGCCGAAGCTACTTACCTTACTATTTTTAAGTTATTTAACCAATTTCGGTTTTACATACCGTCTATAGTTTAGAGCAGTGATAGGCATCGTATATCCATGATCGGCTATTCATACGTACTCGAAAGTTTTGTTTAATTCAAAACAGTCAGTATCTGCTTATACAATTCGACAGTGCTGACGGGCATTACACAAATATGCTATATTGTTGCGTGTGTGCGTTTGATTATGCCTACCACTGGTTAAGACAGTATGGCATGACATAGACTTTATACCATAAGTAGTAGTTTGTACAGATGTTTTGAAAGTTATAATAAAAATTAAAACACACTAAATGTTGTACAAATATTTAAGTAGATATGAGCGAATATTATATTTTTGAATCTAAGATTATTTGGCACTAAACATATGTGAAAAAATGGCAAATACTCCACTTATTTCATAGAGTACAAATATTTAGTTAATTGTTTAATTTAAACCAAACAAACATTCTTTTAACAGAAAATATGAATTCTCAATTGGTTTAAAGCAGCAGTTGAATATAATAAAAGCTTTTATCTCATGGAGGCATTTTTTTATAACGTATCAATCGCATTAAAGTTTGTAATCAGGTTTTAGTTAAATTACTTTAATGATATGGTTCTCCTTCTCTTGTATAGATAATAATGAAACATTTCAAAATTTCGAAATTGACAATACGTTTTTAAATTGTTCTCCAACTTCATAGTTAAATACAAATGTACATTTATCTACATGCTACAACAATTGCATTATTATTACAATTATGTTATTATTGTTTATTGTCTTCTTGACTTGTATTCTTGTTACTGCCACTTAGAGATTTGTAGCCCGGATAGTAAACGACTTTAAATGACTCCGCCCACCCCCCTCTTTAAGAAAGATTCCATTCTATACATTGTTCTTCGTTTGATATTGAAATCTCTAACCCAAGTTTAACCTTGACATGATCAAGTGTTTTTCAAACTGTTAACTCCACCTGCACTTGGTCAAGTAATTACCAACTCATTTACATGAGTTCTTAAGCTTATGGGGCATGTAAAATTAAACACTTTACGTTAAAGTTGAAGGTTGGGTTTATTTCCGATCTGGAGTCGGATAACATGTCGGAAATCGTGCGCTGTGACTGCTGCACGTTTTTGTAACAAATTTTATGTGAATTATTTAATTTTATGTAAATATTTAATTACGATTACAATCAGTTTACTGTGGAAGAAGAAAAAAAACGTGCAGTTTGATAAGAGTTACTGGTATTCCTTAGATGTATTACTGGCTGAGCCAATATATTGATGGGAAAACAATGTAAAGTTTAAGGGTTATAAGGCACAGTCAATTTAGCACTTTAGCAAAGGTTGCACAAAACGTGTTTATAAGACTTTATACGCCTGCAAATATCCAATTTGTTCGTGTTGTTATATGTATGTATTATATTGTCTATACGAACGCAGTAACCATTACTTAAGCGCTGAAATGATCGCTATTTATGAAAATGTCATATAGGGTATGTTTGCAACGGGTAAACTCTAAACTGGCTTAGCCGATCTTAACAATTCTTTTTTTAAGACATCATAATTTGACTAGGGAACAAATTAGATGTGATCGAGTGCACATTGGTCAGGCATGGAAATTTTTCTAACCGAAATTAAAAAAATAAAATTATCCAATTCGTTCTTTTTTTTTGTTTATATATAAGAAGGAAAAATTTTATCCATGTGATAACTTACTTATCGTGCCCAAATTCTGTACCTTGTTAAGCTATAACAGGATAACTTTTTGGAGAAAAATTTTAAAATCTAGCGACGCCCCATATGGTGCCTCCCATTTCGCCCACCCCAGAGTTAGAGTAATAATATCAATACAACCAACGCGATTGTGCCAAAATCTGTATTTAGTAAAGGTATAACAGTATACAGTTTTGAAGAAAAAATCTGGAAGTCTAGACACGCCGCTTCTGGTACCTCCCATACAAATGAACAACTCTGCCCACTTTGGAGATGGAGTAATAATATCAATACACTCTACACGATCGTGCCCAAATTCTGTATTTAGTTTAGCTATAACCGCTCCGCCAACTTAAGAAATCGAGTAATATTATCAATATAACACTGTACAACATATTTCAGCACATTGATGTGGGACTCAATTCTGAGAACTGCACGTGAAAGTAACCCCAAAAAGAAAAAGTTTTACATCATTCGTTTTGTCAAGTTACATGGCATAATCGTATAGGGGAATTTGTAACGTTTCAGGCTCTTTTGTTTGGCATAACTCGAGAACCACTAGTCCGATTTAGCTGAAACAAATTAAGAATTACAATTCCTTTAATCTGTTCATATAACGTTTCCCTACATAAGCAACAGTTTCACTTTTCCATTCATCAAATGATTTTGAACTGAGTTTATTTTGTAGCAGTTACAAGAAAACTGCTGTACTCCATGGCATATGATTAACGTGGTATAGACTTTCAATTATTTCTCCAAAACTATATCCTTTTATAGCTTAACAGAATACAAAATTTGGGCACTATCGCGTTGGGTTCATTGATATTATTAATCGATTTGTAAAGTGGTCGGTACCAGATGGGTATGGGAGGTACCAGAAGGGGCATGGCTAGACTTCCAATTTTGTCTCCAAAACTTTATTATGTTATAACTTAATGTAATAAAGAGTTTGCGCACGATCAAGTTGGGTGTATTGATATTTTTAATCGATTTTTAAAACCAGTACAGAAATTTCAGTCAGGTAAACTGACTGATAAATACCATCACCCAATATAAGATATTGCTTAAGCCTTAAGTTATTGAAATTAACATATTTTTAATTAAAATAAAATTACTTATGTATTATTATTTGACTGCTTTTGAAGGAAAACCGTAAAAAATTTGACTTAATTGTATAGGAGGTACAATTAGGGGCTACAAAACGTGTCTTATTTTGTTTCGTAAATCAAGGTTCAGTGAACTCTTACCTTGGCAAAATTTGTCTGAATTTAGTGTACATATAAAAATACACTAAATATCGGGGAAATATCGGTTATTTTTATGGGAGGTACCAGAATGGGGTGTGTCAAATAGTTAGGTTTTCTGAAGTTTTGCTCCCTATCACAATATAAATTAACCGACCAATTATCATTAATCCCTAAGTGTCTGTTTGTAAGTTATGGGAGAATTCAAGTTTTTTTTTTTTTGCTAGAATTAAATCTAAGGACCAAACCATTTTCATTACGTTGCATTGTCCTTAGACGCTACACTCTCTCATACATTTGTTTGTTTTCCGCAATTAAGGGATCGGAAAACCTTTTCAGGGGAGAAATATTAATTTTCCAAAAATAGGTCATTTTGTATGGGTGGTACCAGAAGGCATGAACCGATATAGTCCATATTCATTCCTGAGTCAAATTTTCAGAAGCGAACATCATACGCAAAATTTAAGTGAAATCAGTTTACTTACAAAAAAAGATATGTATGTAAAACTATGACGGTCAATTCGGTCATTTGTATGGGAGGTACCAGAAGGGGTGTGACAATGGTTTCGGTTTTCTTAGGATTTGTCGTCTTTTGCAAGATAAATAAACTGGCCAAATACAAATATCCTCCGCTCATCTGTTTGGAAGTTATGAAAGAAATATAAATTATTCAAAAATAGGTCATTTTGTATGGGTGGTACCAGAAGGGGTTGGCCAACTCTGCCCATTTACAATCCCATTTGTTCGTTTTGGAAAATATTTATACTGGTAAATTTTCATACCGATCCGTTAAGGTTTACTCAAGCTATCCTGCTCACCAGCCATCCAGCCAGCAAGCCAGAAAGACGGACATAGCTCAATCGTCTTAAAAAGTCCTGAAACGAATTTGGTCTGAATATACTTGGGATCTTACTCGTCTCCTTTAATGCGTTACACTTCTTTTCGTTTCAAATGATCTATACCCTCATCCCTAAGGGTGATGGTATAAAGAGGTCTCACGCAGGGCAATAACTTGTCCTGTACAATGTTTAATATAGGTTTGGAGAAGGTGATGAAAAAGGCTGGTGTCAACATGTCTGGTACCATGTTCCACAAGAGCCACATGCCACTAGCCTATGTCGATGATATAGACATCATTGGCCGAATTTTCTACGGGATGTTACTGCAGTTTTCTCATCACTAGAAAAGGAGTCAGCAAAAATGGGTTTAGCGGTCAACGAGGACAAAACAAAAATAATGATTTCGGCGAACAAAGAGTCCTCTCGATGGGGAGGCAGTAGATGAATTTACCTACCTCGGATCTTCCGTCAACGAGAAAACTAATATCATTCAAGAAATTAAGCGGAGAATAGTGCTAACCAATAGATGTTTTTACGAACTTAGGCAGCACTTTAGTAACACCACATTATCTCGCGATACTAAGAAACAGCTATACCAGGTGTTCATTTTACTCTATCTGTTGTATGTTGCCGAATCGTGGGTACTTACGAAAACGAACATACAAAACTTGGAAGTATTCGAGAGAAAAGTACTTCGCAAAATAAATGGACCTATCTGTGTCGACGGTGAGTTTCTCCATCGGATGAACCTTGAGCTGTATTAGCCTTACCACGACATCGGCATAGCTAAAAGAGTCAGAATCCAACAACTACGATGGCTAGGACATGTTTCCAGGATGGATGTAAATGCTCCAGCGAGAAAGGTGTTTGAAGACGAACCTGAAGGACAGCGCAGATTTGGGAGACCCAAACTTCGTTGAAAGAACCAAGTGGTTGACGTTGTGTCATCTTCTGGTAGGACTAACTGAAGAACGCACGCAGAAGACTGAAGCGTGTAGAATTCTTTAATACTTCAGGCCTCCAATTTGTGAATCACGTTCGTAAGTTGTAATGAGCCACTTAAGTAAGTAAGATCTAAGGCGGTGGAATAGTACATTTGTATGGGAGGTACCAGATGGGGCATGGGCTGACTTGCAAATATTTCTCCAAAACTATATCCAGTTATAGATTTACTAAATACCATGTTTGGGCATGATCGCGTTGTGTATATTGATATTATTAATCGATTTCTAAAGTGGGCGGAATGATATATTTCTGTGGGAGCTACCAGATGGGGCATGGCTAGACTTCCAGTTTGCGAAACTTGCTTGCTTTACGAAATACAGAATTTTGGCACGATCGCGTTGGGTGTATTAATATTATAAATCGATGTCTAAAGTGGGCGGAGTGGTACATTTGTATGGGGCGTACCAGAATGGATGTGGCTAGACTTCCAGTTTTTCTCCAAAATATTATTCTGTTATAACTTTACTAAATACAGCATTTGGGAGCGATCCCGTTGGATTTATTATTATTATTACTCCATCCCTAAAGTGGGCGGAATAATGTATTAGTATGGGAGGTACCAGAAGGGGCGGTGTCACGTAGGCCATTTGCAATACCGTAAGTAGTTTTGGGAAAATATTAACTCGTGCAAAATTTCAAAACATTCACCAGCCAGACAGACGGACATGGCTCAAACGACTTAAAAAGTCATGAATCGTGAATTTGGTTCAAAGAAACCTAAAGTCTAAAGTGACTCCTTCTATGTGTAACACTTTTGGGTCGTATCAAATGTTGTGTACCCTCCCGCCCGTAGGGTGTTAAATAATTTATATACGATACACTCGAATTAAATCTCTTACCTCTCCTAAAGTATCAACCAAAAGTTTGTTTGCCTTCTCATAACGCAAATAAAAATTTGCGTAAATCGGTTTTCATTGATCTGAAACGAGTTCATCAAATTAACACAAAGAACAATTTTAAAGTTTGCAATAAACCCGTTTAAAAACAAATTGAAGGGCCTATTAATTAATTCCGTTCACAAACATATGATAACAACATTTATTTGATCTTATCATCAATAATAAAAGACTGTCGTCAAAATAACAACAAATTTATTAAATTATAACTGATATGATATTGTCGCCGTCGTCATCGTCGTCTGGTGATCTATAAGAAATATATGAGCCAATATAAAAGCAATTTTGGACTTTATGACAGAGGGAGTAGGGGCATCAATTACAACAAAATTTATGAAATTATGATTGTAATTAGGGTGTACCCATATGCCGTGATTTATCACACACTAATGAAAGCTATTTAAAAGTACCGCCAAGAATCCACTGATATTGTTATCTTCAATGTCACCGAGATATATTCGAACGTTCTGTTTTAAGAGTTTCTTGTTTCAATCACGTTTCGTTTTTGGCGTCGTATGTCGGCTATTAACAATATCTTGACGTTCTTCTGCTAGAAAACACTTAAGTTTAGCATTTCGCAAAGTTACCCGTAACAGTTTGTTCATACAATTGCAGTTTTGTTTTCATCTGTAAAGCACAACAAACAATCCTTTTTTTCAGTGACCGGTTTCTTAAAGTTTAATGGACGTTACTTCGTTGTTTATAGGAAAATCCCCCAAAAACCGTTATTGAACTTGAATCTACTGTAGACGAGAATGCGTCACTATGGTGGGACCTGTTACCGCCTGATGGTCATATGCTGCTGCTGCTGGTGGCTGAGTTCAAGTTTATCGCAAGCTTTTGCTGGCGATATTGGCGATGGTGCTGATGACGGCCAAGGCCACGCTGGTGGGCAACAAAGTGCTAAACCGAATATTGTGATAATGCTTGTCGATGATATGGTAAGTGTTAAATAGAATGTATGACATTAATTAAAAGAAATTAAGTAGATAAAAACGAAACCTTTCAATTTAGTAAAGAAAGTAAATTTAAACGACATTTATAAAAAAGCGCGAAATTATAATTTTAAATCAAAACATATTAATAAAAAAATTAACCTATTATTTAAAAAAGTTACTGAGAACAAAGTAACAGATTGTGAAGGAAGTCTATAATATTCGATATCTAATATAAATTATATTGTACAATATGTATATAGAACGTTGTATTTCTCCTTTAATAGAAATTTGGCTTCTTAACAAAAAAGCGGATTATTTGGAATTTTTGAAATCGAAAAAAATAGACTTGTTTTCGTAAACTTCTTAACCTAACCTCACACAAAACTAACCGGTTTTTTGGAACAGATGAGTTTTGAGTTCTCCTATACATTTTCTGTTATTCCATACTTGTAGTGTCTATCAGACCTAAGTGATGCCTAACAGGGAAGTAGATAAGCCTTCTTCTGATTCTTAATTGGCAGCAGCAACAGAGATGTATCTATCAATACTCGCCGTTAACTATGATGGGTCCAAATATTTTGCGAAGTATTTTTCTCTCGAAGACTCCCAGAATAGATTGATCCGCTTGTGTCATTATGCGCTGTAGAGCAAGACGGGTGTAGGAACACAGTCTGGTAGAGTTGGATCTTTGTTCTTCGAGAGAGAGAGAGCGCTAGTAGCAGCGGTTTGCGATCAAACACGATTAACACGATAACTTTCGAAAGACGTTTCCAAATGTTTTGAAATTTCGCATGATTTAATATTTCCCCAAAAATTACTTACGGTATTGCAAATGGCCCGCCTCTTCTGATACCTCCCATACACATTCATCATTCCGCCCATTTTAGAAATCGAAAAATAATATCAATACATCCAACGGGATCGTACCCAAATTCTGAATTAAATTAAGCTATAACAGAATAAAGTTTTGGGAAAAAAATTTAAAGTCTAGCCACGCCCCTTCTGGTACCTCCCATAAAAAAGTACCTTTCCACCCACTATACAGCTGGAGTAGTAATATCAATAAATCCAACTATAGCAAGATATAGTGTTGAAGAAAAAACTATAAGTCTAGTCACGCTCCATTCGGTACCTCCGATACCCATCTGGTACCGCCCACTTTAGAAATCAGTTAATATTGTAAATAGACCTAACACGCTGGTGACCAAATTCTATATTTAGTAAAGTTCAAGCAGGATAAAGTATTTGAGAATAAATTTGGAAGTCTAGCCCGCCCCTTATGGTACCTACCTACAAATGTACCATTCCGATCACTTTAGAGATATAATAATACACCAACGCGATCGTTCCCAAATTCTGTATTTTGTTAAGCTATAACAGGGCAAGTTTTGCAGAAAAAAACTGGAAGTCTAGCCGCTCCGCTTCTGGTACCTCCCATATACATATACCACTCCGACCACATTAGAAATCGAGTAATAATATCAATATAATATAAAATTTGATGTTTTACTGAGGGTGAGGTTATATGTAGGGCGGGCTGCCCGACTGAAACTTTCTTCTTGGTTATTTTTGTTTATGGCGGAGCCAAGGTAGACAAAAATCGTCTACCACTTCAAAGTTATAGTTGTCAACGTTCACGCAGCGTCCCAGACGAGTGGACTTTTTGTTCGTTGAAACAAATAACTTGGTTTTGTCCTCATTTATCACCAGACCCACTTCAGCCGACTGCTTTTCAATACTCGAAAAAGCCGCAGTAACATCCCGTAATCCACGGCCAATGATCTGTATATATCATCGGCATACGCGTGCAGCATGTGACTTTTGTTGAAGATGGTACCGATCTAATCGGGTTTATGTCAACAATTCAAAAGGGTATTGGTGATTCGGGGTTTGTTGATGATTCAGGTTCATACCAGCGATACTGGGCATCTTGGTGATTCGGGTTTGTCGGTGGTTCAGGTTTATATCAGCAATACGTGGCCGTTTTGGTGATTCGGGTTTAGTCGGGTATTCAGGTTAACTTCAGCAATTCTGGAATATATCGATGCTTCGGCTTTTAACGTAAATCAGTTTGATAACCGCAACTCAGGATCGTGTTGATGATTAGTGTTCTTCAGCAAATCGACTTTTACAACTTGTGGTTGCGTCGATGCTTCGGCTTTCGTCGTAAATCAGTTTGATATCCGCAACTCAGGGTCGTGTTGATGATTCGTATTCTTCAGCAAATCGACTTTTGCTACTTTTGGTTGTGCTGATGATTTGGCTTTCGCCGTAAATCAGTTTGATAACCGCAACTCAGAGTCGTGTTATTCAGCAAATCGATTTTTGCAACTCGTGGTTGTATCGATGTTTCCAGGATCCAGGATCGTATTGATAACTCGTGTTTTTCAGTAGACCGACTTCTGCATCGGGTAGTTGTATCGATTTCGAATTCGCGACCGAACTAATAATCGTACCCGACGGAGTGTTAGTATCAAAATGCTATGGTGCTAATTTCTAATACAATGCTAAAGGAACGAAGAGTATCTTCGTGTACCAGCCCAAAATCTGTGCAACCGATGAGTCGGTATAACCAACCAGAGTTGGATTTAACAGACCGAAATCCGATTTAACAGACAGAAATACGATTCAACAGACCGAAATCCGATTCAACAGACAGAAGTCCTATTCAACAGACCGAAGTCCGATTAAACAGACCGAAGTCCGATTTAACAGACCGAAGTCCGATTTAACAGACCGTAGTCCGATTTAATAGACCGAAATCCGATTTAACAGATATTAGTCCGATTTAACAGACCTAAGTCCGATTTAACAGACCGAAGTCCGATTTAACAGACCGAAGTCCGATTTAACAGACCGAAGTCCGATTTAACAGACCGAAGTCCGATTCAACAAACCGAAGTCCGATTTAACAGACCGAATTCCGATTTAACAGATCGTAGTCCGATTTAACAGACCGTAGTCCGATTTAAGAGACCGAAATCCGATTTAACAGACCGAAGTCCGATCTAACAAACCGAAGTCCGATTCAACAGACCGAAGTCTGGTTCAAACGACCGAAGTCCGATTTAACAAACCGAAGTCCGATTTAACAGACCGAAGTCCGATTCATCAAACCGTAGTCCGATTCAACAGACGGAAGTCCGATTTAAGAGACCGAAGTCCGATTTAAGAGACCGAAGTCCGATTTAACAGACCGTAGTCCGATTTAATAGACCGAAATCCGATTTAACAGATCGTAGTCCGATTTAACAGACCTAAGTCCGATTTAACAGACCGAAGTCCGATTTAACAGACCGAAGTCCGATTTAACAGACCGAAGTCCGATTTAACAGACCGAAGTCCGATTTAACAGACCGAAATCCGATTTAATAAAACGTAGTCCAATTTAACAGCCCAAAATCCGATTTAACAGACCGAAGTCCGATCTAACAGACCGAAGTCCGATTTAACAAACCGAAATCCAACTTAAAAGACCAAAGTCCGATTTAATAGACAGAAGTCTAAACAGACCGGAGTCCGATTTAACAGACCGTAGTCCGATTTAAGAGACCGAAAACCGATTTAACAGACCGAAGTCCGATTCATCAAACCGAAGTCCGATTTAAAAGACCGAAGTCCGATTTAACAGACTGTAGTCCGATTTAACAGACCAAGTCCGATTTAACAGACCGTAGTCCGATTTAACAGACCGAATTCCGATTTAATAGAACGTAGTCCGATTTAACAGACCGAAATCCTATTTAACAGACCGAAATCCAAATTAAAAGACCAAAGTCCGATTTTATAGACAGAAGTCCTATTCAACAGACCGAAGTCCGATTAAACAGACCGAAGTCCGATTTAACAGACCGAATTAACAGACCGTAGTCCGATTTAAGAGACCGAAATCCGATTTAACAGACCGAAGTCCGATCTAACAAACCGAAGTCCGATTCAACAGACCGAAGTCTGGTTCAAACGACCGAAGTCCGATTTAACAAACCGAAGTCCGATTTAACAGACCGAAGTCCGATTCATCAAACCGTAGTCCGATTCAACAGACCGAAGTCCGATTTAAGAGACCGAAGTCCGATTTAAGAGACCGATGTCCGATTCAACAGACCGAAGTCCGATGTAACAGACCGAAGTCCAATTCAACAGACCGAAGTCCGATTTAACAGACCGAATTCCGTTGGTTCAATAGACCGAAGTACGATTAAACAAAAGTATGTTTCTTTCGATAAATTTTTGCCCTGAGAAGGGCAGGGAAGATCGGGTGCAAAGCAATAAACTTCGCTGCGGTAGCAACCAAGCATTGGAGTAAGTGGAGCTCTCGAGATAATGAGAATTACATCACACCACACAGCATTGAATAACACATTCCCTTGTGATGTCGTTTCCTTGATGTGTTTGGTTGGATGTTGGTCGTCGCGCTCATTCGCCGTTCGTGGCGATTGCCGAATGTAACGTTGGTAGCAGTTGCGTGCATTGCCGAACGCGTCGTTTGCGGCGGTCGTGCGATCGGTGGTATTAACGTTTGCCCTTCAAGTAGTTAAAGAATTATCAGTATTCAAGGTTAAATAAAGGTTGTAGGTGGCCGATCGCGTGGTTAGAGTTGCTGCCATTCGGTCTCTGTTGGGCTCGAAATAATTGAAACTATGTATGCCGGTTGGGTTTGTTGGCGACGTTGAAAGTCAAATCAAGGTTGTTTAGTGAATGAATTGTGTATGTATGTACGGACGACCGGCGTCACGTTACAATGGGAGAAATATTAATTTTCCAAAAATAGGTCATTTTGTGTGGGAGGTACCAGAAGAGGAATACTGATATAGTCCATATTCATTCCTGAGTCCAATTTCATAAGCGAACATCTTACAAAAAAAGATATGTATGTAAGGCTATGAGGGTGAATTCGGTCATTTGTATGGGAGGTACCTGAAGGGGTGTGTTCAATAGTTAGGGCTTCTGAGATTTTGCCTCCTATCACAAGATAAATTACCGACCAATTTGCATTACCCCCCAAGTGTCCGTTTGGTAGATATGGGAGAAATATTAATTTTCCAAAAATAGGTCATTTTGTATGGGAGGTACCAGAAGGCGTGAACCGATATAGTCCATACTCATTCCTGAGTTCTTTTTCATAAGCGAACATCTAACGCAAAATTTGACTGAATTCAGTAGTATACTTACAAAAAAGATAGGTATGTAAGGATATGAGGGTGAATTCGGTCATTTGTATGGGAGGTATCAGAAGGAGAGTGACAAAGGTTTCGGTTTTCTTAAGTTAAAATATAAGTTCTGAAATAAATTTGAATATACAAAAATTTCTAGAAAGATGTTTTTAAAATATTTTGTAAGCCAAACTGCACGCAAAACTTTTTAAGAAGACACTGTCCGTCATATAGAACTAAGATAATCAAATTACAAAGCCATGTTCTGAGGGTAGGGGTTTATGAGCTTAAATCGATTTCCGCAGACTATAGTTGGGTTTTCGGATATGCCGTCTTTGACAAAGTTGTTTTAAATAAGTCAAGCTTTTCCGAAAACCGAACTAAAGCTTGTCGCAAATTTATTTTACTCCTTAAAAGAACATCCAAAGGAAAAAAAACTTTAACTTTAATTTTGTATTTAACCGTCATTGTAACTCAAAAAGCTAATGATGCAGTTCGATTTCTCGTGTCCGAATTAGGGTAAAACCGTCGAGTCCAGTCTTGTCTTCCAAAAATTTTGTCAAAAACTATCACAGTGTAATTAATAATTGTAATTATTATTTTTTTTATAGAAATATAAATTAGTAATTCCATTTGGTACTTCATTTTCATTTTTACACCAAGGGTTTCAATGACGTCAGTTTCCATGGTTCCAACCAATACATTACACCAAATATCGATGCCTTGGCCTATAATGGAATTATACTCAATAGGCATTATGTGCCTAATCTATGCACTCCCTCGAGGGCTTCATTATTAACTGGCAAATATCACATACATACGGGTGAGTATGAAGATTTGAAATCTTACAGCTTTACAACGAATGGAATTCAGAGGATGATTATCTTTAGAATTTGTTAGAACCATTTTATAATCTCCTAATACTTTCGGGCACCATCGAACTACAACATTCTTATTTCAGGCATGCAACATTCGGTTATTATCAACGATCAACCTTGGGGTCTACCGCTCGAAGAGCGTTTAATGCCGGAAATATTCCGTGATGAGGGCTACGCCACAAATCTTGTGGGTAAATGGCATTTAGGTTTCTATGAAAAAGAAATGACACCCACATTTCGAGGTTTTGATCATCATTATGGCTATTATTCGGGTTACATCGATTACTATGATCACACGCTGAATATGTTGGTAATGTTGGGAAACATATCTTTAAAAGTTAACGTTTTAAATTTTCTTCAATTTTATATTCTATAGGATCGCAATTACTCTGGTTTAGATTTCCGCAATGATTTGCAACCTATGCCCGAGTTAAATGGTAGCTATGCCACTGATTTATTTACTAAAGAAGCTGTGCGAATTATCGAACATCATGATAAGAGTAAACCATTATTTTTACTTATGAGCCACTTGGCGGTCCACACTGGCAATGAGAATAATCCTATGCAGGCTCCCGCCGAAGAAGTTGAAAAGTTTGCACATATAACAGATCCAAAGAGGAGAATATATGCAGGTGAGTAAAGGGCGATATGAATGGACTGACATTTTTAAATAAATAAGAAGAATGTATTGCAACCGGACATAAGGTGCTGGCATATGGCTAAACAATGATCATTTATTACCAGATCGATAAATCCTATACTACAATGGGTTATGTTATTCAACTCAAGAACCTTGTGGTAATGTCTGCAATAACTAGTAATATCTGGTAACGTCGACTTGTGGTAGATTCCCATTCCACCAACATATCATATCATACCATGATCACTGGTTGTTGTCTGAACTTGTCGTTACTAGACTATTTAGGGCAATCAAAACCGTAACCGAAAACCCGGTATTGGAAATTTAGAGATTCGTAGTAGGCTTGCGATACAATATGAGGCGATGGTGTGTCCATATATTACAAGTAGTATTTTCATCTCGTTTACTTTTTTAATGCTAAAATAGGCAGGGAAACCGCATTTCAGCCCACCATCGGAAAATTCAGTCTGCACACCGAAACATCGAACAATGGCATCAGACTGATTGATATCTCTGCGGCAAGAAATATGGTAGTTAGCAGCACTAGGTTTAACCATAAAAATGATCATAAGGCAACATGGTTATTTCCAGATCAATTGACGAGGAGTCTGATAGAAGGTACACATCGAGTGTTCTGGACGTACGAGTGATCAGGGTGCGAACATTGACTCCGATCACTTCCTTACCGCAGTTAAGGTGCGCATAAGTTTAAGCATGACGTACACAACCAGGCACAACGAAAGTTAGACATCGGTAAACTGCGGACCACAGAGGTAGCGAACGCCTACTCCAACCACCTAACTCGTCTGCTACGGAATGCTCCAACGCCCGATAACATTACCTCGCAGTGGCAATATATAGCCGACTTCATAGAGCGGACTACGAGAAGCGTACTTGGGTACTCGAAGCCGTCTCAAGAAGATGCCTGGTACGATGATGAATGTCGCAATGCCACGAAATAGGCGGATGCTGCATCCAGAGCGAAACTGCAGCTAATGGGAACGCGAGCTGTTCGTGAACGGCACAGGGAGAAGAGACTAGAGGCAATTCGTCTTTTTAGACGGAAAAAGAAGGAGCTGAAGAAAAGGCAAGATGAGAGCACAATGTTGCTCCGAAGTAGAGGGGAAGCCCGAAAATTTTACCAAAGAGTGAAGGCAAGAGTGCGTTCAGGGTTGCCTTCCTGCAAGGACAGCGATGGTCAGATAGTGACGGACCAGGATAACGTTCAGAAGATATGGAGAGATCATTTTAGAAATTTACTGGATACTGACAACACTCCAGAAGACCCCTCTCCAATCCAGGACTATGGTATTAACTGTCCACCTCCGAGCCTGAGCAAGAAACGTGTGGCAATCTCCTGCCTTAAAAACAACAAAACTGCTGGAGCCAATGGTCTCCCTGCTGAATTGTTTAAGGCTGGCGGGGAGGAGCTGATAAGGAGCATGTATCAGCTCATGGAGAACATCCGGCAAGAGGAGAGCATGCCCGGGGATTGGAATCTCAGTCCGTTATTCCCCAGTCTGTAATATCCGATATACAAGAATGGAGATCGTAGTGAGTGTAAGAACTACCGTGGAATAAGCCTATTGCCCATTGCGTACAAGGTCCTTTCTAGCATATTATGTGATATTCTACAGCCAATTTTAGAAAAACTAATTAAACCTTATCACTTCGGCTTTAGACCTGGTAAATCTACGACGCATTAAATATTCATTGTACGACAAATCCTGGAAAAGAACTCATGAAAAACTGATCGACACCTACCAACTCTTTTTCGACTACAAAGCTGCCTTCGACTCTCCGATAAGGAATAGGCCATGGAATAATATGAGGCCATGTCTGAGTTTTGTATAAACACCAAATCCTCGATTAAAATTGGTTAGTATCAATCTGAACCATTCAACATTTAAAAAGAGCCCCAAGGCAGGGCGATAGCTTGTCCTGTACCCTATTTAATATAGTTATGGAGAAGGTGATAAGATAGGCTGGTGCCAACATATCTGGCACCATATTTCACAAGAGCCACATGCTTCTAGCCTATGCCGAAGATAAAGGCATCATTGGCCGAAATCTCCCGAATGTTACTGCTGTTCTCTCATCACTGGAAAAGGAGTTAGCAAAAATGGGATTAGCGGTCTAAACTAAAATAATGATTTCGACGAACAAAGAGTCCTCTCGATGGGGACGCACCGTGAACGTTGACAATTATTGTTTTGAGGTAGTCGACGAGTTTACCTACCTCGGTTCTTCCGTCAACAAGAAAAATAATGTCAGCCAAGAAATTAAACGGAGAATAGTGCTAGCCAATAGATGCTTCTACGGACTTCGGCAGCACTTTAGTAACACCACTGTTTATAATTGATGTTGCTATTAATTTGCGCAACAATGTACATTTACGGGAGTTATGTGTTTACCACACATACTCACGCATAGACCCACCGACACATAACATTGTAATGATTTGTTGTTATGTTTGTTGTACTCTCCACACATTCTTTCCAATATGCAAATTTCGATGTGCAGTGAAAGGAATGTGTGAAGAGCGCAACTCGGCAGTCTAGTTTGTGATCTCAAAGCGCGCGCGACCCATCCCCCCGTTTAAGTTAATTTTGAATTTAGTGACAAAAAACAGTGACATTCAGTGACAAAACAAGTGAACATGAAACATAAGAAAACTATACATTATTGAACATAAAACACAAAGAAGTTATAAAAACACTAATAAACTAAACATTGTACAAATTAAAACGAAAACAACAAGTGTTATAAATTGTAACATAAAGGTGAACAAGAACAAAAAACATTAACAACAATTACAACAACAACACTCATCCCTAAACATTTTGGTCCATGCGAGCCGTATGGAGTGTTTTTTTGCTTGCGAACCAGTGGACAACAAGAAATCAGTGGACAAGAAAACAGTGCAGAACAAAAGTGTGTGACAAGTAAAATTAAAAACTTTGAAAAACATTAAAACAGTGAAAATTTTGTGAAACAAGTGTGTGACGGTGTGGTAAAAAACAATTTGGTGAACAATTTAAAACAATTCTAGTGGAAAATAAAAGAGTAAATTGTGATAAAATTAAAAACTATTGGGACAAAAACAAAACATTTTTAAAGAGTTAACTAAAATCAATACAAAAACTACACAAAACAATTTTTAGACAAACTACAATTTGGAAAAACAGTAACCTACAACAAAACCTCGTACAGTGGTGGACAAAAGTGCGCGTATTAAAAATTGTTTTGCTAAAATTGATTAAATATTCTCCTGAAAATTGATTTAAATGACTTTTTGGATAAAATGTTCCTAGAATTTGCTAAAAATAAATTTTTCTAAAAAACTAAAACCTAAATTTTGATAAAATTAACTACCTAAAAATAAATAAATGTACTAAAACTTACCTGCTAATTAAAAATTGCTAAAACCTTTTGATTGTACTTACCAATTACCTAAAAAATTACTTACCTGAGACCTAATACCAATAGAAATTTTCTAAAATCTTGCTAAAACTTACCGGCTAATTACAAACATTGAAAAATCCTAAAACTAACCTTGCTAATAACTAATAAAAACTTTAAAAATCGGTCAAATTTGTTAAATTAATCCAAAACTACAATAAATTACTTACAAACTAGAATAAATTAATTAAAATACATAAAATTTGCTTAATTTTTCTAAACTAAATCTACATAAAACCTAAAAACGGGGACAATTTGCTAAAATAATTAGAAAATTGAGAACTATTTTGCTAAAAACTACACTTTTATAATCTAAAACCGGTACATGTTTGCTAAAACCTTAAATTCCGCCAGTTAAAATAAAAATTTTGCTTAAATCTAAAATTTTTCTACTTAAACTATTAAACATTTTGCTACAAAACTACAAAAATTTGCCTACATAAAATTTTTTTTGAATACCTAAACATATTAAAATCTTAAACAAAAAGTTACACATAACAAAGGAAAGACAACTTAAACGTTTGATCCTAAACCAAAGTGAAAACCAAAAACAAAAACCACACCAAAAATCACAACAACACAAAAATCACTAAAATAGACAATTTTCGAAAACTTCTGGTACATCGCAACCTCGAAGACCGTTAGACGAACGGTACATCGCCAAAAATCATCAGCGCATCATCATCAGCATCGACGTTGTTACCAGCTGCAGCCAAGAGGTAACGGACAACCGAGAAGAAGCAACAACAAGAGACCCAAAAACACAGCAAACAAGAAGAGACCCGAGAAGAAGGAACAAGACGAGACGAGACCCAAGAGTAAGCGACCCAACAAAAACAAAAACACAAAGCGGAGTCAGTAAGTACACACACATTATTACACGCAAAAACAAGAGAAGAATAAAGGGTGCAAAAGCAATATTTCAACCACTCGCCATATTTTCGTGTGGAGAATTTACTGATCGCTTGCATTGTTGGCGCTTGACCCTGTAAACTCTTAACTTGTCGTTTCGTGTACTCTAAAGTAGATTTGCTGTAGATTTTGGAAATATACATACATATGTTATTGGACATTTTTTCGGTTAACGGACACATATATACGAACAAAATAGACTCTTCGCTAGCGGGACACGTCGTTGAAACTTTGGTTTGCCTTTGCTTGTTGCTACACAAACAATTTATGAGCAAACTTAATTATATTGATGACGTTTGAAACTTTTTGAAAAAATTCAGACCCAAAGGAAATTTTACAATTTTGAAAAAACAAATTAAGGATAAATTTCTACGAATCAAAATTTCATAACAAAAAATTTGAAAATTTTGGCGAACATAATCGAAAATTTAAGAAAATTTTTTGAAAAATTTTAAACAATTTTGAAATTTTACCGAAACAAAATTCTTGAAGGCGAAAAAATTTAAAAATTTCTGAAAACGAAAAATAAATAAAATTTGGAAAGTTATTGAAAACTGAACAAATATTGTAAAGCGACGCGGGAATTTTGAGAAAATTTCTCGTAGCACAAAAATTTTAAATCTTTCGGAAAAATTAAAAAAAAAAAAAAAAAAATTTTTTAAATCTTTTGAGAAAACAAATTGGAAACATTTACAAATTTTGAAAAAAAACTTTTGACACAACAAATTTCAAAAAATTTAAAACAAATTTAACAAATTTTTTTGAAAATTGAAAAAACAAAAATAAGTCGAAACTTTTAAAAATTTTTGAGAAAACAAAAAATAATTTTTCGCGATTTTTTCTGCTTTTGCTAATACAATTTTATTTTTACGCCACTTTCGCACACACACTTTCGGAAAATATTTTTACGAGGCGATACGACCCTCTAAAAATTTGGGAAAAATATTTTGGAGAATTTTCCACTCTTTTGCTCGAAAATTCATATCTTGTCGACTCCACGTATCCACTGAATACTTTTGATCGACCCTTTGGAAAATTTTGAAAATTTTTATTACTTTTTTGGAAGATTTTTGAGATTTGGCGATAAATTCGATACATTTTCGCCATTTTCTATACCAATACATCGTTCAACTGAGAATTTTTGAAGATTTGTACAACTTTTTTTAAATTTTTTGAGATTTGGCGTCAAAACTAGACTCATTTACGCCATTTTGAAAACAAAATTTTGCTCACCTGGGAAAATAAATAATACAAAATGAATAAAAAGCTAACAACTAAATTTGCAAACTGTGTCAACGATCTTGTTGACTTTGAAAGCGTTTTTTCGGTCACAAAATCGGACGACAACATTCATGCTTTAGAAACTATGAGGGTTGAGCTTAATTCTCTCTGGGATCAGACCAAGAAGGCATATCTTGATTGCCGAGATTGGACACCAGAAGGAGAAGACCAACCCATTGATAAAAACAAGCTTAGGATCCACTACAAGGAAGCTTTGGAAAGTTATAAGCGAGTTCTCAGTTCCCTGAATGACGACATTCAAACAATAGCGGACCACAATACCCAGGAGAAACTAAAACGCACATCACAGAGCCAGCCCGAGAGCAAGGAAGCGGATATGATGCCCATTTCCAGATTACCCCCATGTGACACGGACACGTTTCAAGGAGGATATCAAGCCTGGCCGAGCTTCAGGGATCTATTTACGACACTTTACATCGAGAACTCACGGTTGAGCAATGTGGAGAAACTCTTTTACCTTACCCAAAAAACAACTGGAGAGGCGAGAGAAATCATAAGCCACGTTCCCTTGACCCACGATGGATTTGATATCGCCTGGAAGAACTTAACGGACCGATACGAGAACCGAAGGATGCAAGTTTACGAGCAAATCAAGACACTATTCAACCTACCCCAAGTTTCAATGGACTCAGGAGCATCAATCCAAAAATTGCTGAGGACCATGAAAAATTGTACACAAACTCTAAACTCATTAAAAGTTGACACCAAGGGATGGGCGCCACTTTTAATATATTTCGGATCTACAAAATTGCCTAGACCAATTTTGGAAGAATTCGAAAATTCCCTAAAAAATAGCACTGAAATCCCAACATGGGACGAATTTGACACTTTTCTTACACATAAGGTCAAGACCCTGGAATCAGTAGGGAATATAAAACCTTTTTCTGCTAAAAATTATCAGCCTAGACCTGTTTTTAACAGAAAGGAGAAAAAGTTTCATACTTTCCAAACCAATGTCACTCAAAATTCACAAAATACGGGAATGAAACATAAAAATATTTCAAAAGTACATCCTAGTTCTCAGATCAGAAATGAGCAAAACTGTCATCTTTGTGGACAAAATCATTTTCTGAGAACTTGCACAAAATTCATTGAAAAGAACATAAATGATCGGATACATTTTGTCAAAATTTCGCATTTATGCTATAACTGTCTCTCATCCGACCATGGAGTTAAGGAATGTAAAAGTCGATACACTTGTAGACATTGTAGACAAAGACATCATACTTTGCTGCATAAGGCCAACGAGACCCAGTCTACAAACCTTGATCCAGCTAGAGCTGAAGTACGCCCTAGTACCAGTGCTGCAGCTCTAACAACACTCATACAGTCCACATCAAACTTAGAACCTCCTAGCGTTACTTCCTTGACCCTCCAGGAAAACAGAGTCAGTCAACCACAAACCACCTTGTTGTTCACCGCAATAGTCCAGATCGAATCAAAAGGACAGCGGTACGATGCCAGGGCAATCATTGACCCAGGGTCGCAATCCACATTTATCACCGAAAAAATCAAAAATCGTTTAGATCTTCCAACGAGAAGGAACCTTGTTCACGTGTCTGGTATAAGTCAAGCCGTTACTGAAACCAGCACCAAAGTCTGTCTTTTCAACCTGTGTTCACGAGTGGACCCTAGTTTTGAGTTAGAAGTTTGGGCACCAGTCTTGAAGACCCTTCCTTCTAACCTACCACCACAAACACTTGATAAGACTCAACTTAGTTTAGCTGCCGATCTTGAGCTGGCAGACCCTAGATTTTACGCAAGCAGACCTGTCGATCTTTTGATTGGTATGGACATTGGACCCCTTATATACACTATGGGCGTTCCAATGAAGCCGATAGGATCCCTTTTGGCCCAAAAAACAGTATTTGGGTGGATCATCGGAGGACCCATTCAACAAAGAAATACAAATGACAGCACAGTATCATTTTGCAACACAACCTCGATTGAAAATATCCTCACACGCTTTTGGGAGGTGGAGGAGACCCCAAAAAAGATTTTGCGGTCAGAAGAAGACGTTTTTTGTGAAGAAAACTTCAAAGAAACAACTCGGCGAGATTCTTCTGGAAGATATATCGTGACCCTACCGTTCAAAAATTGTGAAGAACTTGGGAATTCCAGAAACATCGCACTGGCACAATTCTATAGAATGGAGAGAAGGCTGTTAAAGACCCCTGACGTCAAGGAGCAGTATGACTCAACCATTATGGAATATCTTGAGCTTGGCCACATGCGAAAAATCTCGAAGGAGGAAATAGAGAAGACACCACACTACTACTTACCACATCATGCCGTCATTAGACCAGATAAAGTCACGACAAAACTTAGAGTCGTCTTTAATGCATCTAGTCCTTCATCAAACAGAAGGAGTTTGAATGACAACTTGCTGCCAGGACCCATTCTGCAACAAGACCTTGTTCTCCAAATCTTGAAATGGAGATTTTATAAGTACGTTTTCAACGCTGACGTCACTAAAATGTATCGGCAAATCCTCTTAGACCCCTCTCAAACAAAATATCAACGGATTTTGTTCAGAAAATCGCCTAGTGACCCAGTAGAAGACTTTGAGTTACTGACAGTCACTTTTGGCGTAAATTGCGCACCTTTTCTCGCAATTCGGACACTTCTTCAACTTGCGGAAGACGTGAAAGAGACATTTCCCTTAGCCTCGCAAATAATACGACAACATTTGTATGTGGACGATGTCCTAGCTGGTGCACATACAATCGAGCAAGCCATCCGATCTAGAAAGGAACTTGTTATTGCGATGGACTCGGCAGGATTCGAATTACGAAAATGGGCTTCAAATGATCCAAAAATCATTAAAGACCTGCCTTCAAACACACTTTTGCCTGTAAATTGGTTAGATTTATCTGAAGTCTCATCAACCAAGACCCTTGGCGTGCGATGGAACATTTCTACAGATTGCTTCGCTTTTAAATCGCCTGTCGTCGAGAAAACCCCTTTACCTACTAAACGAGAAGTTTTATCGACCATAGCGAAGTTTTTCGATCCTTGTGGATGGTTAGCGCCGATCATAGTGGTGGCAAAGCTAATCATGCAACAGGTTTGGTTAGACAAGATTGATTGGGACGATGTCTTGAAACCAACAACATGTCAAAGTTGGTATAATTTTATCGAAAATTGCCCATCAATCGACTCTATTGAAGTTCCGAGGTGGATTCAATTTAAACCATCAAGCGTGGTAGAAATACATGGTTTCTGCGACGCGTCGGAGAAAGCATACGGAGCTGCACTCTACATTCGTCTTCAAAATGCCAATTCGATTGACACCTTTTTGCTAACCGCCAAGACTCGTGTTGCGCCTATAAAAAAGATATCGTTGCCTCGACTAGAGCTGTGTGGAGCGGTATTATTATCGACCCTAGCAGCCTCGATTCTTCCCAATTTACAAATATCAGAATACTCGACCCACCTTTGGACTGATTCAACCATTGTTTTGGCATGGCTCAAAAAACCTCCATGTGCTTGGAGTACTTTCGTGGGAAATCGAGTTTCAGAAATCTTGGGTAATATTGGAAATGCAAAATGGCGACACGTGGACTCAGAACACAATCCAGCGGACATTGCAAGTCGTGGATGCTCTCCAAACGACTTAAAAACTATGAATTTATGGTGGCACGGTCCTCAGTGGTTAAAGTTACCTAAAGATCGGTGGCCAAAAGATGTGAGTCACGTAGAAACTGACTTAGAAGCCAAACCCGTAAAAGTTCTTACAACGACTACAGCCGAAGACCCTTTAGTGCGATTTTCATCACTTTCACGCGCATATGAGGTCCTAGCATTTGCATTGCGTTTTTGGCGAAATACAGGTTCGAGAAAAGCAAGCTTTCACTTTGAAACCACAACCATAACTTCTGAAGAGATTCAAGACATAAAAACTCGACTAATTGTCTTGACTCAGAAGTGCCATTTTGCCTCAGAATACAAAGCTTTAGAACAAAAGACTCGAATTTTGCCTAGCAGCAGTCTTTTGACCCTAAATCCGTTTCTCGATTCAAAAGGCATCATCAGAGCTAACGGTCGATTAGTTCACTCGCCTGCCCTGACCTACAATGAACGTCATCCCATACTTTTGCCATATGACGCTCGTTTAACTCTACTGCTGGTAGAATCTGCTCACAAAACAACAGCTCATGGAGGAAATCAATTACTGATGCGTACTTTGAGATCTGAATTCTGGATATTTAGACTCAAGACCCTTGTAAAAAAAGTCATCCATAACTGTAAAACATGTTTGCTCCACAAAAAAGAGACTCAAACTCAAATTATGGCCGCACTTCCTCCAGAACGAACTACTCTAACGAGACCTTTTCTCAACACTGGAGCTGATTTTGCTGGACCCTTTAACATTAAAAACTACACGGGCCGAGCCTGTTTAATCACAAAAGGCTACGTTTGCGTTTTTGTTTGCCTCTCAACTAAAGCTATTCACCTAGAGGCAACAAGCGATTTGTCAACACAAGCTTTTTTGGCAGCCTTTTCGAGATTTGTCGGTCGTCGTGGGTGTCCAGCTCGCATATACTCGGACAATGGCACGAATTTCGCTGGAGCCGCTGAGTTAATGAGAAAAGATCGCCTAGCGTTCATGAAATCGCTTCAAACCAGCACTTTGAAACAATCAATTAATCAAAACTTCGAATGGAAATTTATTCCGCCAGGTGCTCCACATATGGGTGGATTATGGGAGGCTGGGGTAAAATCGTTTAAAACTCACTTGAAAAAATTAATACCAAATATGAATTTTACCTTCGAAGAATTCTCAACCATTTTAGCCCGTATTGAGGGTTGTCTCAATTCTCGACCCTTAAGTCCCGCTAGCGACGATCCTAATGACCTTGATCCATTGACTCCCGGACACTTTTTGATCGGTACCCCGATATTAGCTCCACCTGAACCAGATACCTCTGACGAAAATCTTTCGCTGGCCAACAGATGGAAGCGACTGAAAATCATATCTCAGCATCTATGTCAGAGATGGAAATCTGAATACTTGAAAGAATTGCACCGTCGCAACAAATGGAAGTACCAGAAAGAAAACGTCCAAGTCAATGACCTTGTCGTCATCAAAGATGAAAAATTAGCGCCTACTGAATGGAGAATGGGCCGTATTATAAAAACGTACCCAGGACCCGATCAAAACATTCGAGTAATTGACATAAAAACCGCAAACGGCACCTTGAGTCGACCCATTACGAAGGTCGTCAAACTATTCTCGGACTGACTAAAGATTTCCATTTTAACCTTAAATCAACCATATATTAATCTTGTTTTTCTCGCCCTAGACATGGCTGGCTATCTACCTCGCCCTAGCAGGTCACATGATCGTTACCGTGACAGAGACGACTCCAGCGAGCGGCGCCACCGGCGAAATGAACGACCTAACGATCCCCGCCATCGACCTGGAGACTGGCAATACTCGTGTGGCCTCTGTCAGGAAGACCACGCCCTTAGGACCTGCCCTCGATTCCGCCAGCTGACGCCATATCGCAGGTACGAGACGGTCGAACGGCGGGGCTATTGCCGAAATTGCCTGGCGCGCAGCCATTTAGCGCCAGACTGTCCAACTATCGTCGGGTGCCATAATTGCAACAGACGGCACCATACAATGTTGCACGGGGCACAGCAGCTCGAAGAACAACTGCGAGTCGACATCAACGAAGAACCGCAGTTCCGTCGGTCATCAGTTTTCATCCCCACGGCGATGGTCCGAGTAGCTGATGACAACAAAGACTCGTGGGCGGTAATGCGAGCTCTGGTCTGTCCCTCCAATGTGGTCTCACGAGTGGCCTCTTCTACAGCACGCCGACTTGGCCTGGCCACGTTTCGACAACGAGACCACAGATTTGCGACCCTTCGTGTGATGTCACGCCACCAGCAGCGAGATTGGGTGCTCCAAGTGACCGCAGTCGTCACCGCTGATTTGCCACGCCGACCCTATATGGACCCTATAATCGAAGACCCAACAACAGACTTCAGCCACGACTCTCTAGCCGACATCGACCCAAGAAGCAATGTGCCGATAGACATTGAACTGGGCGCAGATGTCTACCCAGCCATAAGACGCGACGGGGCCATTGCAACCGAGGTGGGACGAGTTGAAGCCCTCAAAACAGCGTTCGGCTACGTCTTCGTGGGACCTGTCCTCAACCATTGAAGCCGCCATCACAGTATATTACTTCGTATATAGTCTAGATTTAAGTTTTGAAGTCCATAGGACAATGAATTAATTGAATTTTAAACAACTTTGAATTTTGAATTTAAAAAAAGTAACTGACCCATAAGACTGATCTAATAAGTTGAATTTGTATTATTGAATTAAAAGATCAAAAGTCACTGAAGTCACTTAGATAGATTTTACTTTGAATTTAAATATTTTGAATGTTAAATTTTGAATTTTTAAACACTCGCTCATGGGGGGCGGGATGTTTATAATTGATGTTGCTATTAATTTGCGCAACAATGTACATTTACGGGAGTTATGTGTTTACCACACATACTCACGCATAGACCCACCGACACATAACATTGTAATGATTTGTTGTTATGTTTGTTGTACTCTCCACACATTCTTTCCAATATGCAAATTTCGATGTGCAGTGAAAGGAATGTGTGAAGAGCGCAACTCGGCAGTCTAGTTTGTGATCTCAAAGCGCGCGCGACCCATCCCCCCGTTTAAGTTAATTTTGAATTTAGTGACAAAAAACAGTGACATTCAGTGACAAAACAAGTGAACATGAAACATAAGAAAACTATACATTATTGAACATAAAACACAAAGAAGTTATAAAAACACTAATAAACTAAACATTGTACAAATTAAAACGAAAACAACAAGTGTTATAAATTGTAACATAAAGGTGAACAAGAACAAAAAACATTAACAACAATTACAACAACAACACTCATCCCTAAACAACCACCTTATCTCAGAATACTAAGAAACAACTTTACCAGGTGCTTATCTTACCTGTTCTGTTGTATGGTGCCGAATGATGGGTGCTTACTACAACGGACATACAAAACCTGGGAGTATTCGAGAGAAAAGTACTCGGAAAAATATATGGACCTATCTGTGTCGAAGGCGAGTTTCGCCATCGGATGAACCATGAGCTGTATGAGCTTTACCACGACGGCTAGGACATGTTGCCAGGATGGATGTAAATGCTCCAGCTAGAAAGGTGTTTGAATGCGAACCTGAAGAACGGCGCAGAGCAGGGAGACCCAAACTTCGTTGGGAGAACCAAGTGGTAGGCGACGTGCCACCATCTGGTAGGACTACTGGAGAACGCACGCAGAAGACCGAAACGTGTGGAATTCTTTAGTACTTTAGGCCTCGAATTTATGAACCGCGTGGCTAGACTTATAGTTTTCCTCTCAAAATTTTAATCCTTTTTAATCAGATTGGGAGTATTGATATTACTTTCTCTAAAGTGGCCGGAATGGTACATTTGTGTAGGAGGTAATAGAAGGGGCGTAGCTAGACTTCCAATTTGTTCTCCAAAACTTTATCCTGCTTGAGTTTTACTAAATACAGAATTTGGATCTATTAATAATATAAAAGTTTGTAAGTTGGGCGGTAGCTGATGGGTATGGGAGGTACCAGATGGAGCGTGGCTAGACTTACAGTTTTTTCTCCAAAACTTTATCCCGGTATATTTTTACTATATATAAAATTTGGTTGTATTGATATTATTACTCGATTTTATTATGGGAGGTACCAGAAGGGACGTGACCATATAGCCCATTTGCAATACCATTAGTAGTTTTGGGAAAATATTAATCCATGCAAAGTTTCAAACCAATTTGTTGCGCCTTTCGAAAGTTTACGTGCGTATCAGCCGGACATAGCTCAAACGACTTAAAAAGTCTAGAATCAAATTTGGTTCAAAGAAACCGTAGGTCTAAAGTTGCTCCTTCTATGTGTTACACTTTTGGGTCGTATCAAATGATATATACCCTTCTACCCGTAGGGTGAAGGTATAAAAAACGCAGGACATAAGATTGGTGCCTATACGTAATCAGCATATAGCCATCAGATTCGAAGAGTTCTGCTGGAAGCTCGTCAGTGACGTCTGCTTTGGATTTGATATTGCTCTTCTAACCTAGGCTTGTCTTGGTGGCTTGGTCGATAATTAACTTGATATTTTGCACACCTACTCTCGCCGTATTTGCAGCACAATCTGCGTATCGGCGGATCTCTCGTTCATCCTTTGGGACGCTCTATCTAGCGCCGGCCACCAGACTGCCGATCCGTAGAATAAGATGGGTTTAATAACTGAGTCGTATAACCAGTTCACGTTTTTGGGGCTAATTCCCAAATTGAGACCGATTGCCCTTTTGCAGCAATATAGAATCGTTGCCGCTTTGCTTATCCTGGTCTGAGTGTTCAGATTCCAATTCAGTTTACTGTCCAATATTAGCCTAATTTTATTGGCACTATCAGAGAGTGTAATTACGTCTCCATTTAATCTGGGTTTGGCAATTTGAGGGATTTTGTATCTCCGTTTCAGCGCAGATTCCAGCACCTCAGTGAGTAGTTTAGGATCCTTGCTGGTGGATCCAACGAGCCTAAATTTTAGTAGTTTATTAACTAAGGCGATGACCACTGGGTTAATGTCCAGTTGTTCCATTGAGTCAGTTACAGATTCTGGTTTGACATTATTAAAAGCTCCCTCAATATCCCAGAAGAGCAGCGAGAGCGTATTTCTTGTAGTTTAGGGATCTTTAAATGGGACCGGCCGTGGCATAGTGGTTCAAACCTGGCTCCAGTCATCTTAAAAGAAAAAAATAAATAAAATGTTCTTTCATTGTCGGCTCCCCTCGAATGTTGTTGACAGCAACTTCGCAGTATTAAGCGTCGATTTAATCGTCGTGTCTAGTAAGAGCTTCTCAAACAGTGACGTTCGCATTCGTCGATAAACAAGTAGGTGCCGTTAGTTGTGAATCTAAAAATAGAAAGCGTGTTAATTCACAACAACGCGAGAAGCTATCCCATACCTCATTCATGGGGTGGAAAGGGAAATTAGGTTTTTTTTTAAGTAGGGATCTTTCAATGAGGCTGGTTATCGAATGTAAAGCAGTTTCCGTGGATTTGCCTCTCGTGAAGGTATGCTGAGCCTTGGACAGAACTTCCGGTTTAAGAGATGATCTGATATATGCATCAATTATTCTCTTTATAGTCTTGAGTAAGAAGGAAGATATGCTAATTGGTCTAAAATCCTTGGCTTTAGTGTGGGATGCCTTGACCCCTTTAGGGATAAATACAATTTTGTAGGTTGCCCATCTCGTTGGAATGTGCGACAGCTTTAGACAGGCTTTAAAGATTGTCAATACATCGCTGTTCTTTTGTAGATCCGCAGGAATAATTCCATCGGGTCCCGGTGACTTAAAAGAGTGGTAACTTTTGATAGCCCATTGAATTAGATGTTCAGTCATCGGTATGTCTGACATACCAAAGATATAGCCGACCGAGTTTTCCATAAACTGGTAGTCACTTTCCCGACAACATGGGAAGTGTGCTTCTATCAGCACTTCCAGAGTATAGTGGTCCATGTACTATCTGGTCTATGTATGTACGATGGCATTGTTGGATTTGAGGATAAGATGTTACGTAGCGGACTAGTTTCCGAAGAGCTTTCTGCATTACAACAGAATTTTCTGAAGACTTATATGCGCTCCAGTCGCCATCTATTTTCGCCTTGTTGAATAGTTTCCTGCATTCCCTGCGCTTTGCCGCAATATCTACATTCCACCAGTGTGCCTTAGCTTTGTCTTTCCTGTCAGTTCTGCTGCAGGATTTTTCCCTTGCCTCAGCTCAGACGTTAGTTAATATTTCAACCGTGGAGTCCAGTGTAGACTTATCATCGATAGAGGCCGGGCACCTATGTAAATTGCTCTCTATAACCCCATTAAAGTTGAGCCAGTTTTTTTTCCTTCTTCTATCTTCGGAATCCACTTCGAACGAAAGGTCAAACTCGATGTATAGATGGTCAGAAAACGAGCAATCTGTCGATACCCTCCAAATACTGACCATGTTCGAGTATTTATCGTTAATAAGTGTAACATCTAGAACTTATTTTCTGTTAGTGACAATAAAAGTGGGTTCGTTACCCCTTTTAACTACTGTTAGTTTGTTCTCAATAATAAAGTCGAAAAGCGACTCACCCCTTAGGTTGATGTCTGAGCTACCCCAGATGGTATGGTGCGCATTGTCATCTGCACATATGATTAAAGGAACGTTCCTATTGTTTAAGTTACATTTCTTAAGGTGGGTCCAGGTGGATCAGGTCGTGTACCAGTTAGCAACTTATAATCCAAGTTACCTGACCATTGCTCTCAATTGCCGCCGTAAAGTCGTCCCTATCGCTGAAATAACTTAGAATAAAAGCTTTTGGGGTGTTTTTGGCCATAATACATGCTCTGGTATTACCTGATCCGGCTGCGTACAGAGCACACTAGCCTTCTTTGTTGATTCCGCAGACACGTTCTTTATTTATTAATGGCTCTTGGATGCATATAATCTCCTCCGTAACTGACATTGCAGTTAAAACTTGCCTTTTTCGATTTGACACAAAATATAAATGAACATTTCTCTTCAATTGTCTACAACAGTGAAATATCACCATGAACTCTCTCAAAAATTAATAGAAATACGATTCTACTTCTAAAAATGTGATGTAAACTTAATTAGCGTAAGGCCTCTAATTGATATGCAAATAGTTTAAAAACATATCCTCGCTTCTATATCAGTTACCCTCCTACTAATTCCAACTTTTACTCCCATTTCAGCTATGGTCTCCCAATTGGATCAAAGCGTGGGCAAAACTATGAAAGCTCTCGGAGAAAATGGCATGCTAAATAACACCGTCGTGCTTTTATATTCTGACAATGGGGCTCCCACCGTGGGCATACATTCCAACAAAGGATCTAATCATCCTTTTAGAGGGGTAAGTTTGCCTCGAACTTCAAAATAAATCCATATTAAACAAATTTCTTTCCTCCACAGCAAAAGGAATCTCCCTGGGAAGGTGGCATACGCTCCGCTGGCCTTATCTGGAGCCCTTTGCTTAAGCAGAAAAACTATGTAACCAATCAGATGACTCATGCTATAGATTGGTTGCCCACTTTAGCAGCCGTGGCAGGTATTCCACTACCCAACAACACTCGCTTAGATGGTGTCAATCTGTGGTCTTCCCTAAGTGAAGCTAAAGAGCCACAACCTCGAACACTGTTACATGTACTAGATGACTTTAATGGTTATAGTTCTTATACTCGCGCTAACTTAAAGTATATTAATGGCTCCTCATTTGGCGGCAAATATGATACTTGGCTGGGAGCTATAGCCGAAGATGAAGCTGATCCCTTGGCCAACTTCTATGTACAGGAAGTTTTATCATCTGAAGTGCAAAAGGCTTTGGGAGAACAACATTTAAGCATAGATTTAATTAATAAGCTAAGAGTGCAGGCTACACACTCGTGCCCCTTGAATCCAGAGGACTACCAACAGGATGTCTATACGTGTGAACCTTTAAAGGAGCCCTGTCTCTTTGACATCGAAAAGGATCCCTGTGAACGTTATAACTTAGCCGCTCTCTATCCTTTGCAAGTACAATTTATGGCTCAAGAAGTAGAAGGATATCGTCTAGGCGAAAGGCAGACAGCTCGTGTAGGTCTCAGTGATCCACGCTGTGATCCCAAAAATTTCGGGGGTAATTGGCAGTGGTGGAAGTCAAAGGCAAGCAATTTGTCAAGTTCAAAAACGATGATATATTGGCTTTTAATTTTGGGTGTTTTCAGTGTTCTGGTTAATTGAGTGTGTTCATCATCATTATGTGGTAAGATAAGAAAGAGTGATGTGATATGATGTGGTGCGGCATTGTCGTGAAGAGGGTTTTAAGCGTAATTGATAAGTATTTTTTTTTTTTGTACTGGCAAATAAAGATTCAAAATTTTGTGTTTTATTGGAATTGTATTTAATCGGTTCAGAGCTTAGGATTTAAAATTTCAAGTCGAACATCGAAGACTGAGTGGGAATGGTTGGAGTTGTTGAAACTTAACGCTTCAAATTATAAATAAGAGAATGCCGTATCCTGTTGATAACTGAAATCGAATTTTTGGTTTTAGGAATGTGAGCGGTCCAAGGGGTATGTAAGTAACCTGAGAATCTTATCATCGCCTGATCCATTAGTCTTTGCAACCAACCAAACGAATAAAATGGACCGCCTAAAATGTTAACGACCACCGCTAACGAATTAAGCACCATGATTTAAGGATATGCACCTGGAATGTTAGAACACTGTATAGACTAGGTGCCTCCATCCAACTGGCGGAAGTCATCGAAGAATACAAGGCTGGCATAACCGCTTTACAGGAAATCCGGTGGACGGGACACGGGTGCTCGCGCATAAAGACGTGCGACATATCCTATAGTGGCCATGTGGACAAGCACGAGTTTGGATGTGGATTTGTGGTTGACAAGAGACTGCGACACCTAGTCTTAAGGTTCAACCCGGTGTGTGAACGTATAGCCACCATAAGAGTCAAAACAAAATTTTTCCACATAACACTTATATGTGCCTATGCTCCGACAGAAGAGAAAAGTGATGAGGGCAAAGACGAATTCTACGAGAGCCTAGAAAATGTATATGAGTGTAGCCCTAGCCGTGACATCAAAATTGTACTAGACGATTTTAATGCTAAAATAGGCAGGGAGACCGCATTTGAGGCTACCATCGGAAAATTCAGTCTGCTCACCGAAACGTCGAACAATGGCATCAGACTGATTGATTTCTCTGCGGCCAAAAATATGGTAGTTTGCAGCACTAGATTTGACCATAAAAATATTCATAAGCCAACATGGTTATCTCCAGACGAGGAATCAGATAGATCATGTGGTAGTCGATGGAAGGCACGCATCGAGTGTTCTGGACGTATGAGTGATTAGGGGTGCGAACATTGACTCCGATCACTTCCTTACCGCAGTTAAGGTACGCACAAGGCTAAGCATGGCGAAAAACGTACGTAACCAGGCACAACGAAAGCTGGACATCGGTTAACTGCGGACAATTGAGGTAGAGGACACCTACTCAAACCACCTAACTCAACTGCTACGGAATGCTCCAACCCCTGATAATATAACCTCGCAGTGGCAATATATAGCCGACTCCTTAGAACGGGCTACGAGAAGCGTACTTGGGTACTCAAAGCCGTCTCAAGAAGATGCCTGGTATGATGATTAATGTCGCAATGCTACCAGAGAGATAATTGCTGCATACAGGGCGAAACTGCAGCCAATGGCAACGCGAGCTGTTCGTGAACGGCATAGGGAGAAGAGACGAGAGGCAACACGTTTTTTTAGACGGAAAAAGAAGGAGCTGAAGAAGCGACAGGATGAGTGCACAGAGTTGCTCCGAAGTTGAGGGGGAAGCCCGAAAATTCTACCACAGAGTTAAGGCGAGAATGCATGGTGCAGGGTTGCCCTCCCGCAAGGACAGCGATGGCCGGCTAGTGATGGACCCGGATAACGTTCTTAAGATATGGAGAGATCATTTCAGAAATTTATTGGATACATAGACACCACTCCAGAAGACCCCGCTCCAATCTATGACGATGGTATTAACTGTCCACCTCCGAGCCAGAGCGAGATACATGTGGCAATATCCCGCCTTAGAAACAACAAAGCGGCTGGAGTCGATGGACTCCCTGCTGAATTGTTTGAGGCAGGCCGGGAGGAGTTGATTAGGAGCATGCATCAGCTCATGGAGAACATCTGGCTAAAGGAGAGCATAACCGGAAATTGGAGTCTCAGTCTATTATGTCCCATATACAAGAAAGGAAATCGTAGTGAGTGTAAGAACTGCCGTGGAATAAGCCTATTACCAATTGCGTACAAGGTCCTTTCGAACATATTGTGTGAACGTCTTAAGTCATTTCTAGAGAAACTAATTGGACATTATCAGTGCGGATTTAGGCCTGTTAAATCTACGACGGATCAAATATTTACCTTACGACAAATCCTGAAATAAAACTAATGAAAAGCAGATCGACATCTTCCACCTCTTTGTCGACAACAAAGATGCCTTCGACTCTCCGATAAGGAATAGCCATGCAAAGCTAATTCGACTTTCCAGATGTACCTTGGAAAACACCAAATCCTCGGTTAAGATTGGTAAAGATCATTCTGAACCATTCAACACAGAAAGAGGTCTCAGGCAGGGTGATAGTCTGTATTGTACTCGATTTAATATAGTTATGGGGAAGGTGATAAGAAAGGCTGGTGTCAACATGCCTAGCACCATATTTCACAAGAGCCACATGCCACTAGCCTATGCCGATGATATCGACATGATTGGCCGAAATCGGCGGAATGTGACTGCAGTTTTCTCATCACTAGAAAAGGAGTAGGAAATATAACATTATTATGATTTTGCGCTATGAACAACTGAAAATGGTAATTTATCAATATTTTCACGAAAAATATGCACTTTCACAAGGCCAAAACTGCCTGAAGGAGCATTCCAATGTACGATGTACTAGAGAGTTCTTAACTATTGTCTAGGCTACAATTTCTGTGTAAGTATTGGATCGAAAATCTCAATGGTTCGGCTGTTATAGGCCAAAATATCTAAAAAAAACGTTACAAAAAGTGGTGAATTTTCTACATTTTCGACTTTTTGACCATGAAAACGAAGTTTTTTCTAAGTAATATGTTCAGGGAAATTGTAATCCGAGACAATAGCTTTAACATTACTTTTGAAAACAACTCTAAATTTCAAATAGTTTACCAAATATGAGCCCAAGAAAATTTGCAAATTTTACAAAAAAAATAAAGTTTGAGAAAAAACTTCAAGTCAAAATCTGGAAGCTCGATTTTTACCGTAGACGTATGGTCTAGTGGACTTGTTTGCTCAGTACAATACCAAGAATCAGAAACGCGAAGCGCCCATTAAGATTTTTTAGATACCAGATGTGTATGGGAGGTACCAGATGGGGCGTGGCTAGACTTCCAGTTTTTTTTCTCCAAAACTGTATCCTGCTATAGCTTTACTAAATAAAGAATTTGGGTACGATAGCGTTGGATTTTTGATATTATTACTTCATCTCTGAAGTGGGCGAAAAGGTACATTTGTATGGGAGGTACCAGAAGGGGCGTGGTCATGTAGGCCATTTTCAGTACCGTAGGTGGTTTGGGGGAAATATTAACCTACGCAAAGTTTCAAAACAATTGGTTGCGTCTTTCGAAAATTATCGTGCGTACCAGCCGAACAGCCAGACAGACAGATAGACGGACATGGCTCAAACGGCTTAAAAAGTCATGAATCGAATTTGGTTCAAAAAAACCTAGGGTTTAAAGTGATTCCTTCTATGTGTTACACTTTTGGGTCGTATCAAACGATATAAAATAAGTTTTTTTGGACATTTGAAATTTTAGGCCTCAATTCTTGAGCGATTTTCAAAATTCTTTTTTTTTTGTATTATTGGAAACAAAATTGTGCACAGAATATACTTTTTTTTTATTCTGCATTCGATACCAAAAATCAAAAAATCATGAACTGACCTCAATTAATGTGGACATATGTTACAAATTAAACTCAGTGAAAAAATAAGACAACACATTTTTTTTTTGCTTAACTGCAAGTAGATATGTGGGGGCACCATTTTCACACTTTAACTCGGTGTACTGCTCATAATAATTGTCCGATTAGAACAAAACCTAAGCCAAATCGGTGAAGTTCGCCATGCAATTTTTTTGCAAATGTATCAAAATAATGCAGTTTTAAACTTTGATAAAGTACATTTTTGTGTTTACAAGTAGGCTAATTGGTAAGGAATTCGGAATATTCTGTGCGCAGTTTTGTTTCCAATAATACAAAAAAGGAATCTTCAAAATATGTTAAGAATTGCGGCCTAAAATTTCAAATGTCCAAAAAAACTTTTTTTTCCTCACTATGCGATAATAGACATACAAAACCTGGGAGTATTCGCGAGAAAAGCACTCCGAATGGAATAAATGGACCTATGTGTGTCGACTACGTCCTTTACAACTAGGTGCAATGCTCCTTAGTTTCTTCCTCTCTCGTTAATTTCTATAACGAACTCAAGTAAAGATATTCACACAAAAAATGAAAATGAAACTAAAAAACACGACTCATTCCCTCGAATCCTATTCATCATATTATTTTTTTAAGGCGATATATTTTTTGGTTATATTCTTTTAAATTTAACAAAAAACTATAATTGTGCACCACTTTGAGGCAATATCTTTTCAATGTTATATTAGTTTTATTAAATTTATTGTGTTAAACACTCAATAAGAGTGCGCAAATCTTTTTGCTTACCTTTTCAATATATGATGATGATACCTTTCGGGTAATCCCCCTTCCCTTTTTGTATATTCTATATTTTATTGCATTTATTTTACAAATAACAATACTTAATTTAACTTAGGTCTAAAACAAAAATTTCACGCGATAAAATGCAAACAAAACAATTTAAATATAGAGGAGGAATATGTGAATGAATAATGGATTTTTGTTGTTGTTGTTGTAAGATATAACTAAATTTCAGCACATAAACTTAAAACTAAGAATCAAAATAGAGAAGGAAATAATGGAACATAGAAGGGAAATAATTAATAATTAATTAATTAAGTTGAACGATAGAGATGACCTCAAAATATGTAAAATTTGTGCGTGATGCCGAAAAACTATGTCGAAAGGAGGAAAATATAATACTTTGACAAATTATTATGTAATACAAGTTCGATTCAAATATTTACATTGAACAACAAACGGAGGGTGAAATATATAAGTTTTGTTTTGTGAATTTGTACATAAAAATTACGATAAGAAATTAATAGATTAATATGAATTATAATTTTTTAACAATGAAAAAATATTACAAGAAAAATTAACAAAAAATGTATAGACGTTTTTAATAAACAAAAAAAAAATAAAACAGAATTTTTATAATTCCTAACAGCCAAAACAAGAACCTGGTATTGCACAAGTAGTGGCCTTCAATTTCATAGACTTTGAGCAAATTTTAATAGTAATACATAACTTTTGGGGAATCTAAATATAGAGATTTTTAAGACATTGCGGGAAACTCAACATTATACGATTTCTGTAAATCATTATTTTGTTAATTTTGTTTGTAAATAATAATTTTGTTTATGTAAAAGAAAATAATGATTTTTGTAAAGACAGTTTTTTTTTTATAGATTTTACACAGATGCTAACATTTACATATAAAACATTATTGGGATTACCCCAACTATTCGATCATATTAAATAATAGACAAGAGAAGACCATGCCAAAAATCTGAAAATATAAAAGTTATATCAAATCTATTTTCTTATAGTCCTCAAGTCTTACCATTATAATAGCCACCGCTATTGAGGTGCCACCTATTATAGCCGCATGATCTCTTATGAAATTCGAGGTAACATACAAACAACCCTGACTGTACAAGTTCGTAATGGTGGGGAAAATGGTGCACTCTTTACGTTGGCCTCCAAAGATTTCCTGACAGCAAGATTCAGGCACGGGACCAAAACGATTCCAATCATGCCAAGTGTCAACACCGCAACATTGGAGACGTTCTTGGGTTTGATCCCAAGCCTGAGTGATGTCACGACGGCTGCCATATAAGGCCATGGAAGAGCGCATTTCCTAGAAATAAAAAACAATTAATTATTTTCTACCTTATCTTAAACGACCGACGAAATTCTTTATATATGGCAAAAGTTGACATGTCCAGTTTACATAATTTTACATAAGCCAGCTATTTATATAGCTATTCAATAGACTTCCTAATATCTCAAACCTTCTATACTTTGCCAACATGTTCTTAGATCCGTAAAGTCACATCAAGTTAAAAAAAATCATTAAAAATAACGGACATATCTATTTTTGCCATAACGGTTAAGATATATTAGCTTTATGGGATTTTATATAACACAGTACAGCACATGATTTTGGGACTAAATTCTGAGAACTTAACGTGAAAGTAGCCCCAAAAAGAAAAAAGTTCTGCATCATTCGTTTCGTCAAGTTACATGCTGTTTAGCTGTGCACCCTAGTTATGTATTGATATGCTCCTTTTAAAATTAACCCTTTTTTTACATTTAAAACGAAGAATGAAAAGGAGAAAAGAATGAAAGAAAGCTTTTGTTGACATTTATGTTTACTGTCTATACGATTATTACCAGCGTACCACCCGTAGGTAATGCCCCCAAATCGAAATTTATACAAAAACTTATAATTTACTTGCGTTTTTGTTTCTCCCACCGTTTGGATAAATTATTATTCTTCAAATCTACTTCGAACTATCATATGTACTAAAATGTTAAATCAATATAACTTTTTTGTTTATGAAGAAAATGTAACGTTTATTTCGCAATTATTTTATAGTTTCTACAGGGCTTCAAATCTGCATCAGAAAATGTTATGATTAGGGGGGTTTTTAAAAATACAATGTTGAGAACCACTGGAATATGACGTCATATTTTTAAGTAACTATATTAATAACAAAGCTCTTGTTAATCCATCTTCAACGATATATAAAACTTAAGAATCGGACAGAGAATAACAAAGTTATGGACAAAACGTCAAAACCGGCGTTTTTGCCACGCCCATAAAAATAAAAATTTCGCACCTCCGAATTTGTTTTAATAAGACTGTTCATATAAGGCGGTAACATTCATATATTTTTTTTTCTCCATATAGATCGACCCGGCTTAATGCATATGCTTACCAAAAGCTTTCGGGGCACGTATAAAAACTTCGTGATAGGGTTAGAAAAAATAAACCCTACGGGGATCGTACTTTCTACGACCTAGCGTGCCATCCGATTAGAGTCTAGGGGTTTTCAATAGCAGGTTCATAACGGGGTTGAATATATTTAAAAGCGTACCTTCAAAATAACTACACACAAACCCCTAAAATTTTGGCACTGGAAATCGACTTAGTTTAATGGCAAAGGTCTAGTGGAGCTGACAATGTTTGTCAACGGAACGGGGGGCCAATGCCCTAAAACCTGTGAAACAGACCTCGCTATACGTTCCACTGGTCGGTTGTGTTTAAAAGGGGGTAGAGCAAAATCTCTACCGGTAGCTCTTAGGTCGCCAGTGTTCATATTGGACATATTGGAACACGAGACTTTCTCAGCATCAACTGGCGACCATCGGCAGAAATGTGCTTCTGGACTTGTAATTGAGAGACCTTGCCAGTTACAATCCAGCTAAACACTGGTTTCTGAGCGATAAGCTTTCCCTCAGCATCCTTCTGAACACCAGAGAGCATTATTTTGGAATAATTATCGGCACCCAAGAGCAATTCGGGTTCCAAAGACTCAAGTCAGCTTTTCTAATCTCAGCCAATTTCCACTGATTTATTCGAGGCGTAATGCAAGAGGTCAATCGGTGGGATATACTACGACCACGTACGCCTTTGTGGTCAGGCTGAAATTAGTATCTGTATCAGAACGAAGTGTAATGATACACATGCCATAATAATTTAATATCGTTTTGAAGTTAGTAAGTATCTTATAGAGGAATTTGTCACGTTTTCGGCTCTTTCATTTGACATAACATAAATACTATATGGTGGCGTATGATTACTTACTTACTTAAGTGGCCTGTTACAACTTACGAACGTGGTTCATAAATTTCAGGTCTGAAGTATTAAAGAATATCACACGCTTCAGTCTTCAGCGTGCGTTATCCAGTTAGTCCTACCAGATGGTTGCACGTCGCCAACCACTTGAACTTCCAACGAAGTTTTTGGTCTCGCTGCTTTGCGCCGTTCTTCACGTTCCCCTTCAAACACCTTTCTCGCTGGAGCATTTACATCCATCCTGGCAACATGTCCCAGCCATCGTAGTCTTTGGATTCTGACTCTATTAGCTACGTCGATGTCGTGGTAAAGTTCATACAGCTCATGGTTCATACGATGGTGAAACTCCATATACTCCATAATAATCGAATACTCCCATGTCCGTTGTCGTAAGCTCCCATGATTTGGCACCATACAATAGAAGGGGTAAAATTAACACCTGGTATAGCTGTTTCTTCGTATCCTGAGATAAGGTGGTGTTACTAAAGTGCTGCCGAAGTCCGTATTGGCTAGCACTATTTTCCGCTTAATTTCTTGGCTGACATTATATTTGTTCTTGTCGACGGAAGATCCCAGGTAGGTAAACTCATCTACTACCTCAAAACAATAATTTTCAACGTTGACGCTACGTCCCCAACGAGAGAACTCTTTGTCTGCGAAATCATTATTTTTGTTTTGTCCTTGTTGACCGCTAAACCCTTTTTTGCTGACTCCTTTTCTAGCGATGAGAAAACTGCAGTCACATCCCGCAGAAAATTCGGACAATGATGTCTATATCATCGTCATAGGCTAGTGGCATGTGGCTCTTGTAGAATATCTGTGCCAGACATGTTGACACCAGCCTTTCTCATCAACCATTTCTCTAACTATATTAAATAGTGTACAGGACAAGCTATCAGCCAGCCTGAGACCTCTTGCCATATTGAATGGTTCAGAGTGATCCTTACCAATCTTAACCGAGGATTTGGTGTTGTCCAAGGTACATCTGCAAAGTCGAATCAGCTTTGCAGAAATACCAAACTCAGACATGGCCTCATATAGTCTATTCCATATCGGAGAGTCGAAGGCAGCTTTGTAGTCGACAAAGAGGTGGTAGGTGTCGATCTGCTTTTCATGAGTTTTCTTCCCAGGATTTGTTGTAGAGTGAATATTTGCTCTGTCGTATATTTACCAGGTCTAAAGCCGCACTGATATGGTCCAATTAGTTTTTGTACAATTGGCTTTAGAAGTTCACACAATACGCTCGAAAGGACCTTGTACGCAATTGGTAATGGGCTTATTCCACGGTAGTTCTTACATTCACTACGATCTCCTTTCTCTTATGTGGGACATAACAGACTAAGACTCCTATCCCCGGGCATGCTCTCATCTAGCCAGATGTTCAACATGAGCTGATGCATGCTCCTAATCAGTTCCTCTCCGCCTGACTTAAACAATTCAGCAGGGAGAACATTGGCTCCAGCCGCTGCGTTATTTTTAAGGCGGGATATTGCCACAGGTATCTTACTCTGGTTTGGAGGTGGACAGTTAATAAGATTGTCGTGGATTGAAGCGGGGTCTTCTGTAGTGGTGTCCAGTATTTAGTAAATTTCTGAAATGATCTCTCCATATCTTCAGAACGTTATCCGGGTCCATCACTAGCTGGCCATCGCTGCCCTTGCAGGAGGGCAACCCTGTTCCACGCATTCTCGCCTTAACTCTGTGGTAGAATTTTCGGGCTTCCCCCTCAACTTCGGAGCAACTCTGTGCACTCATCCTGCCCCTTCTCCAGCTCTTTCTTGAGTTGCCTCTCGTCTCATCTCCCTGTGGCGTTCACGAACAGCTCGCGTTGCCATTGGCTCCAGTTTCGCCCTGTATGCAGCATCCGTCTCTCTCGTGGCATTGCGACATTCATCATCGTACCATCGCATCTTCTTGAGACGGCTTTGAGTACCCAAGTACGCTTCTCGCAGACCGTTCTATGGAGTCGGCTCTATATTGCCACTGCGAGGTAATATTATCAGGGGTTGCAGCATTCCGTAGCAGATGAGTTATGTGGTTGGAGTAGGCATTCGCTATCTCTGTGGTCCGCAGTTTACCGATGTCCAGCTTTCGTTGTGCCTGGTTACGTACGTTTTTCGCCATGCTTAGCCTTGTGCGTACTTTAACTGCGGTAAGGAAGTGATCAGAGTCAATGTTCGCACCCTAATCACTCGTATGTCCAGAACATGTATGCTTTCCATCGACTACCACGTGATCTATCTGATTCCTCGTCAATTGATCTGGAGATAGCCATGTTGCCTTATGAATATTTTTATGGTCAAATCTTGTGCTGCTAACTTCCATATTTCTTGCCGCAGAGAAATTAATCAGTCTGATGCCATTGTTCGACGTTTCGGTGTGCAGACTAAATTTTCCGATGGTAGACTCAAATGCGGTCTCTCTGCCTATTTTAGCATTAAAATCGCTTAGTACAATTTTGATGTCATGGCTGGGGCTACGGTCATATAAATTTTCTAGGCTCTCGTAGAACTTGTCTTTGTCCTCATCGCTTTTCTCTTCTGTCGGAGCAGTGGCACATATAAGTGTTATGTGGAAAAACTTTGTGTTGACTCTTATGGTGGCTATACGTTCACACATCGGGCTGAACCTTGAGACTAGGTGTCGCAGTCTCTTGCCAACCACAAATCCACATCCAAACTCGTGTTTGTCCGCATGGCCACTATAGTAGATTATCATAAGTAATATTCCACGTAAATCATACGCCACTGAGTACAACAGTTTTATTGTAACTGCTACAAAATAAACCCAGTTCAAAAGCATTTGATGAATGCAAAAGTGAAACTGTTGCTTATGTAGGGAAACCTTAAATGCACAGATTAAAGGAATTGTAATTCTTAATATTTTTAAATTTGTTTCAGCTAAATCAGACTAGTGGTTCTCGAGTTATGTCAAACATAAGAGCCTAAAATGTGACAAATTCCCCTATACGATACTTACTAACTTAAAATCGATATTAAATTATTATGGCATGTAACTTGACAAAACGAATGATGCAGAACTTCTTCTTTTAGGGGCTACTTTCACCCGCAGTTCTCAGAATTTAGTCCCAAAATCATGTGTTGTACTAAGTTATTTAAAGTCTCATTAAGCTAACATATCTTTACCGTTATGGCAAAATTTTATGTGTCCGTTTTTTAATGATTTTTTTTACTTGATGTGACTTTAAGAGCGGAAAAATGTTGTACTGTGTAATGATATCTTTGGATGTGCTAGGTTAACATAACTTTAGCTCAAATGTACTTACCTGTCTCATGGTCTGCTGGACGCGTTCCCTAAACACATAACCCAGTATGCCGCCTATCAACATGGTCACAAATACCAGCGCCACCATTATGAAATACTAAAAATAATTTAAATAAGTTTTTATTTATTTTTTCATAAAATATGATTAATCCCCTCCTTACCGTTAACAGCAAACATTTAACCTCTTTGCCTGCGCCCACACAACCCAAAAATGACAATAGGCATATGGCTACCGAGGTTACAAGCAATACATAGACAGCTCCCGAAAACAAATTTGTGCCCAGCAGTTCATTTACAAAATTTCGATCGACCAGAGTCCATAAACACAGACAGAAGACTGTGGCACCGCCAACCTTTAATAAATTGTTGCAATGATATCAATTTTATTAATATGTAAAATATTTGCAGTATAATAAAAAAAATTAGTTTTATTTGAGGTAAAGTATAAGCATGAGCACATATTTATAAAATAGTGCAAGTTTTCTTTTTACTTCGAACTTACAAATATGATAAAATTCGAGATAAATAGACTGTATTTGACAAACTGCCCGCAGCAGTCCATGCGTGAACTAAATCCCATGCTGTCGTTGTCCTGCAAAGAAAAAGAAAAGAAGGCAAATATAAAAACTTAGAAATCTATATTAGATATGATATAATATCAAATGATCGTTATTTTATACAGCCTATATATTTAGACTTACACAAAAGACCTACAGTTTATTGAGAAACTCGCAACTCAGTTTTATGTAAAAGCTTTTAATAGAAATGTCGATTGACTTGTCTACTACGAAGTTGCTGCCGACAACATCGAGAAAACCGCCGGTCAAAGAACTATAGATAGTTGTGACAGGGTTAAGCCAGGTATTGAAATTTGATATGAAATTTTATTAGTATTATTATTTTCCAAAACGAATTTTTGGGATAGTAAATGGGCAGAATAGCCCCACCCCTTCTGGTATCTCCCATACAAAATTACTAAATTTTAGATAATTAACATTTCTTTCAGAACTGCCAAACAGACTATCGGTGGATATTTAAATTTGGTCAGGTTATTTATCTTGCAATAGTAGACAAAACCTATGAAAACCGAAACCTTTGTCACACCCCTTCTGGTACCTCCCATACAAATGACCGAATTGACCCTCATAGTTTTACATACATATCTTTTTTGTAAGTAAACTGAATTCACTAAAATTTTGCGTATAATGTTCGCTTATGAAAATTGGACTCAGGAATGAATATGGACTATATCGGTTCACGACTTCTTGTTCTTTTTTTTTTGTCAAATTAATATTTCTCCTATAACTTCCAAACTGACACTTAAAGGGTAATGCAAACTGGTCGGTTAATTTATATTGTGATAGGAGGCAAAACCTCAGAAACCCTATCTATTTGAGACACCTCTTCCGGTATCTCCCATATAAATGACCGAACTCACCCTCATAGTCTTACATACATATCTTTTTTATAAGTTCACTTAATTCAGTCACATTTTGCGTACGATGATCGCTTATGAAAATTAGACTTAGGAATGAATATGGGCTATATTGGTTCACGCCTTCTGGTACCTCCCATACAAAATGACCTAATTTTGGAAATTTTATTTTTCTCCCAAAACTTCCAAACGGACACTTGGGGGGTAACGAAAATTGGTTGGTTAATTTATATTGTGATACGAGGCATCTATCTGGTTTTAAATTTAAAGTAGATAGTAATGCAGATTAATTTCATAAAAAAATCCAGAATATGAAACACATTTACTATAAAATAGGATATTTTGACTGCCACTATCTAATAATTTTAGTCCTCGCTACAAAACAAGTTATACAATATCCACTAAGATTTAGATAAAAGGACATAGGGTGATGGTATTTATTAGTCTGTTCACCTGACTGAAATTTCTGTATTGGTTTTTTTTATAATCTTTGCCACAACATCTAAATTAAAGAAATTGTTTGAAGCGATTATGGAAGATTTTATTTGTCTTAATTCGAAAATGTGAAGGCTTGTCTAAAAGCAAGGCTTTTTTGTTTTGCATTCTCTCTAGTTTTTTTTTTTGAAATTTTGACGAAAATTTTACTCTAACATTAATTTGTTCATTAACTTACACATTATTTATTTCCTCTCTAAGCAAAGAGTTCTTCTTTATTTATACAACTAGCTGGCCCGGCAGACTTCGTCCTGCCTCCAAATTATTGTAAAAGATGTTGAGTGCAGTTTAAATCTAATTCCGATTGGTTTATTACATTGGCCTTTGAAATATTTTAATTTAAAGGATGAGGTTTTCCCGACAAATTCTGTACTTCATATATTTAAAAGATAGTTATATATATTGTTGTAAGAGTAGCTAAAATGGATCAGCAGTGTCGTCCACGATATGATGAACACTTACTTATTGTTGGGCATATATTCTACAACAAAATTTTTAAGCCTATTGACTGACATATAACATTCTCCATTGGAGTAATCATAACATTTTGCCCCTTTCATATCCCAAGGAGTACGAATTTCCAAAAATCCCTTCATTTGGCTCAACAAGCCTATTAATTGGTCTTGGCTAAAAGTTCTAAATGCGGAAAACCTCTTTTGTGAAGATATCTAATTCTATAGGAAGTGCTCCGTTTGCGGTTTGGGTGACCATCTAAAGCCCATCCCCAACTTTCGCTGCAATTTTGGTTAAAATCGGTTTAACCGTTTTCACAATTAGTGGTGTCATCAAAATGGACATATATTTTAACATATATATATAGTTTTCAATAATTTTGATGTTAAAAAAATATTTTTATGTGTAATGTCATCCAATTGACATTCTCATGTCAAAAAATGCATTCATTTTAAGTTTGAGTAAAATCGGACAATCGATATAAATTTTCGAAATAATTCAGCTACAGCCACCTCAACAGAGGATCCATTTATACAAAAAAAAAAAGAAATTCTCATTATAAAACAAATATACATTCTTAATTTCAGACAAATTGTTGATTCGTAAACATTTTCATTATAATTCCACTGCGACATCTACCGGGACCATTTGTACAAAAACTACGGTCTAATGATCACACAAATATACAAACTAAATTTCAGTTAAATTAGTCTTTTCGTTAAAATTTTGATTAAAAATCCACCCAAACGCCATTGTACATAAAATTTTTCTGATGATTAAACAAACATACATTCTGAATTTCAGTAAAATTGATCCATCCATTAAAATGTTCGATATAAATACACCCCAGCGCTATCTAGCGGGTCCATTTGTACATACAATTGTTTTACATGATCAAACAAACATACATTCTGAATTTCAGTTAAATTGGTCCATTCATTCAAATTTTGATTATAAATCCACCCCAGCGCCACCTACCGGGTCCATTTGTACTAAATTTTCTAAATTTCAGTCGAATTGGTACATGCATTCAAATTTTCGATATAAGTCCACCCTAGCGGCACCTGGAGTAGATTTTTTTATTTACAAACCATCTCCTGAAAATATGGAATCGAATGAAGAAAAAATGTGCCAAATCGCTCCAGCCGTTCTCAAGTTATGGGTTCACATGCGTGGACCATTTCATTTTTAAACATATACATACATGTGTAGATTTATGAGTTACATTAAGTGGTTCTACTCTATGTGTCGTTGCCCAACACTAAATCTGCTTAACGAAAACGTATTTCCTGTTCCGTTGTTATGGTTATGCGAATACTGTTAGCTAAGACACAAACCTCCTGGTGTTTTCACCGCAGTAGTTATTTTTAAAGAGAATGCATTTCAAGTGGTGAGAATTATCTAGCAGGGAATTTAGGTGAATAACGAGAAATACCGGCTTATTCATTTCACTCATTGCTAAACCATTTGACTCATTTTGAAGTTGAAGAGGAAAAACAAAACAAGTAAGTTGAAGCGTCAACTGTCAATAAATGAAATCAAATGAAATATTTATGAATACCACGTATATTAGTATTACATGAAGAACAACCAGATTTCAGCAGTTAGGATCAGAGTCTGATAGAGTTGGCTCTTTTTGTTCTTCGAGAGATCGCTTTGTCATTAAATCGCTTGCTTAGCGCATAGTAGCAGCAGTTTGCATTCAATAATTGTCTTTTGATTTCCACGCTGACATTAATATTTTTGTTTATGGCGGAGCCAAGGTAGACAAAATCATCTACCACTTCAAAGTTATAGTTGTCAACGTTCACGCAGCGTCCCAGACGAGTGGAATCTTTGTTCGTTGACCCACTTTCACCGACTGCTTTTCAATTCTAGAGAAAGCCACAGTAACATTCCGCAATCCACGTCCAATGATATCTATATCAGCAGCATACGCGAGCAGCATGTGACTATTATTGAAGATGGTACCATTCCTGTTTACTACAGCCTTACGCATGATCATCTCCACTACGGTGTTATAGATATCGCTAGACATACTATCGCCTTGTCTAAAGCCTCTCTGGGTAGTAAATGGCTCTGTCAGATTCTTGCCAATTTTCACTGAAGACTTTGTGTCAGTCAGTGTCATCCCGCAAAGTCGTATTAGCTTCGCGGGAATACCAAACTCAGCCATAGCATCCAACAATTTCTGTCGTATCGGACTGTCAAATGCAGCTTTATAATCGATGAACAGATGGTAGGTGTCGATCTGCAATTTTTGGGTCTTCTCCAGGATTTGTCGTAGTGTGAATATTTGGTCGATTGTGGATTTACCAGGTCTTAAGCCACACTGATAAGGTCCAATCAGGTTCGCCAGAATGGGATTTAGTCTTTCACATAACACACTAGACAGGACCTTGTATGCGCAATGGGTAAAAGGCTAATCCAGCGATAGTTGGTACACTCACACTTGGGTCGCCTTTCTTAAGCACGGGACATAGGACACTCAGAATCCAATCATCGGGCATGCATTCCTTGAGCCAAATCGTGTTTATGAGCTGGTGCATGCATGTTGCCAGCTCATCGCCGCCGGCTTTAAAAAGCTCTGCCGCTAGTCCAAGGGCATCCGCAGCTTTATTATTTTAAGCCTTTCGATTGCCGAGCTGATCTCGTCTTGGATCGGTGGTGGACAATCTAGTCCGTCGTCTATGATTGGTGTGATTTCATCACTTATGCTGCCTTCGGGAACGAGTATTGATCGAAAGTGTTCCCTCTATATTGTCAGCACGCTCTGAGTGTCTGTGACCAGATTTCCGTCTCTGTCCTTATAGGTGGGGATCCCTGTTCCAAAACCTTTGCTTTTAACTTTTTGGTTTTTTGTTCGGGATTCACCTCTTTCCCTGTAATTTTCAATATCCTGGCTCTCTCGTTTCTTCCACAGACGCTTTTTCCGCCTGAACAGGCGTTTCATTTCCTTCCTTTTCTCATTATAACGCTCCGCCACTACACGCGTTGCCATTGGCTGCAGTTTTGCCCTGTATGAAGCATATTTTTCTTCAGACATTTCGAGACATTCCTTATCGTATCAGGGCTTGTCTGAGCGTGATTTTTCATAGCCCAGTACAGTCGTTGCGGCAGTGGTCATAGAATTCGAAATATGCGGCCACTGTGTGTCGGGAACATCAGAATAAGAGAGGTTTGTTTAAAGTAATTGAGAGAATTGGTTGTAGAGACATCGGCTATTTCGGTGTTGTGCAGCTTTGGGATATATAGCTTCCTTTGGGTTCGCTTACGACCTTGTTTATCATTACTTAATCGCGTGCGTACCTTGTCTGCAACTAGGTGGCGATCCGAGTCAATATTTGCACCGCGCATCACACACACGTCCATAACGCTTGAGACATGCCTTCCAGCAATTACCACGTAATCAATTTGGTTTCTTGTGTTTTGATCAGGGGATATAAGGGCATATCTAATCAGTCTAAAATCGTTATCGGAGGTGTTGTTTTGTAGACTGATTTTTCCGACTGCTGTACCAAGACCATCGAATGAGGAGAACGAAGATATAGAGCGATACCGGGATAAAGTTGAGGCCCGAAAATTTTACCACAAAGTAAAAGCAAAAGGCTACGGTAATGGGCTCCCCTCCTGTAAGGACAAGGATGGAATTCTGGTCTCAGATACGCAGACTGTGCTGCATATATGGAGAGAACACCTCCAGCAACTGCTGGTTCCAGAAGACAGCGCACGTGAAGGTATCACGCCAATTTTCGACGACGTCTTAGATTGCCCACCACCAAGTCAAGCCGGGGTACGAAGAACAATATCGCGACTGAAAAACGATAAAGCCGACGGTCTTCCGGCAGAGCTCTGATAACGAGCATGCACCAGCTCCTACGCACGGTTTGGCTTAAAGAGTGCATGCCCGACAATTGGAATGCAAGCGTATTATGTCCTGTACTGAAAAAAGGTGATCCAAGTGTGTGTTCCAATCACCGCAGAGTCAGCCTTTTACCCATCGCATATAAGGTCCTGTCGAGTGTAATATGTGAAAGACTAAAGCCAGTGTTATCCAACCTGATCGGGCCTTATCAGTGTGGCTTTAGACCTGGTAAATCAACAACTGACCAGATATTCATACTTCGCCAAATCCTGGAAAAGGCCCAAGAGAAACAGATTGACACGTACCATCTTTTCGTCGACTATAAAGCTGCCTTAGATAGCCCGATACGGCAGAAATTACTCGAAGTCATGACTGAGTTTGGTATTCCAGCGAAGCTAGTACGCCTTTGCGGAATGACGCTGACTGACACGAAGTCTTCAGTGAAAATTGGTCAGGACCTTACGGAGCCATTCTGTACCAGATGAGGCCTAAAACAAGGCGACGGCCTATCATGCGACCGCTTCAACATAGTGATGGAGATGATAAGGAGGAAAGCTGCAGACAACACGAGTGGCATGATATTTAACAAAAGCCACATTCTACTAGCGTACGCTGATGACGTAGACATCATCGGTCGAAAACTGCGGGATATGACTGCAGCCTTCTCAATATATACAGAAGGAATCAGCGAAAATGGGTCTAACGGTGAACGAGGACAAAACAAAGTTATTAGTTTGAACGAACAAAAAATCTACTCGTTTGGGAAACTGCGTGAACGTTGACAACTATAATTTTGAGGTGGTAGATAATTTTGTCTACCTAGGCTCCGCCATCAACAAAGCAAATAATGTCAGCCTCGAAATCCGGAGAAGAATCCTGCTTGCTAATAAATGCTACCACGGACTAAGCAAGCTATTCAATGACAGAGCACTCTCTCGTCGAACAAAAATCCAGCTATACCAGATACTGGTTCTACCTGTTTTAATGTATGGTTCAGAATCCTGGGTTATGACACAAGCGGATGAATCGGTTCTGGCAGTATTCGAGAGAAAAATACTCCGTAAAATATATGGGCCCATCATCGTTAACGGAGAGTATCGGCGTCATATGAATCATGAGCTGTACGACCTGTACACTGACATTGACGTGGTCAGATGCATTAAAGTGCAACGGTTGCGTTGGCTAGGTCATGTTGTACGCATGGACGAAAATGCTCCAGCTCGAAAAGTCTTCGACAATGAACTCGATGGATGGCGCAGAAAAGGGCGACCAAAACTCCGTTGGAAAGACCAGGTTACTGAGAACCTTACGGTGTGACTAACTGGAGAAGAAGCGCAGAAGATCGAGGTGCTTATAATATTTTTCTATGTGCGGTATATAATCCACTGGGATTGCAATGAAGTACCAGCTAAGTAAGTAAGTAATATTCCACGTAAATCATACGCCTCGAAGTACAACAGTTTTATTGTAACTGCTGAATATGTTTCATCTAAATCGGACTAGTGGTTCTCGAGTTATGTCAAACAAAAGAGCCTAAAATGTGACAAATTCCCCTATACGATACTTACTAACTTCAAATCGATACTAAATTATTATGGCATGTAACTTGACAAAACGAATGATGCTGAAATTTTTCTTTTTGGGTCTAATTTTACGTGCAGTTTTCAGAATTGAGTCCCAGATCAATGAGCTGAAAAATATTGTATTGTTTAAGCAAACGTACTTTTAAAATGGAGACACAACTATGGTATACTAACTGCATTTTTGGTATACTGACTGCATAGAATCCATCGCTAATATGTCAACAATAACACAGTGCAACACACTTTTTCAGGGGTGAACCAAACCAATATCAAACGATAGCATTTGACCTCAGTAACAAAACCCTAAACTCCATTTTGCTCCACTACGTCACAAATTTTTTTTACATTGGTTTGAAGTTTGAATTTTTTGGTCAAAAGTAATTTTAAAGATTATGAAAAATCATCTATAAAAGTACATTTGGGGTATTTCATGTCTTCGGAGACCTATACTAAAACATTCAGGGGAATATTTCCTCGGAACATTTTAACCCTCTAGTTGCCACCCGTGTTGGACATTACTGACCCAATTTTGAAAAACTGTTTATATGTCAACTTTGAACGAAGGTCGCGACAGTTTCGCATCGTGTCAGTGGATGAGTGTTTTTTTTCTGACAACAAGAATGGGAGAGACCAATTATTGCGAGCTCTGGATATACCCCAAATGTACTTTTATAGATGATTTTTCATATTCTTTGAATCGACTTTTGACCAAAAAATTCAAACTTCAAACCACTGTAAAAATAAATTCGTGACGTAGTGGAGCAAAATGGACTTTAGGGTGTTGATTCTGAGGTCAAATGCTATCATTTCAAATTGGTTTGGTTCACCCCCAAGACAATGTCCTTAAAATTGTGTCATAGTGAAATTAGTAAAAATCTCAATGGAATTTAGTGTAAGTAATCTATATGTAACACACGGACACACACTATATATAAACCTTTCAGATTTTTATATGCGAGAGTCTGGTTTGTAAGCCCTTGATTGATGTCATTGCATATCTGGCATATGACTTACAGATGTTCAAATTGATCATAAAATGCAAAAACAAAACAAAAACTTTGTTAAATTTTAAGCATCAAACATTGTTCCCACACCTCAACACACAAAAAGTGAATAATGAATTTTAATTGCTCATTTTATTTCAGTTAACAGGCAATGTAATTTTATATGTAAATTAAAACTGCTAAAGCACACACACATACATACATACAGAAGCACAATACATCGACCGAACAATGTTTGCAATTTTTCAGAAAATTCTACAAAAAAAAGATCCGAAACGTTATGCAGCAGCAAATTAAATTAAAATCTTTTCTCATAAGGCATGACTGAGTGATTTGTATCTTATGTCGCCCCGCCTCCCTTAATGCCTGCAACAGCAAATTGTCAAAATAAAAGTGAATGCAATTTATAAAGTCAAAATTAACTTAGATTTATTGGCAAGTGGAAGGAAATGATATTAAAGTATTTAAAATGCTGCCGTATCTAATTCGAAACATAACATACATAACGTAATCAAGTGAGATTTTTGTTGTTGTTTGAATCTACTCCAAGGTAAATTCAGTTATAAGCAGCCACAACAACACCATTTTACAATATTGACTTGAAATCAAATTCAAAAAAAAAAAATCATTCAAGTCATATGGTTGGTTGGTCATTACCGCCGTGAGTAAGTAAGTGAAGTCACTTAGTCAGTCACTCAGTCAGTCAGAGTTAAACCATTTTCAGCCATCTGATGATTTTGTTAACTGTTGACTGTTAACTGTTGCCTGCTCCTTCTCTTTCCACGCTGTGTTCAATTCAGCTGCTAATGAGTTTTTATAAAAGGGAATTTGTTTAAGTTGAAGTCATTGGATCATTGTATGTGTGTCTGTGTTGTGTACTCGCTCGCATTAAGTTAATTACAATTTCAGAATTTATTGTTGTTGTCAATTGTTGCAGTACTGGATAGGATTGTTAATACTAACTTCATATAAAACAATACTCATATGTGCGTGTGTGTGTGCACAGCTCATATATAGATATTATTATGATTCAATGATATTAAAGGCAAAACAAAAAACTCAAAATTTCATTAGTCACGTAAGAGTCAAACCAACAACAACAACAAAAATGCCAAATTAAATGTTTAATTTTGCAAAATGATCATTTTGTTTGTTGTTGTTGTTTTCTTAGTTCCTCAAGACACTTAGACAGTCACTAAAATTCTGAGAAGTCATTAAGCGATGAGCAGAAGTTTTAAAAAAAACACATACATTTGGTCAACTATGGAAAATTTACAAAACTATTACAAATTTTAAATTTTAAAAAAATTTAAAATTTAAAAAAAAAAATGTATTATTATAAATTTACAAAAAAAAATTAAAACCAGTAAGAAAGTTTCAGTCGGGCGACCCGACTTACATATACCATCACCCTCAGTAAAATAAAAAAAAATGCTATTATATTGATATTATTACTCGATTTCTAAAGTGGGTGGAGTGGTAAATTTGTATGGGAGGTACTAGAAGGGGCGTGTCTAGACTTCTAGGTTTTTCCTCCAAAACTTTATCCTGTTATAGTTTACTAAATACAGAGTTTGGGCACGATAGCGTTGGATGTATTGATATTATTACTCCATCTCTGAAGTGGGTGGAAAGGTACATTTGTATGGGAGGTCCCATAAGGGGCGCCGCTAGACTTTCTCCAAAACTTTATCCTGTTATAACTTAATAAAATACAGAATTGGGGCACGATCATGTCGAGAATATTGATATTATTACTCCATCTCTAAAGTTGGCGGCGTGGTACATTTGTATGAGAGGTACCAGAAGGGGCGTGTCTAGACATCCAGATCTTTTCTCCAAAACTTTATCCTGTTATAGCTTTACTAAATACAGAATTTGGGCACGATCGTGTCAAGTGTATTGATATTATTATTCCATCTCTAAAGTGGGCGGAAAGGTACATTTGTATGGGAGGTACCAGAATGGGCGTGTCTAGACTTCCAGATTTTTTTCTCCAAAACTTTATCCTGATTGAACTTTATTAAATACAGAATTTGGTCACGATCGCGGTAGTTCTAATAATAATATTAATCGATTTCTAAAGTGGACGGTACCAGATGTGTATGGGAGGTAACAGAAGGGGCGTGGCTAGACTTCCAATTTTTTTTTCCAAAACTTTATCCTGTAATAGTTTTACTAAGTACAGAATTTGGGTACGATCCCGTTGGGTGTATTGATATTATAACTCGGTTTCTAAAGTGGGCGGAATGATGTATTTGTATGGGAGGTACCAGAAGGGGCGAAGCCATGTAGCCCATTTGCAATACCGTAAGTACTTTTGGGGAAATTTTAACTCGTGGAAAATTTCAAGACATTTGGTTGCGTCTTTCGAAAGTTATCGTGGGAACCAGACAGACAGCCACCAGACAGACAGACATGGCTCAAACGACTTAAAAAGTCATGAATCGAATTTGGTTCAAAGAAACCTAGGGTCTAAAGTCACTCCTTTTATGTGTTACACTTTTGGGTCGTATCAAATGATATATACCTTCATCCCTAAGGGTGATGGTATAAATATTTAAACTACACAGAACAAAAATTTTTTGTAAATCAGATTTCAAAACACTTTTTCCATAGATTATGACATCCAAAACACGAAAATGTTTTTAAAAAATTTTCTAAAGTGCCGTTCCTTATACCCTCAACCTACGGGTAGGAGGGTGTATATAATTTGATACGACCCAAAAGTGTAACACATAGAAGGAATCACTTTAAAGCTTAGGTTTCTTTGAACCAAATTCGATTCATGACTTTTTAAGTAGGCCCCGCCCCTTCTGGTACCTCCTATACAAATTCATCATGCCACCCACTTTAGAAATCGAGTAATAATATCAATACACCCAACGGAATCGTATACAAATTCTGTATTCAATTAAGATATAACAGGATAAAATTTTGGAAATCTAGCCACGCCCCATCCGGTACCTTCGATACCCACCTGGTACCGCCCACTTTAGAAATCGGTGAATATTATTAAAAGACCTAACGCAATCATGTCCAAATTCCGAGTTTAGTAAAGCTCCAGCAGGATAAAGTTTTTGAGAAAATTATCTGGAAGTCTAGACACGCCCTTTCTGGTACCTCCCATACAAATGTACCACTCCGCCCACTTTAGATATCGGAGAAAATTATGATCGTGCCCAAATTCCGAGTTTAGTAAAGCTCAAGCAGGATAAAGTTTTTGAGAAAATAATCTGGGTGTCTAGACACGCTTCTTCTAGTACCTCCCATACAAATATACCACTCCGCCAACTTTAGAGATTGAGTAATAATATCAATACACCCAACGTGATCGTGCCTAAATTCTATATTTAGTAAAGGTATAACAGGATAAAGTTTTGGAGAAAAATTTTTAGGTCAAGACACGCCCCTTTGGTACCTCTCATCCAAATGTACCATTCCGCTCACTTTAGAAATCGAGTAATCTATATCTATATATATAAAAAATTGTTGCAAGTGTGACTTTATAACTCACGAACGGCTGGACCGATTTGCATAAATTTTTTTGTATGCGTTTGGGTGGCGCCCCGGTTGGTTTATATTTACAATTCGGTCCAATTGGACAAAGGGGCGTGGCACCGCCCATACAACTTGAAAATCAAAAGGGCTGTATCTCATGAACTATCAGAGGTATGAAGATGAGATTTGGTATATATGTTGTTGGAGCAGTATTAATTACAGCCAAGGTTGAAGTGGGCGGTGCCACGCCCCTATTCAAAAATCGCTCTAACGGCTTTTCTAATAGACCGATTGATACGAAAATTTTACCAAATGGTACTGTTGACCTGTTGATAGTCCCTGGCTATAAGGCTATAAAAAGTTGTGATTGGATAAAGGGGCGTGGCACCGCTGATACAACTTGAAAATCAAAAGGGCTATATCTCATAAACTATCAGAGGTATGAAGATGAGATTTGATATACATATATTTTGTTGGAGCAGTATTAATTACAGCCAGAGTGGAAGTGGGCGGTGCCACGCCCCTTTTCAAAAATCGCTCTAACGGTTTTTCTAATAGACCGATTGATACGTAAATTTTACCAAGTGGTACTGATGACCTGTAGATAGTCCCTGGCTATATTTGGTTGTGATTGGATAAAGGGGCGTGGCACCGCCCATACAATATGAAAATAAAAAGAGCTATATCTCATGAACTATAAGAGGTATGAAGATGAGATTTGTTACATATGTTGTTGTTGCAGTATAAATTACAGTAAGAGTGGAAGTGGAAGCGGTACCACACCCCTTTTAAAATAAACAGTTATAACTGTCAAAATTCCACAGTATATTGCAGTTCGCCTAGAGATATGAACAGTAAGGTGGGCCAGTTTTTTTATTCGCAAAAATTGTAACCAAATCTACGATGAATTGTTAGAAAATGTCACGAATAAACTTTGTGTGTAATATCAATTCCTAGCTCGTGCTGGGAAAGCTTAATTTAGTGCAGAAAACTTAAATTTTGATAGAAGTGTCTTAAAGCTGAAGTCTGACGCTTTCAATAATCATAGGGCAACGAACGTCACTTCTAAAAGAAGCGCAAAACGGAGTAAATAAACGAAAAATCCTTTTATCTTAAAAAAAGTATCAGCTAGGATTTTGATTCATGTAGCGATTCAGGCGAGGTGTGTGAAGTGTGATAGACTTTCATTGAGACTTTCTTTGAAAAATCCCCATGTAAAGACTACACAAGAACAATGTTTACAAATATTGCAAATTTATTTTCAAAATGCGCGTTCTGTTTTCCCTTTGTGAAGTTTATGGTGCATATACTCATCCATCTGAGCAGCTAATAGAAGCCATCGACGCTGTAGACTTAAGTGTGACAGGGGACTCGAATTTATCGAACCGACGCCGTTCTCAGCAACTCGATCTCTGCAAATGCTGAGGAAAGATCTTGGCCTATATTCATATATCCAACTGGTAGAAGAACTAAAACCAGTGGACGATCAATTGTTTTTTTTTATTTATCATGTCATTGCACATTATTTGAAGGAGAAATGGTTCCAACACGACGGCGTAAAATGCCATCACTACGTAAAGCCAAACGTTGGTGACCGAATTATCTTATAGAATGGTAATACGAGTTCAATACAAAGATAGTATTCGGAAATATTCTTGATCCATGTGAGAAGAAGACATGGCAAAAGAGGTTTTTATGGCTAAAGGCATGAAGCTTCAAACGAAATTTTCATTTTCGGTCAATAGGCGGAGAAGGCATGTCAAAAGTGTTTTTTACGCCCAAAGAGATACTTAGTATACAGACGGTTACCGCTACTACATTGAATTTTAATCTTTAACGGAATGTCTGTTTCCGATTTGTAAAATATATGACTTTGCTGATGAACTTTTTACTATCGTCATAGAGCCTATGATATTTAGAATTTATAACAACAACACTTAATTTGTTAACATTCATGTTAAGGAGTTGCTTGAAATTAGTTACATAAGTAACTATATATAACAAGTTAAAATGCAATAGCGAAGCATTGCCGGGTCCACTAGTTTTCTATAAAAATAAATCCATAAAATTTTTAATTTTTTAAAATTCTTAAAATATCTTATATTTCCATACTCATACTTTTAAAGATTCACTTGTATATATAAGTTTTGTTTTACACAATTACCCTCAGTGTCCGCTTTAAATGACGCTTATTGTGTTAGCCACCAAAACAAATTGTCGTTTTATTTTTCAAAAATTTTTATGATCATCTTGTTTTTTGTTGATTTCTGTTTTTTAAGAGTCGTCATAAATTATAAAACATCAAGAAGCGTTTAAATTTTCAACAATAACCATAAACTATAATGCACTTCATTTGTCATAGGTGTTAAATTTTTAAACAATTTCAAAAATTCACAAAAAGCAGCAGCAACAAGATGTGAGAATATTTTAAAAATAAATATTGAAAATAAAAATACGAAGCAACAAAAAATCACAACCGCAGAACATCAAGTACCTTAATGAAAAAGCTTCTTTCAACTGTCATACAATGAAGCGTATATTGAACCTATTATTAACTTCCCACACACACACATTCTTAGCTATATAGGCAACCTCCGCTACGCTAAGGCTTCACAGAGAAAAAGTGATTGTTCGTCTCGAGATTATTGAAAATTTTTGGTTAATTTTTTTTCTCGACTTTTTTTTTTGTTTGTTTGTTTGGTTTTTTGAGATACCCAACACATTAGACATTTGTTAAGGTACTATAAGTTGGCTGCAGATTTGCTCGTTTGCGATGGTGAATACCTAAAGTATTCTGTTGTATGTTTATACAAAATTATCCACACTGAGAGACTCAAGCGTTGTTGTTGGCTAGAGGAGGAAAAGGAAGAGTACGGGGGAACTATACATTAAGTACATTTAACCATGACCTACATTTCGAATAAAAAAAAAACAAACACTCTATTACCAAGCTCCACCAACCACCACCTTCCCCAGCCGCAGCACCTCTCGATCTACATCACCCAAAACACACAATCCGTAGCCGAGTGCCAAACATAAACAATGCCACCTCAAAGCAATTCCATACACATGTCGACAATGTCGGTTGGTCTGTTGGGGTCTCTACTCAACGTTATTAACCACTGCCGCTGTTATACGTAATAGCCCCTCGGTCGCACTGCGGCTGCTTGGCTGTTGTTGCTAGCAGTCCAACTGGCCAAAGACACTTGCGCGCATGCCAAGAAAGCTGCTCTATGTCTGCATAGAGCTAATACCCCCAGCACCCCACATACAGACGAGTGTTTGTCGTTGTTGTTGCTGTTGTTGCTAATTCACACATGTAACCATTGAAACTGAAAAGTTGGCTTCACAAATACTAAGTGCTGAAATATTTTAACCTTAGACCAGGCGATTAACTTTGGAAATCTCTTGTTTAATTGGAGAGGAGATTTTTGAGGTATGTGAAAAAAAACCCAAAAGAGGTAGAGGTAACTATAGTCAATTTTACATAATTGAAAAATTGAAAAAAACTGTGGTTACAATAACTTATTAAGACCCTTAATATTGTATTAAAATATTAAAAATTTTGTCTAGGGTCCTTTAACACCACAATATTTTTTAATCCAGCCTATCCTATCTGATAGATTATTTGTATCATAACTAAAATATTCTAGAAACCATTGTATACATGTAGTTAACTTACTGCCAAAGTTTCATTACTACCGTATGTACAGTGTACAGGCCTATATGAAACACACAGACATAGTATATATGTCCGTAGGTATGTGTGTTTTGTATGGATTCCCATACCATCTATCTGTTGGAGATTAAACTTTCACAGGTAATTTCTTAGTTATCTCGGATGGTTTATAGAGTACTTTAGTGTTTGTCTTTGAAATGTCGAAAACTATTTATCCGAGTGTTTGTTAATGTTGTTTGTTACACTTAGCGCAATAAAAGTAATTTTTTTATATGATGGACTATTTATACCACAACCAAAATAGTATAGAAACCTTTGTATACATGTAGTTGACTTACTGCCAAAGTTTCATTACTATCCTACGTACAGTGTACAGGCCTATACGCAACACACATACATAGTATATATGTCCGTAGGTATGTGTGTTTTGTATGGACTCCCATACCAGCTATCTGTTTGTGATTAAACTTTCACAGGTAATTTCTTAGTTATCTGGGATGGTTTATAGAGTATTTTAGTGTTTGTCTTTGAAATGTCGAAAACTATTTATCCGAATGTTTGTCAATGTTGCTGTTGTTGCTAATTCACACATGTCAACATCGAAAACAAAATGTTGGCTTCACAAATACATACTAAATGCTGAAATATGTTAACCTTAGGCATGTATATCTATATTCATATGCCGCAACATTTGTTTGTTAGACTTCACGCTATTAAAGTAATTTTCTTATATGATGGATTTTATTTACCACAACCAAAATAGTATAGAAACCTTTGTATATATGTAGCAAACATATTGTCAAAGTTTTATTACTATCGTAGGTACAGTGTTGAGGCCTATACTAATCACACAGACATAGTTTATTCGTCTGTAGGTATGTGTGTTTTCTATGGGCTCCTATATCAGTTATCTGTTAGTGATTAAACTTTCACAGGTAATTTCTTAGTGATATGGGATGGTTTATAGAGTATTTTAGTTTTTGTTTACAGCGAAATAATAAATATATTCAGCTCTGTTTTTTTCTCTAAGAAACTTAGCTCTTTGCTACAATAAAAAAAAACTGTTGTCTTTTCTGCATATCTTAAAAATCACTCCTACAATTAGAGCAATGTGTATAAAAAGTATATATATTTAAGAGGGTTCCATCAAACATATCAACTTAATTTCTTTTTAAATAAATAACAAATAAAAACATTTTAAACAAAATACAAAAAAGCGTGACATTTTCCCGATATCGAAAGAATTAATATGGTATCATATAAAATAGAATTTTAATTGAAAAGTAGAAAAATTTATATCGTATACGGGGTGGATTTAAAGTGCAATTACATTTGAGTCGGTATCTGGTCGGATCTGGTACGAAGGGCACAACGTGCATTCTGCGCACACAAGTACTATCAAACAAAGATTCTTTGATTTAAGCGCAACGAAAGTTTTGCGCTAATTACAACATACGGCATAATAATGAAGCTCCATCGTTTCCGTTGATACGAAAATGGTTGCAGAAGATCGAGAAAACTGGTTCAACAATGAATCAATCACGATCCGGCCCACGTAGAACTTCAAGTGATCCCAAAAGCGTAGAGTATGTAAGAGAACAACATATAAGTAATATCTACTCGTAAGCGGTCTAGAGTCGCAGATGTGTCCAGAATATCGTTAAACCGCTTACTTCACAAAGTTTTATATACTTTTATATTCTTACAAAATTCAGAAATGGAAGTGTGAAGACCTTGCTCACAGGCTCTAGTTTACAAGCGAGATAATAGAAAAGTTCACCTGCTTTACATTTTTTCTCTGACACATTAATGGGAATGTATACAAGCAAAATGACATGTATTGGAGTGACACTAAGGGAATGGGGTATTTTCTAATTTGAGTCTTTCTAATTGTTATTCATTTCGGAATAACCAGAAGCTCTCTTTAGAGGTTCCCAAGCAGCTCACAACATTCGAGTGATCACGTATTCCCCGGGCAATGCCACTGAATATCCGTTCAGTGGTAGGAAATATGAGAAGGCGAAATGTTGAGTAACCTAATCGGCATGCTACCACCAAAGCGTCTTAGGAAGTAAGTAACAGAAGTTACTGAAGCTCAACACAGAGGCACTCTTAGTAGCTTTGGCAGCCCCAAGAAACACGAAGAAAAGAAAAAACAAGAATTCTATAAGTGCCTGGAGGAGCTATATGACCGCTGCCCTGCACACGACATTAAAATTATTCTGGGAGATTTTAATGCTAAAATAGAAAGGAAAGATGCTCTTGGTTCAGCAGTCGGAAAATTCAGTCTACACAACAACACCTCCGATAACGGATTTAGACTGGTAAGTATCGCGTCGGCAAGAAACATGGTTGTGAGTGGAACCACATTCACGCATAAAGATATCCACAAGGTAACCTGGATATCTCCCGATCAAAACACAAGAAATCAGATTGATCACGTTGTAATTGATGGAAGGCATGTCTCAAGCGTTATGGACGTGCGTGTGATGCGAGGTGCAAATATTGACTCGGAACACCACCTAGTTGCAGCCAAGGAATGCACACGATTAAGTAGTGCTAAAAATACTCGTAATCAAACGCAAAGGAAACTAGACATCACAAAGCTGCATACCACCGAGATAGCCAATGCCTACTCCAACCAACTCTCTCAATTACTCTCTCCCTAGTTCTGATGTTCCCCACACACAGTGGCAGCAAATTGCGTATTCTGTGACCACTGCCGCAACGACAGTACTGGGTTATGAAAAATCACGCTCAGACAAGCCCTGGTACGATGATGAATGTCGCAAAATGTCTGAGGAAATGGATTCTGGATACAAGGCAAAACTGCAGCCAAAAGCGACGCGTGCGCTGACGTAGCGTTATAAAGAGAAAAGGGGGGAGATGAAATGTCTGTTCAGACGGAAAAAGCGGCTGTGGAAGAAAAGAGAGAGACAGGATATCGAAAACTACAGGGATAGAGGTAAAGCCCGAAAGTTCTACCAAAAGGTAAAAAGTAAAGGTTTTGGAGCAGGGATCCCCACCTGTAAGGTGAGAGACACAAATCTGGTCCCGAACACTCAGAGTGTGCCGCAAATATGGAGGGAACACTTTCATTCTCTAATCAATCCCGAAGGCAGCATAAGTGACGATATCACACCAATCATGGACGACACAGTAGACTGTCCACCACCGAGCCAAAACGAGATCAGCACGGCGATCGCAAGGCTTAAAAATAATAAAGCTGCGGGAGCCGATGGACTGCCGGCAGAGACTTTTAAGGTGGGGGCGATGAGCTGGTAACATGCATGCACCAGCTCTTAAACACGATTTGGCTCAGGGAGTGCATGCCCGATGATTGGAATCTGAGTGTCCTAATTCCCATGTTTAAGAAAGGCCCATCCAAGTGTGTGTACCAACTATCGCGGGATTAGCCTTTTACCCATTGCGCATACAAGGTCCTGTCTAGTGTGTTATGTGAAAGACTAAAGCCCATTTTGACGAACCTGATTAGTACTTATCAGTGTGGCTTTAGACCTGGTTAATCCACGACCGATCAGATATTCACACTACAACAAATCCTGGAGAAGACCCAAGAAATGCAGATCGACACCTATCATCTGTTCATCGACTACAAAGCTGCATTCGACAGTCCGATACGACAGAAATTGTTGGATGCTATGGCTGAGTTTGGTATCCCCGCGAAGCTAATACGACTTTGCGAAGCTAATACGACACTGACAGACACGAAGTCTTCAGTGAAAATTGGCAAGAATCTGACAGAGCCATTTTCTACCAAGCGAGGCTTTAGACAAGGCGATAGTCTGTCCTGCGATCTTTTTAACATCGTAATGGAGGTGATTATGCCGAAGGCTGCAGTAAACAGGAATGGTACCATCTTCAACAAAAGTCATATGTTGCTCGCGTAAGCCGATGATATAAATATCATTGCGCTGTAGAGCAAGACAGGTAGAATCAGAGTGTGGGACATTGGGATTTCTGTACGTCGAGAGAGAGAGAGAGAGGAGAGAGCTTTGTCATTAATTCAATTCACTCTTGATGGCATTATTCACGCAGCGTCCCAAACGAGTACCAGACCTATTTCCGCCGATACGCCAGCATCATGTGACTTTTGTTAAAGATGGTGCCAGTCTTGTTTACTGCAGCCTTCCGCATGATCATCTCCATGATGATATTAAAGAGATCACATGACAGACTATCGCCTTGTATAAAGCCTCGCTTGATAGAAAACGGCTCCGGCAGATATGTGCATATTTTCACTGAAGAATTCGCGCCAGTCAGAGTCATCCCGTAAAGTCTGTGAGGAAACCTTTTTGATGGACTTGGCGGAAATGGCACGATGATGTTTGCTGCGGCTCAGCTCGCCGGATGGGGGGATTCTTTTCCGCTAAGGTTTCACATTTAAATAATTCGTGCCGTGTGTTTGGTCATTTTCAGGACGGGTAAACAAAAAGTATTAGGAAAAACTGAAAGGGTAAGGTTAGGATAGAGGATAAGATACTAAGGGGAACGGCGGACATTGGTATAAACAAATCTTAAGGACATGATGCCTTCAGGCTGCAAATTTATAGTTGAGGACAGATGTGGTTGTCCTACAAAGGCTTCCCACCCCTTATGGCTCTATTGGCCATCCTTGGTATCGCCAATAGCCAAACGTTTAGCGATACCCCTGCTCATCTTCCAGACTTTTCAAATGGCCGTTACATTAAACCTTTTTAAATATGAAGTCAAAACATGTTAGAGCGCATTAAACAATTAAAACTAGTACATTTATTCGTAAATACTAACAAATATATGGCTGTTTACTACAGCTTAATAATTACATACATTTATTGGCACATAATCAGAAAAAAAAACAAAACAAAAATGGAACCGTAATTTTAAAAATTAACATATATAAATATATAGGTATATGTAGTTTTTTTTTTTTTAAGTTAAGTTTAATGTTAATAAATAATTTTTTTTTTTTTTATAAACGTATATGTATATATATATATATATAACTTATAATTTTTTTTGTTTTCTACAATCTTACATGCTACAATATACATAAACCATAATACCTAACTTATATCTATCAATACATACAATTTTATTATTCCTACAATAATCTTGATGAATTCTTGTTTTTTTGTTTTTTTTTTTGTAATTTTTTTTTTTTTTTTTTGTTTTTGTACCTTTTTTTTTATTTATACATTCAATTACAATTATTTTGTTTTTTCTTTTTTTTTTCTTTGAAATAATCTACGGACAAACACATGGACTTTTACACACAAATCACGATACACATAGATTTCGGTTATATAATACTTTTTTTTTTTAAATTTTTCAATTGATTTTCCACCTCGTTACTTTTACCTTGTAAAGCTGCACTACCACGCGGTACTTGGTTACCGTCAGGTCGGTAATTTAACCTCAAAAATAGGGGGTTATTGCCAAGTGTATGTAGTGGGTATTTTAGATTGGACAGGGTGCCCGCAGCCTGTAATTCCCTTCCCTTCCACGTATTCTGGCAACTTTATTGGAATTCGATCCAGTTTGTATATAATACGCGATCTATGGTCTATGGGATCTCTGGGGCTCCGAATGGGCAATTACTTAATGCCAAAGGGCTGCTCTGGTCAATGGACCCCTAGCATTGGAAGATATATAAAACATATCATCCAATTTCGTCCTTAAAATAGTTCTCCCAGAAGGAGTTCCCTTATTAAAAATTTTCGAAATAATTCTTACCCTGTTTTTTTTTTATTTTAAATTTACAAATGCTTTTCCGGTGGTTTAAGGTGGTTTTAAAACTCGTTTTAATTACACCAACTTACAATGTTCTTTCTAAATATATAATTTTTCTTTTTTCACTTTTCTGGATATTCAATTTTTATTTTATTTATTTTTTTACATTTAGTTGAATATCGACCGACCTCACGTTTGTAATATTCAAAATGACCACGTCATTTCATTTCCCGATCTCATTCTTCGGCAATACCCCTAAAACAACCCTGTCGTAAAATTCATAATATGGCAACATTGTGCCTCAGCTGTTCAAGAAACCCAGTATTTTGTTGACGCTGATATTAAAAAGAGGAAGAGACATTTTTGCGTTTACGTTGTGGACAGACATGAGCAAATTTGAAATTTAATTATTTTTGCCGGTTTGTTAGAATTTCTGGATAGACTTACGTCACGGTCGTCACAAAGCCAAGTCTTTTCGTGCAGCCCGTGAAACGCAAAGAGTTGGGAAAGAAGATTAACTCCAGAAGAGGTGGGAAAAGGCATAGCAAAACTATACACTTTGACTTCAAAACAATCGGTGCCAATTGTTGTTCCAAATATGTGTGTAAACAAACATTCCATTTGTTTCTTGCTACCTGCGCTACACACTGTGTACCAAGTGAAGCGGTTCTTGTCACGGACAGGCATTCTGGATCTAGACCAAATATGATTCATGTACCAGGTCTGTGATCTGTCGTTTACGTTGGCTACTGAGTACGAGCTAAGTATACACATATGTATTGGGTAGATTTGTTTTTCTTTAATTTTTTTTTGTTCTCATTTACAGGTTCTCAACTATTGCCTTATTTAAAGGTATCTTCCATTCCATTGTATATGACTCGCTTTGTTAAAGGGCACACATTTCTGTCACAGATGCGCATAATGTTATTTCACGACAATGACCACAAACATGATGACCGTCTCAGTGCAATAAAACTTTATGACCTTTCCTTAATCATGTGCATTGTACTACAGTGCAAAACAAATATGTGGTGTGTGTTTATGGCGGGCGACATAGCAGTCGTGTGTGTGTGTGTGCAAGAAACTACCAAAAGGGTCATAGGAATTCATTGTAGCACCGTCGATAATGTTGAAAGCAGGTGCATGGCTGTTCGGCTGATTCTGTCTTTAATGAGATGCTATCGTAAAAGATACAGATGTTGGTGGTTGTCTCAACGGTCAAATGCCGTGAAGGAATTGTGTCCGCGGTTGTAGTGGTGACCAAAACTATTGTACCACTCGATGAACTATTTGGAAAAGATAAGTTTTATGTTTGAATATAAAAGCTATTGGTAACGACTAATATTTTCGTTTTCTTTTACAGGTCCTCGCTATTTATTATGGGTTTTTATTAATGTATTTATTTTCCTTGTTTCAGATAATGATAACAGCAAATTGTAATTTTATGGTCAATTATCTATTGAAGACAATTCCACAACAGAAACAACAATAACTTGGTGAGACAACATTTTACTACCGATTTCTGATTGTATTTTTTTCACGTTTTGTCAATTTGTTAATATTTTAAGTGTTGAGCGTGTATTATTCCAATTCGTTGGCCTTTAGGTGTTTCGACTTCATATTGGCTATTGCCAATTGCTCGTACAATACGGCATTTAAGCCAAGGTTTACAAAGTTTTGTATTAACTCCCTTTGCGAAATTACTTTGTACAAAGTTTTTTCTGTACACCTCTTGTCCAGGCTTAAAAGTAATTATTCTGCTCCTCCTATTGTAAGATTTGACATTTTTTTCGTAAGCCTCATGCATTTTTTTACGTACTTTTTGTTGAATTAACTGCATCTGTGCAGATTTTGGAAGCACTCGCAATTCTCCTTCTTCAAGAGTACCTAGTTTTCTTAAAATTTCGTAAGCTTGGGCATGTGTTATCATATTATAACCTGTAAGGGCGAAATACGGTGTCACGCCAGTAGAGGCATGTATAGTTGAACGAAGCGAACATTCTATTTTGGACAAATTTTCGTCCCATTTAGCTTGGTCAACATCCAGGTAACTTCGTATGCTGCTGAGAATAGTTTGATTAACCCTTTCGCTCGCATTTGCCTGGGGTGCGTGGATAGCAGTCCTCATATGTTTGATGCCATAAAGTTGAAGCAACTCTTTAAAAGAATCCGATGTAAATTGTTTTCCGTTATCGGAATGCAATACTTCAGGTACGCCAAATTTACAAAATATCTCATCTATGAGAAATTTATTGACGGCTTTTGTTGTTGCTTTGGACATGGGTTTTAATAACACAAATTTGGTTTGATGATCAAGAACGATAAATATGAATGTGTTACCTGAACGAGATCGCGGGTAGGGCCCTAAAAAATCAATGTAGACTTTTTGAAATGGTCTTTGTGTAATGACCTCGTTACCCATGGGTGGTCGAAGAGTTTGTTTAGGGTGTTTAATTTCTCTGCACGTATCACATTCACTAATAAAATTTTTTATTTGTTTAACCATTGATGGCCAAAAGAAAAATTCCCTAACGTTGGACAAGGTTTTGGTTATGCCGCCGTGACAGGTGTTATTTTCGTGCGATCTTTTTATTACTTCATGGGTTATGGTTGATGGTAGCCAGATTCTCCAACAATCTTCTTCGCTATCGACATCAATAGTATTGAATTTAACTCTTTTGTACACAATACCTTCAGATACTTTTAGGTCTGGTAACTGTTCACCATATTGCTCGATTGTTTGTATTAATGTTGAATATTCCTGGCTTTTGAATTCGGTAGAGTTAAAATTGATTATTGGTGAGCCGTTCACGGAGATTTCTTCCATACCTAATCTCGACAACATATCAGGAACAACGTTTTTTGTACCTTTTCTGTGCTCGATGGAAAATTTGTATCCTTGAAGTTTCAAACTCCATCTAGCCAGGCGTCCGTTCAAATCCTGTTGCCTCATAAGCCATTGCAGGCTAGAGTGGTCTGTAATCACCGTAAACTCCATTAACTCAATATATTGCCTAAATTTCTCTATTGCCAATACTACGGCCAAACATTCTTTTTCGGTTGTAGAGTAGTTTCGTTGAGCTGAATTCAATTTCCTAGAATAATATTCAATTGGATGTTCTCCGTCGGCGTTGTCTTTTTGAAAAAGAACAGCCCCTACACCTACATTCGAAGCATCGCATTGCACGTAGAAAGGCTTTTTGAAATCGGGACTAGAGAGGACTGGACTAGTAACTAGGCGTTGTTTCAGATCGTCGAATGCTTTAATGGCCTCTGGGGTTAATTGAAATTTCGGAGTCTTCTTGAGAGTGTCGGTAAGTGGGGCTGTAAGAGTAGAAAAATCTAGAATGAAGCGCCGGTACCACCCTACTGTGCCCAAAAATTTTCTTACATCTTTTTGACTCTTAGGTGGCTGAATGTTTAAAATTGCATCCAATTTTGCGGCATCGGGTTTTAACTTTCCCCCTCCTACGATGTAACCTAGGTATTTTAATTCCTTGTAGCAAAATCTTGACTTTTCCATATTAATGGTTAGTCCGGCCGCAGTCAATCTTTCCCCAACCGTCTTTAGCATTTCCATGTGTGAATCAAAATTCTGTGACACTATTAATAAATCATCGAGATAAACGAATATGCGATCTCGTAATTCTGATGGGATAACACGATCCATCAACCGGCAAAGTCGTTGGGCTGCGTTGCACAGTCCAAAAGGCATCACTTTAAATTGGTAGTGTGGTCTGCCTTGGACTGTGAACGCAGTTTTTGGTCGGCTGGATTCCTCAAGAGGAATCTGCCAAAAGGCGTCTTTCAAGTCTATTGCCGATATAAAATGAGTTTCACCTAACCGTGCAAGCAAACCGTCAATGTTAGGTAGCGGATATGCGTCTTTTTTCGATACTTTGTTTAGCTCGCGAGCATCAAGGCACAAACGATTCTTGCCAGGTTTGATTACCAACGTCACTCGATTATTCCATTCCGCATCTTTAGCTACTTCTATAACATCCAAAGAGAGCATTCTGTCCAGTTCAGCATAAATCAGATTTTGTACTGCTGGGCTCACCGGATAATATCTCATCTTCTTTGGCATAGCATCTCCTGTATCAATAATGTGCTTTTCCAGGTTCGTTTTTCCTAGTCCAAATGTTGTGTAACATCTAAAATTTTGTTTCGCGTTTTCCAAAGAGATTTTCTGTGCCGGTGTAAGATTATGAATTTTTAAATCATCTAATTCGTCACGTACAATTTCATTTATGTGTGCATTTTCCATGCTTATTCTTATTCCTAGTTTATTCCAGAAGTCATAACCAAGAATTAGTTCTTGGTTTAGGTTCGGAACTAGATAGAACAACATTTTCTCCAATCTTTTTCCACATTTTACGTCAACCATAATTTTACCTATAATAAGATGATTTTTGCCATCTGCGGTTCTTATTGTAGATTTAAAGTCCAGAATTTTTGCATTCATTTTTGAAGCATTTTCTATGCACTTACTTCCTAAACAACTTACAGACGCACCGCTGTCCATTAATCCCTTTAATGGAATATCATTTAGTTTTACCTCCATATAAGGTCGAATGTCATGTTCGCTGTTTATACAAGCGGTAGCCAATTCTCTACGTTCTTTTTTTCTGCGTTCATAACCTTGCCTTGCTTTCTGAATTTTTTTGCTGATCTCTGGTTTAAAATCTTTGAAAATTTCTTCTCTTTTTTTGTTATAATTAGCCAACCTATCCTCGTATGGCACAATTTTCCTACTGTTAGACTTGACTTTCTTTTCATTTTTCTGTTCATTGTTATTTTTGTTAAAAATTTTAATCTGTGGTTCGTTACAATTGTTTTCATTAATTTCTGAGTGATTTTTGACAATATGGGATGGTGAGTGTATTGGATCATCATATAGAGTCTTTTCGTCTCTTATGTATCCTCGATAGGTTTGTTTTTCATCTATTTCACTTTCTTTTATACTGTGGGGTTCTACTGAGCACGGTCCGTTTTCGAACATGTGGGCCCAGTCGTCACGATGTTCTTGTAGGTGTTTCCCACACATCTTGGACATTTAGGTGACGTTACGCCATCGAACCCACATTTGTAACAAAAAAGTCTGCGCTGATCCGATGCGCAATCTACAAATGAGTGTCCAGGCTGCTTACAGTTCCAACAGACAAGTTGTCGTGCTGGTAGGGCGTTTGGCTGGATTGCTTCAATTTGATAATTTGTTTCTTCAGGCAGTTGGTCATAATCTACTTCATTTATACGCCTATAATTTTGAGCTGGTTGGCGGTAGGAATTCCTCTTAGCAATATTTCGCTCTGCTCTTTTACATTCTTCTAAAAGATCGTCAATCGTTTCCAGATCTTTTGGAAATACCATTTGTACTAGACCATCTTTCAGGTTATCCTTGATTGTACGAACAAGCTCATATTCATTGATTTTTACTCGCATTTGATTTTTCAATTTAATTATCTCGGAGATATACGTCTCCGCAGATTCCGAATTCATTTGCCGTCTTTCAACAATGCGTCGTTGAATTTCGAAATCGCTTTCGAAATTTTGAAATTTTTTCAAAAAATGGTACCGTAAGTGATCCCACCGGCAGGTTGGATTTTCGTGTCTAAAATTCCAGATCCAATTATTAGCTTGTCCGAGTAAAAGGTGATGAAAACCTTTCATGAACACATCCCAAGGACAATTATAATCAGCTCGTAGAGCCTCTGCTCTAAAAACGAATTCCTCAACACTAAGAGATTTGTTCGACGGATCGAACTTTATTCCCCATTTTTCAAGCTGCAATGGAGTATGAGTATGATGTCCAGTGGACATATTGGGAACCCCATATGGTGTTTGTTGTTCTCGCTCTCTCTGTGTATTTTGTGGATATTGTTGGTGATAGGGTTGCTCAAATTGTGTATAGTGTTGATAATAGGTTTGTTGTCGCGGTCTATGTTGGGAAGGTAGCGCGTTGTTAATGTTTCGTTGCTGGTCCATCGAAGTGTTTGGTTCGGATCTCAGTGATTCCCGTACGATTCTCGGTATCATCACTGTCAGACTTTGTTCAATGTTCCTCATGATGGTGGCTTCAGCCGCTCCAACAGAAGCACTTACATAATCTCTCAGGCTTAATCCATCGCCATTTATTGGCATGTCCGGGTTGACGCTTTCTCTCAACGTTGGAAGTCTTTGGCTCTGTTGGTTTTGCATTGTTGAATACTCTCTTCTTATTCCTTGTGCTGTTAGGCTGCTGAATTCTGGGCTTGGAATAGACTCTGGCTGTTCCGGGGATGATGTGGTTTGTGGACCTTGGGGAGGGAAACGAATTGAAAGTAATGGTACTACCTCTGGAACTTGTAATGTGGTTTGATTCAACTCCGCGTTAGAAATGTTTGAACTAGATGTTGTTGTATTATTAGTATTTAACTCACGATTTTGATTTGTAATATTATTCGCGTCGATGTTCGTAGCTATTGGGTTCACGGTTACATTCTTGGCCGCGAGTCGTTCAGATGACCTAGATGGTGCTCGTTTATTTGGCATAATGTAAACGCTAGGCTTGATAAAAATGTATCTAACTTTAAACTGAAATGTCCCTAAGAAAACTTTTCGATCTTCCGAATAATTTTCGTTTAGTTCTATCCAATTGAATTCAAAGTTGACCTACGAACTTTGAAGGGTTTACAAAAGTTTTGCTATCTTTTAGATTCTTTTTTTTTTTTTTTTGGGAAAATAGGCTGAAGTTTTGTAAATGTGGACACTAAAAATATTATTGTTTTTCAAAAACTTGATTGAAAAAGATGTTTCTTGGTATTTTTATTATAATAAAAAGTGTTAAGTTCGAAACTTTATGTAAATATCGTTGTTCGATGAAAATAATATAAATTATTTTTTTTTATATGTAGTGTAGTGAGATGTTAGTAGTTAATATGTGTTAGTTAATGTTATTTACGAATATTATGTTTTTGTTACGAATTCGTGTTATAATTATGGACAAGTTCACAAATTTTGTTTATAAATTTAACATCAACGGTTAAAGTGACAAATTAAACGATATATGTTATATTTGTAATGTTATTTTATAATTACTTATGTGTTTTGTTAATTATTTCTTTTCAGATTACTATTATAATTATCGGTTTAATTTTATGTAACGGTTATTGTCAAGTCGGCTTATCGATGTAAATTGACGTTATCCTGAAGGTGCAACAATGGATTCCCAAATCGTATATTAACTTTATTCTAATGATTTAATTAGACATACATAATATTGTTGAAATGGAGCTATAATGTTGCCAAAATAAAGTATTTGTTTTTATTTAGTAAAACATAACCAATTTTGTTCATGTCGAGTGACTTCATTTTCTTTAGATTTGAATATTAGAAAAGGTTTGCATTTGTAAAGGGGGTTTACAAATACTTACATTAAAAAGTGTGAAGGGGAAAAGGAATTGTAAGGATTTAAAAGCTGGCCAATATCGTCTTTCATCATAACATATTTCAGAAGCTAATGACTTGTAGCTTTGTAGGCTTCCGATCATGACTCTAAATATGTTATAACTCCATACGAGTAGGGCAACTCTTTACTATTCAAAAACTTTCCAGAACAAGTTGCTACTCTGGCATGGTACTTTGGTACCTTCCGGGACATCCTTTATCCTTTAAGAATTTTTATAGTAAGTATTAAGGCTTTTTTAAAGGCCTTAACGTTGGGCGCCAAAATGTGAGGAAACCTTTTTGATGGACTTGGCGGAAATGGCACGATGATGTTTGCTGCGGCTCAGCTCGCCGGATGGGGGGATTCTTTTCCGCTAAGGTTTCACATTTAAATAATTCGTGCCGTGTGTTTGGTCATTTTCAGGACGGGTAAACAAAAAGTATTAGGAAAAACTGAAAGGGTAAGGTTAGGATAGAGGATAAGATACTAAGGGGAACGGCGGACATTGGTATAAACAAATCTTAAGGACATGATGCCTTCAGGCTGCAAATTTATAGTTGAGGACAGATGTGGTTGTCCTACAAAGGCTTCCCACCCCTTATGGCTCTATTGGCCATCCTTGGTATCGCCAATAGCCAAACGTTTAGCGATACCCCTGCTCATCTTCCAGACTTTTCAAATGGCCGTTACATTAAACCTTTTTAAATATGAAGTCAAAACATGTTAGAGCGCATTAAACAATTAAAACTAGTACATTTATTCGTAAATACTAACAAATATATGGCTGTTTACTACAGCTTAATAATTACATACATTTATTGGCACATAATCAGAAAAAAAAACAAAACAAAAATGGAACCGTAATTTTAAAAATTAACATATATAAATATATAGGTATATGTAGTTTTTTTTTTTTTAAGTTAAGTTTAATGTTAATAAATAATTTTTTTTTTTTTTATAAACGTATATGTATATATATATATATATAACTTATAATTTTTTTTGTTTTCTACAATCTTACATGCTACAATATACATAAACCATAATACCTAACTTATATCTATCAATACATACAATTTTATTATTCCTACAATAATCTTGATGAATTCTTGTTTTTTTGTTTTTTTTTTTGTAATTTTTTTTTTTTTTTTTGTTTTTGTACCTTTTTTTTTATTTATACATTCAATTACAATTATTTTGTTTTTTCTTTTTTTTTTTCTTTGAAATAATCTACGGACAAACACATGGACTTTTACACACAAATCACGATACACATAGATTTCGGTTATATAATACTTTTTTTTTTTAAATTTTTCAATTGATTTTCCACCTCGTTACTTTTACCTTGTAAAGCTGCACTACCACGCGGTACTTGGTTACCGTCAGGTCGGTAATTTAACCTCAAAAATAGGGGGTTATTGCCAAGTGTATGTAGTGGGGATTTTAGATTGGACAGGGTGCCCGCAGCCTGTAATTCCCTTCCCTTCCACGTATTCTGGCAACTTTATTGGAATTCGATCCAGTTTGTATATAATACGCGATCTATGGTCTATGGGATCTCTGGGGCTCCGAATGGGCAATTACTTAATGCCAAAGGGCTGCTCTGGTCAATGGACCCCTAGCATTGGAAGATATATAAAACATATCATCCAATTTCGTCCTTAAAATAGTTCTCCCAGAAGGAGTTCCCTTATTAAAAATTTTCGAAATAATTCTTACCCTGTTTTTTTTTTATTTTAAATTTACAAATGCTTTTCCGGTGGTTTAAGGTGGTTTTAAAACTCGTTTTAATTACACCAACTTACAATGTTCTTTCTAAATATATAATTTTTCTTTTTTCACTTTTCTGGATATTCAATTTTTATTTTATTTATTTTTTTACATTTAGTTGAATATCGACCGACCTCACGTTTGTAATATTCAAAATGACCACGTCATTTCATTTCCCGATCTCATTCTTCGGCAATACCCCTAAAACAACCCTGTCGTAAAATTCATAATATGGCAACATTGTGCCTCAGCTGTTCAAGAAACCCAGTATTTTGTTGACGCTGATATTAAAAAGAGGAAGAGACATTTTTGCGTTTACGTTGTGGACAGACATGAGCAAATTTGAAATTTAATTATTTTTGCCGGTTTGTTAGAATTTCTGGATAGACTTACGTCACGGTCGTCACAAGTCGTATAAGCTTTGCAGTGATACTAAACTTAGCCAAAGCATCAAATATAATTGATGTTGTATCGGACTCTCGAATGTGGCGTTATAACCGATAAACAGATGGTAGGTGGTTTCTTCTCCAGCATTTGTCGTATTGGGAATATCTGGTCGGTTGTGAATTCATCAGTTTTAAGGCCACACTGATAAGGTATAATCATGGACTTTAGTCTATCACATAACTCAGCACAGGACATAGAATGCTCAGATTCCAATCATCGGTCATGCATTCCTTTTGCCAATCGTATTTATAGGCTAGTGTATGTACGACGCCAGCACATTGTCGCCGGCCTTAAAAAGCTCTACAGGCAGACCATCGGCAGACCCATCTTTATAGTTTTTTAACTGGGCAATTGCCGTTGTGATCTCGTTTTGACTCTGTGGTGGATAATCTACTCCGTCGTCGATGATTGTCACTTATACCGCCTTCGGGAACGAGTAGAGTACGAAAATGTTTCCTCCGTATTTGCAGCTTACATGTGGCGATCCCTGTTGCAAAGCCTTTGCTTTTTATCTTTTGGTTGAACTTTTGGGCCTTACCTCTATCTCCGTAAATTTCGATATCTCTTTTTTCTTCCTTAAGCCAGTCACTCATTTAGAGTTGTAACTGGCAGTATCAACGGTTACAAGTGTGTTGATACAAATAAAAAAAACTTAATGTTCACATTTAAACCCGCATTATTCACCTGCCCTCCTTTTGATAGTTAAGACCACCAATTAAAATACAAAAATGCTAAAACTTCTTTGCTTACGTTTATGAAATAGAAATCTCGCGATTATATCAATTATTGGATAGTGACGTTTTGATGTTTTTTTTGCCCTCTCTATAGAAATCTACATGTGCATATATTAACACTTTTAGCCATTCCATCGACCATTAATTAAATATTTGCAAAGCTACATGTGACAGATTGACAATTTGGGGGTTTAAAACCCCAAGAGGTGAGGAGAGAGAAAAAAAACTACCAAACAAGAGATTTAAGTATTAAAAGTAGTGAATAAAAGACATAAAAGTGTATACATTAGGGTGGCGACAAATTAAAAAAAAACGCATAATATGAGTGGGTCACTTTCAAGACTACTTGGTGGAACGGGGCATAATACGAATTCATTTGAAAAAATTACATCAATAATTAGGCGTGAGAGGAATATCATACTTCGAAAAAGTTAATATCTAAAATTTAGAAAATTTAAAAAAATATTCCAGATAAAATCTACATTTAATATTCAATTTCAATTTGTTTCAAATAAAAATTAATTTTAACATTATGTTATTTTAACAAAACCTTAAAATCGTACATAAATAAAAAAAAACAGTACTTCCCATAAACTTTTCTAACTACAAATTAATTTGTTTAAACCATGAATATAAAAAAAAAACATTTTTTGTATAGGAATCTATATTTTTGTTGCCTCGTGCCTTGTAAGGTTATTTATCGTCTATAAAATGCGTGACTTAAACATATATCGTTTATGTATCGTATAAAATGCCTTGATATATTTTCAACAGTATGTGTTTTTGTTGTTTTTGCTAATATTGTTCAATAAATGTAACACAACAACACCGCTTAATGGCTAAAAATACTTAACATTACAAATCACTTACCCTGAGGTCACTTATAACAAATGAAGTTTTCGTAAGGCGACCAATTTTGGCGGCTTTTTAGCTGCTGCTGCTGGAACAACAACGCTACAGTGTAACAATACCAAACTGGTGCTAAAGTTGAGCGTTTTAATGTCTAATGTGTGGTAGAGAGATATGGACGGCGGTATGAAGATTAGTGAATGATAAACGTCGATACACCACAACACAAAAAGGCCAAGAAGAGACGAGACACACAAATGAACGGTGACGATGATGACGGGGATGACGGCGTTGAAGTCAACTTTAAAATAAATCACAAATTAAAAAAAAAAAACATTAAAATGGCATACATTTTTTGTTGTGACTTTTCTTTCACATTTAACATAATATTATAATAACTCGGATAGTGGTGCAAAAAAAAATGTAAATAAAAAATGTTTAATTCGCTATTTTTATCGCAGCTTTAAAGCGCAACATGCAGGTGTTGTTGTCGTCTAACTGGGTTGTTGGCGTGGTGGTGTTGTTGTTGTCGCGCTGTTAGGGGGATTTTGTGGGGCCACCGCCGAAGGAGGCTCGTTCTCATGTGAGCTTGAGAGTCCAAAAAACAAAAACAACTAACCGAAAAAAAACGAAACACGCTAAGAATTCTGATTCTGAACGAAAACGGCTTTCAATTTTATTATAATTTCATACTCAATTATGATCGAACCGGATTGAATCGAACGAACAGTTACGTCGATGTGAAACGAGTTTATGATGGTGCTGGCTGCTATGGTTGTTGTTGTTTTTGGTTTTGTTGTAGCTGCTGTCGTTGCAATTCAATGATTTAGAAACGAAAGGAAAAACCTGTATTACATGTACAGTGGGTGCTCGATACAAGGCACAACGAAAAGAACTAAATAAAATTTTAGCAAACATATTAATATTAAAAAATTTACGATTTTAAGAAAAAAAATTTATAAATTACAAAAAAAAACAGTTATACAACAGTTTAATCAAAATTTTAACAAAAACTATAAGTTTTAAATATTTTTATTTTTAAGAAACTAGAAAAAAATGGTTAAATTCAAAGAAATTTAACACTCTATTAATAAAAAAAAATTATTTTAAGCACAAAATCTAATATCGTAAATTTACGATATTTCAAAAATTTCTGAAAACTTACGGTCATTAGTGTCATATAGGTTAAAAAGCTACCAGTAATGTTGTCAACTTTTATTCTGGCGAATACTTATGCTATTAATTTTACGATATTAGAAACAAAATTGTTGGAATATAATAGATCTGAGAAATTTCATAATTAATGAATAAAAAATTTATATTCGTTTACTTAAAAATAATATATGTTTTTGTTGAGTTACATAAAATTTTACAAATAAAAAAAATTATCGTAAATTAAGAATAATGATAATTTTTTGTCTAATATAGTAAATTTACGATATTGCAAAAATTTCTGAAAACATACAGTCATTAGTCTCATATAGTTAAAAAAGCTTCCAGTAACGTAAGTTTACGATATTAGAGAAAAATTACCTATATCTTAAATTTACGATAATTTTTTTTTGGCAAAATTGTATGTAACTCAACAAAAACATATTTTTTAAATTGAACAAATATTAATTTTTTTATCATTAATTATAAAATTACTCAGATCTCTGACCGCAACAATTTTTTTCTAATATCGTAAATTTAGTGTTATACGTTTTCACCAGAGCATACGTTGCTAACGTTACTGGAATCTGTTTTTACTGTATGAGCCTAATGTCTGTCCGTTTTCAGAAATTTTCTCAATATCGTAAATTTACGATATTAGAAAATAATAGTTAGAATATATGTAATAGATCTGAGAAATTATATAATTAATTAATAAAAAATTAATATTTGTTCAGTTTAAAAACATATGTTTTTGCTGAGTTACATTAAATTTGCAAAAAAAAAAAATTATCGTAAATTAACGATATAGATAATTTTTCTCTAATATCGTAAATTTACAATATTCTGAAAATTTCTAAAAACATACGGTCACTAGTCTCTCAAAAAATTATTTTTAGCAAGAAATCTAATATCTTAAATTTACGATATTGAGAAAATTTCTGAAAACTTACGGTCATTAGTCTCATATAGTTAAAAAAAAAGCTTCCAGTAACGTTGGCAACTTATGTTCTGGCGAAAACGTATACTATTATTTTTACGATATTAGAAAAAACATTCTTTTGAATATAATAGATCTGAGTAACTATATAATTAATGAATAAATAAATAATATTCGTTTAGTTAAAAAAAAATATTTTTGTTGAGTTACATAAAATTTTGCACAAAAAAATTTTTATCGTAAATAAACGATATAGATAATTTTTCTCTAATATCGTATATTAACGATATTGAGAAAATTAATGAAAACATACATTGGTCTCATATAGTTAAAAAAGCTTCCAGTATTGTAAATTTACGATATTAGAGAAAAATTATATATTATTAATTTACGATAAAATGTCTTTTTTTGCAAAATTTTATGTAACTCAACGAAAACTTATTTTTTAACCTGAACGAATATTTATTTTTTATTCATTAATTTTAAAATTACTCAGATATATTTATATTTCAACAATTTTCTTTCTAATATCGTAAAATTAATGATATACATTTTCGCCAGAACATAAGTTGGCAACGTTACTGGAATCTGTTTTAACTGTATGAGCCTAATGACCGTCCGTTTTCAGAAAATTTCTTAATATCGTAAATTTAGAATATAAGAGAAAAATTACCTATATCGTTTATTTACGATAATTTTTTTTTTTGCAAAATTTTATGTTACTCAACAAAATCATATTTTTTTAAACTGAACGAATATTAATTTTTTAATCATTAATTATATAATTACTCAGATCTATTATATTTCAAAAGTTTTTCTTTCCTAATATCGTAAAATTAATAATTTACGTTTTCGCCAGAACATAAGTTGCCAACGTTACTGGAATCTTTTTTTAACTATATGAGACCAATGACCGTAAGTTTTCCGAAATTTTATCAATATCGTAAATTTACGATATTCGAGATAAATTATAACGTATACTATTAATTTTACGATATTACAAAAATAAATTGTTGGAATGTTATAAATATAAGTAATTTTATAATAAATGAATAGAAATTAATATTCGTTCAGTTATAAAAAATATATTTCTGTTGCTACATAAAATTTTACAAAAATAAAAAATTTATTCGTAAATTAACGATATAGATAATTTTTACGATATTGAGAAAATTTCTGAAAACATACGGTCATTAGTCTCATATAGTTAAAAAAGCTACCAGTAACGTTGGCAACTTATGTTCTGACGAAAATGTATACTATTTATTTTACGATATTAGAAAAATAGATCTGAGTAATTATAAAATTAATGAATAAAAAATTAATATTCGTTCAGTTTAGAAAATATGTTTTTGTTGAGTTACATAAAATTTTGCAAAAAAAATTGTTTATCGTAAATTAACGATATAGATAAGTTTAATATATCCTCTATTAAATTTGGTAAGGATCACTCCAAACCATTGAACACAGAAAGAGGTCTTAGACAGGTTGATAAATTGACCTGTACACTATTTACTATAGTTATGAAAAAGGTTTCGGGAGTGTAATGCAAGGTAAAGCTTCTGATCGGTTTAACTTGGTAAACCCAGAGTGATCCTTGCCAATTGCACTTCAAGTCTACTCACAGAGCACCGCATTCGTGGTACTACTGCGGACGGAGTACCTCCACGTGGTGACGCCTGGAAACGTGCCATTGACACCCGTCAGAGCACGACTAACTGTGAGGGGCGAAACATAAAACCCAGGCACGTCTGCTCAGAGTGAGCGGTACCCTGGTCAGCGTCTGACCCAGAATGGGCGGCTGTAATAAAATCCTGGCAGGTGGAGAAAACTGCGACATGGTGTGCTGGGCTTGCAACCCGCCACCGACGTTTGAACTATTGCAATGACAATAAGATAGAATAGAATAAAATGGACCCCACAAAATGGTGGCGACCACCGCAAACGAATTAAGGACCACGATTTAAGGATATGCAGCTGGAATTTTACAACACTGTATAGACTAGGTGCCTCCATCCAACTGGCGGAAGTCCTCGAAGAATACAACGTTGACATAACCGCTTTACAGAAAATCAAGTGGACGGGACACCGGTGCTCGCGCATAAGGACGTGCGACATCTACTATAGTGGCCATGCGGACAAGCACGAGTTTGGATGTGAATTTGTGGTTGGCAAGAGACTGCGACACCTAGTCTCAAGGTTCAAACCGGTGTGTGTTATGTGGAAAAACTTTGTTTTGACTCTTATGGTGGCTATACATAAGAGTCAAAACAAAGTTTTTCCACACGTATATGTGCCCATGCTCCGACAGAAGAGAAAAGCGATGAGGACAAAGACGAGTTCTACAAGAGCCTAGAAAATGTATATGACCGTAGCCCGAGCCATGATATCAAAATTGTACTAGGAAATTTTAATGCTAAAATAGGCAGGGAGACAGCATTTGAGCCTACCATCGGAAAATTCAGTCTGCACACCGAAACGTCGAACAATGGCATCAGACTGATTGATTTCTCTGCAGCAAGAAATATGGTAGTAAGGAGCACTAGATTTGACCATAAAAATATTCATAAGGCAACATGGCTTTCTCCAGATCAATTGACGAGGAATCAGATTGATCATGTGGTAGTCGATGAAAGGCACGCATCGAGGGTTTCTGGACGTACGAGTGATCAGGGGTGCCAACACTGACTCCGATCACTTCCTTACCGCAGTTAAGGTACGCAAAAGGCTAAGCATGGCGAAAAACGTACGTAACCAGGCACGACGAAAGCTGGAAATCGGTAAACTGCGGACCACAGAGATAGCGGACGCCTACTCCAACCACCTAACTCCACTGCTACGGCATGCCCCAACCCCTGATAATATTACTTCGCAGTGGCAATTTATAGCCGACTCCATAGAACGGACTGCGAGAAGCGTATTTGGGTACTCAAAGCCGTCTCAAGAAGATGCATGGTACTAGAGAGACGTATGCTGCATACAGGGCGAACTCATCTTTATAGACGGAAAAAGAGAGAGCTGAAGAAGAGCCAAGATGAGTGCACAGAGTTGCTCCGCAGTAGAGTAGAAGCCCGAAAATTCTACCAGAGAGTTAAGACGAGAATGCGTGGAACAGGGTTGTCCACGTGCAATGACAGTGATGGCCAGCTAGTGACGGATCCGCATAACGTTCTGAAGATATGGAGAGATCGTTTTGGAATTTAGAGTTGCTCCGCAGTAGATTAGAAGCCCGAAAATTCTACCAGAGAGTTAAGACGAGAATGCGTGGAACAGGGTTGCCCACGTGCAATGACAGTGATGGCCAGCTACTGACGGATCCGCATAACGTTCTGAAGATATGGAGAGATCGTTTTAGAAATTTACTGAATACGGCCACCACTCCAGAAGACCCCGATCCAATCCATGACAATGGTATTACCTGTTCACCGCCAAACCAGAGTGAGATACGTGTGGCAATATCCCGCCTTAAAAAAACACAAAGCGGCTCGAGCCAATGGTCTCCCTGCTGAATTGTTTAAGTCAAGCGGACAGGAACTGATTAGGAGCATGCATCAGCTCATGTTGAGCATCTTGCTAGAGGAGAACATAACCGGGGATTGGAGTCTCCGTCTGTTATATCCCATATACAAGAAAGGAGATCAAAGGGAATGTAAGAACTACTGTGGAATAAGCCTATTACCAATTACGTATAAAGTCCTTTCGAGCATATTGTGTGAAAGTCTAAAACCATTTCTAGAAAAACTAATTGGACCTTAACAGTAAGGCTTTAGACCTTGTAAATTTACGACGGATTAAATATTTACCTTACGACAAATCCTGGCAACAACTTATGAAAAGCAGATCGACAACTACCACCTCTTTGTCGACTTCTAAGCTGCCTTCGACTCTCCGGTAAGAAACATGCTATATAAGGCCATGTCTGAGTTTGGTATTCCTGCAAAGCTAATCGACTTTACAGATGTACCTTGGAAAACACCAAATCCTCAGTTAAGATTGGTAAGAATCACTCTGAACCATTTAACACAGAAAATGGTCTTGGACAGGTTGATAGCTTGACCTGTACACTTTTACATATAGTTATGGAAAAGGTGATGGGAAAGGCTGGTGCCAACATGTCTGGCACAGATATTCCACTAGAGCCACATGCCACTAGCCTATGCCGATAATATCGACATCATTGGCCGAAATCTGCGGGATGTGACTGCAGTTTTCTCATCGTTAGAAAAGGAGTCAGCAAAAATGGGTTTAGCGGTCAACGAGGACAAAACCAAAATAATGATTTCGTCGAACAAAGAGTCATCAAGATGGGGACGCACCGTCAACGTTGAAAATTATTATTTTGAGGTAATAGATGAGTTTACCTACCTCGGGTCTTCCGTCAACAAAACAAAAATAATGTGAGCCAAGAAATCAAGTGGAGAATAGTGCTAGCCAATAGATGTTTTTACGGACTTTGGCAGCACTTAAGTAAAACCACCTTATCTCGGGACACTAAGAAACAGCTACCAGTTGCTAATTTTACCCGTTCTGTTGTATGCTGCCAAATCGTGGGTGCTTACGACAACGGACATACAAAACTTGGGATTATTCGAGAGAAAAGTACTCCGCAAAATATATGGAGTATATGGAGTTTCGCCATTGGATGAACCATGAGCTGTATGAGCTTTAGCACGAGAACGACATATCTAAAAGAGTCAGAATCCATTAACTACGATGGCTGGGATGGATATAAATGCTCCAGCGAGAAAGGTGTTTGAGGGCGAACCTGAAGAACGGCGCAGACTAGGGAGACCCAAACTTCGTTGGAAACACTAAGTCGTTGGCGACGGGCCACCATATGGTGTGACTAACCGGAGAACGCACGCAGAAGACCAAAGCGTGTGTAATTCTTTAACACTTCAAACCTCCAATTTATGAACCACGTTCGTAAGTTGTAATGGGTCACTTAACTAAGTAAGTAAGATAATTCAAGTAATTCTTGAAGAAAAAAAACTAAAATATCATAAAAGTTGTAATCATAAAATTTAATTTTAATTTTATTATTTCAAAAAAAAAATAGGATTTCAACAAAAAATAATGTAATAAAGTATTTTTATACCCTCACTTTATGGGTAGGAGGGTATATCTCATTTGATACGACCCAAAAGTGTAACACATAGAAGGAGTCACTTTAGACCCTAGATTTCTTTGAACCAAATTCGATTCATGACTTTTTAAGTCGTTTCCATGTCCGTCTGTCCGCCTGTCTGGCTGTCCGGCTGGTGCGCACGATAATTTTCGAAAGACGCAACCAAATGTTTTGAAATTTTGCACAAGTTAATATTTCCCCACAACTGCTTACGGTATTGGATCACATGGCCACGCCCCTTTTGGTACCTGCCATACAAATGTACTCTTCCGCCCACTTTAGAAATCGAGTAATAATATCAATACACTTAACGCGATCGTTCCCAAATGATATATTTAGTAAAACTATAGCAGGATAGAGTTTTGGAGAAAAAACTGTAAGTCTAGCCACGCCCCGTCTGGTACCTCAGATACCAATCAGGTACCGCCCACTTTAAAAATCGATAAATACTATAAATGGATCCAACGCGATCGTGTCCAAAATCTGTATTTAGTAAAGCTCAATCAGGTTAAAGTTTTAGAGAAAAAATTGGAAGTCTAGCCACGCCCCATCTGGTACCTCCCACATTAGAAATCGAGTAATAATATCAATAGAATAGAAAATTTGTTGTTTTACTGAGGTTGAGGGTATATGGAAGTCGGGTTGCCCGACTGAAACTTTCTTACTGGTTTTTATTAAAAATCGATTGACTTCAATAGCTCAAGACTGCTATTATCTTATATTGGGTGATGGTATTTATCAGTCAGTTTATCTGACTGAAATTTCTTTACTGGTTTAATAAATATAATAGTACTCTTATTCTTTATAGCACACAATACCAATATAAAACTCGAAAAAAATATTTTATAATAAATATTGCAATAACTTTTCCTTGTAAAGTTCAGAATCATTTTTAAATATTTTTTTGTATGTTTTTTTTTTTGAAAATTAACATTTTTTCTATTTTTCCACAAGAAAACAACTGTGCACTCCCCTTACACTTGCCGCTGTTATCGTGTACCCACTGTAGTGTTTTACTTTCAAGAATGTTTATAGTTTCACATAGTTCATAGTCACTGTTTATTTTTTTGTTATTATTTTTTTGTTTTTGCATAAATCATTAATCCATGATTAGTTGCTTAACAATTTATCGCTCAGCATTTACATCAAATTTTTTAATGATTTTTCTTTTAATTAAATTTTTTGCGTTTTTCCCCTCGTCAAATTATCCGCCGAAACTGGGTTACATTTAAGCAAAAAAAAAACTTAAACACCAAAAACAAAACTCGTTTTAGGCCCAAACAACAACACCAACTGTTAATTATTGCATAATTGTTTCTACATAGTTTAGTTCAAATGGTGGCTGTTCAGCTGCTTTACTCTCCCCACCGACTGAGCCCCTTCGATTTGCATTTTGAAATAACAATTTTTTTTAATGGTTTTTGAAAATTGGTCGGATTTCTTTAAAACTTTTGAAAATATTTTCAAATCGCACCTTTTTCTTTGTGTATTTTTTTTTTATTTTTTAATAAAATAAATCAGTGACACCACACAGTAATTTCGGTTGTTTTTTTTTTTTGTTTCTTCGTCTTCTTTTGGCTTCACTTCGGACGCGTTTTAACCGTTTCTTTCGTATCGTTGTTTGCCGTCTTTAAGACCCGTTCGTTCTCTTTCGTTACCGTCGTACAACTAAGACTGGGAACAGTTCGGTAGCTGGGTTTTTTATAATTTCTACCAACAAAGCGGAGCTTTGTTTCGAACAAACCCACGACAGCCACAAACCCAACTCTGAACATTCATAATATACGTAGCGATCGCAGTCGCTCAGCTCAGCACAGGAACCCTGGCTGAGAGGCAATAACAACGCAAGCGCACGGAGTAAAGAGAGCTTTCGGCGTCTTACAGCTCGGCGAACAAGTGAAGTGTGAGAAATTGTTGGCTTCCCACTTTGGGTCGTAAACAGACAAAGTTGTGTGTGATGTCAAGACGGTGGTGGCAACGGCGACGACGACTGCGACGATGGCACCTTAACTGATCGTCAAAAATGTAAATAATGACAGTGAGTAGACGCAGGGTCAGGTGTGCAGCGACTTGTGCGAGCAGCTACATATGTATAAATGTCATCAAACTACTTTGGCTTTTCGAAACTCCATTACTAAAGTTCAACCAAGAACTTAAAACTCGTCGCAAATAATTCTAATCAAGATAACCAGTTAGCAATATTGTGGATTATACTTACAAAATTTATTTTTATCACAAATTATTTTGGTTTTACAAATCTCCATTACTTAAGTTAACTCAAGAACTGCAGCCTTATCGAACATTAAAAATTATGTGGTTTATACTTACAAAGTTTATTTTTATTAAAAATTTTTTAATTTTTTAAAAATTTCTGGCCGATATTGAGTTTGAATTTAAAAAAAAAAAAGGTTTCTTCCGATTTTCAAATTTAGGAATTGTGGTAAGAACATTTGTACCACAGTTAATAGTAAAATATTGCAGAATAAAAAAATGGATTTCAATATTTTGGAACTCGTCGAAAAATTTAAAATATTAACATGTATTTTAAGTAGAATTACAACCTTTAATGTTACATCAGTATTTTCTTTTTGTCGACAATGTAAATTTTCGACCTGTTCCAAAATATTGAGAACTCGTCTAAAATTTCAAAATATTAAAAAAAAAAATTGTACTCAATACAAGAAACAGGTCGAAAATGTGTGTTGTAGGTAAAAAAAAAATCTAAAAACTATTGAAATTTATATTTTACAATAAGTTAGAACTCGTCGAATATTTTTTTTATTCAATTTTATATTAAAAGTTTAAAAAACAAAATATTGTTTCGACCAGTTGCGAAATACTTACTTACTTACTTACTTAGCTGGTACTTCTATGCAATCCCAGTGGATTATATACCGCATGTAGAAAAATATTATAAGCGCCTCGATCTTCTGCGCTTCTTCTCCAGTTAGTCACACCGAGTTCTGTAAGGTTCTCAGTAACCTGGTCTTTCCAACGGAGTTTCGGTCGCCCTCTTCTGCGCCGTCCATTGAGTTCATTGTCGAAGACTTTTCAAGCTGGTGCATTTTCGTCCATGCGTACAACATGACCTAGCCAACGCAACCGTTGCACCTTAATGCGTTTGACAACGTCAATGTCAGTGTACAGCTCGTACAGCTCATGATTCATACGACGCCGATACCCCCCTTTAACGATGATGGGCCCATATATTTTACGGAGTATTTTTCTCTCGAATACCGCCAGAATCGATTCATCCGCTTGCGTCATAACCCAGGATTCTGAGCCATACATTAAGACAGGTAGAACCAGTATCTGGTACAGTTGGAGTTTTGTTCGTCGGGAGAGGGCTATGTCATTGAATAGCTTGCTTAGTCCGTAGTAGCACTTATTTGCAAGCAAGATTCTTCTCCGGTTTTATTGGCTGACTTTATTTGCTTTGTTGATGGCGGAGCCTAGGTAGACAAAATTATCTACCACCTCGAAATTTTAGTTGTCAACGTTCACGCAGTTTCCTAAACGAGTAGATTCTTTGTTCGTTGAAACTAATAACTTCGTTTTGTCCTCGGTTACCGTTAGGCCCATTTTCGATGATTCCTTCTGAATACCTGAGAAGGCTGCAGTCACATCCCGCAGTTTTGGACCGATTATGTCTACGTCATCAGCGTACGCGAGGAGCATGTGGCTTTTGTTGAATATAGTGCCACTCGTGTTTACTGCAGCTTTTCTCATTATCATCTCCATCACAATGTTGAAGAGATCGCACGATAGGCCGTCGCCTTGTTTTACGCCTCGTCTGGTATGGAATGGCTCCGTAAGGTCCTTGCCCATCTTCACTGAAGACTTCGTGTCAGTCAGGGTCATTCCGCAAAGACGTACCAGCTTCGCTGGAATACTAAACTCAGAAATGGCTTCGAGTAATTTCTGCCGTATCGGGCGGTCGAAAGCAGCTTTATAGTCGACAAAAAGATGGTACGTGTCGATCTGTTTCTCTTGGGTCTTTTCCAGGATTTGCCGAAGTGTGAAAATCTGGTCAGTTGTTGATTTTCCAGGTCTAAAGCCACACTGAAAAGGCCCGATCAGGGTGGATTACACTGGCTTTAGTCTTTCACATAGCACACTCGACAGGACCTTATATGCGATGGGTAAAAGGCTGATCCCGCGGAAGTTGGTGCACACACATGGATCACCTTTTTTCAGCACAGGACGTAATAAGCTTACATTTCAATCGTCGGGCATGCACTCTTTAAGCCAAACCGTGCGCAGGAGCTGGTGCATGCTCGTTATCAGCTCCTCGCCACCGGACTTGAAGAGCTCTGCGGGCAGACCGTCGGCACCGGTTGCTTTGTTGTTTTTCAGCCGCTATATTGCTCATCTTACCTCGGCTTGACTTAGTGGTGGGCAATCTAAGCCGTCGTCGACAATTGGCGTGATAACTTCACGTGCGCTGCCTTCTGGAACCAGCAGTTGCTGGAATTGTTCCCTCCATATATGCAGCACACTCTGCGTACCCTTGACCAGATTTCCATCACTGTCCTTACAGGTGGGGATGCCATTATCGTATCCATTTGCTCTTACATTCTGGTAATATTTTCGGGCCTCACCTCTATCCCTGTATCGCTCTATATCCTCGTTCTCCCGTTCCTTCATATGACGTTTTTTTCGCCTAAATAGCTGTCTCGCCCGTTTTGCTTTCTCCTTATGCCGTTCCCTAACAGCACGGGTTACAATAAGCTGTAGCGTTGCCCTATAAGCAGCATCCTGTTCCTCAGACGTTATGCGACATACTTCATCGTACCAGGATTCGTCTGAGCGCCGCTTTTCATATCCTAGCACGGTTGTTGCGGCGGTTGCCATGGTATGCGCAATATGCTGCCACTGTGTATGGGGAACGTCAGTAAGTGTCAATAAAATAAAAAAAATATCTAAAAACTATCGAAATTTACATTTTATAATAAGTTGGAACTCGTCGAATTTTTTTTTTAAATTAAATTTTAAATTATAGGTTGGAAATAATTAATTTCTCTAGTTTTGGAAACAAAATGTTGTTGCTCTTAATTAAAATGTTAACTTTTCGACTCGTTCTGTAATAGTAGACACTGGTCGAAAATTTGTATTGTATTGTCAATAGAAAAAATTTAAAAAAAAAAATAATTTATCAGTAAAATAAAAAGTTTGTCCTCAAAACCATTGCAATTTACATTTTATAATAAGTTGGAACACGACAAATATTTTTTTTTAATTAAATTTTAAATTAAAAGTTTGAAATAATTAATTTTTCGTGTTTTTGGAAACAACATGTTGTTGCTCTTAATTAAAATATTAACTTTCGACCAGTTCCGAAATACTAGAAACTGGTCGAAAATTTGTATTGTCGGTGAAAGAAAAACTAAAATAACTTTTGAAAAAAAAAAATTAAAAATTTTCCAATATTTTAGAACTCGTCGTAATTTTTATAGAATTTAATTAATCAAGAGTAAAATACAAGCAGTCGCCCACACCATAATTGTTATCATTTGTTTTAGAGATAATGCAAAAAAAAATAAATTTTTCGTCAAATATAAAATATTTCAAAACTCATTGATAAATTCAAGATTTTAAATGAAAGCATTACCATGAATCACAAATTTGTTCTCATAATTATTAAAATTTAAGAAACTTGTCGAAATTTTTTTGACATTAATTTGTAGCATAAGTAGAATAACATATCTTCAAGTTGGGAAAAAAAATAATTATTTATATGTTTATTATTCTGCTGCAAATTTTTAATTTTCGACAAGTTTCGAATTTCAGGAAAATTTTGAATTTGATTGGATTTGATAAACCTATAAACCTTAAATTGTTATATATAATTTTAAATTATAAATTTTTTTTTTTAATTTTTAAATTAATTTTTTCGACAAGGTTATAATATTTCAAGACTAGTCGAATTTTTGAATTTTCAATCGGTAAAATAACAAATTTGTTCTCATAACTATAGAATTTAATAATTTTCAATTTGTTAAAATTCGTCGAAAATTTTAAATTTTAAAGATAAATTTCTATTCTTATGAGAAGGAGTTTGCTATTCTTTAAATAAAAATTGTACATATTTCAAAAAGTTTCAAATTAAATTCAAATTAAAATTTTAGTAATATCGAAATTTTTACAGAATTTAATGTATCTAGAGCAAAATACAAATTTTTCCAACATCAAAATTTGCATGCTTTGTTTCGACAAATGTCTAGTATTTCGAAACTAGTCGAAAAATTCAATATATTATTTTAAAGCATCGTCATGCATCACAAATTTGTTCTAAAAACTAAATCAAGTATATTGGATATAAAAAATCTGTAAACATTAAATTTTTATATATAAATATAAAACATAAAATTTTTAGGGCTTGATTTTTAAAGGTAACGTAAATAAATTCGTTCGACGAGTTTCCAAAATTTCCAGACATGTCGAAATTTTGACTTTTCAATCGGCAGCATCAGCAAAATAACAAATTTGTTCTCATAACTATAAAAATTTAATAATTTTCAATATACTAAAACTCGTCGAATATTTAAAAAATATATTTGTGTATTTCTATGGTTATGAGAAATAGTTTTGCAAAAATTTACATATTTTGCATAGTTTCAACTACAAATTACCAAAATTACAATATTCTCGTCGAAAAATTTAATAGAAACTTAATTTATAGCATAAGTAAAATAGCATAGATTTCACCAACATCAAATTTTGCATCTGTAAAAAATTTAAATTTTTATTTTCCCATAAAATTGTGTAAAAATATGATAAACGACAAAATAAAAAAAAATTTCCCTACTCATTTATTACTTTACAAAAATGTATGCTTTGTTTTTAAAGTTCCATTTGTTTCTTACAGCAATATGATGATCTGCAGCGAGTGTAGGGTACTTTAACATATGTTATATCCAAAAATTTGTATATTAAATTTAAATACATTTTTACAAATTTAACACAAATACACACCGAGAGTTAACTTTGTTAAAATCACCTACCAACGAGTTAAGTGTTAAGTATATCATCAAAGGAAGCCTGAAATAATAAATGAAACTTGGAAAGGAACCGATCATTGCAATGAAATGATATTATCTTTTATATACTGCTTTAACGTTTTTTTTTAATTATTTTGTTTTTTAATACTTTTAATGTCCTTTTTGTTTAGTAAACTTCTAACATACAACGAAGATTTTCATCGATTTCTAAACATTACCACATTAATTTTTATTTAACATTTAATTCCATTTAATTTGAGGTTCAAATATAACTGAGGTCACGTAGTTGCACTTAAATCATCACTAAATCACATCATTTTCTTGACTAATTTTAAAGTTTTTTTTTTTTTTGTTGGTGTTTGAGGTTTTGTTTACGAATCTTTTTAAATTAATTATATGTTATTTGAAAATTTATAACATGCGGAGAAAAAAATTCACAAAGATTTAAATATATTAACGAAATTATGTAGTTAGTGCCGGTGACTCAGTGAACATGAGGGGAAGCATAACTAGAGGCAAATAATGGAAGTTTCTGGGTTTTCCAAATTAATAATCTCAATCGTCCGAAATATTACAAAAATATAAAAATATAAGAACATAAAAAATATAAAAATAATAAAATATAAAAATATAAAAATATAAAAATATAAAAATATAAAAATATAAAAATATAAAAATATAAAAATATAAAAATATAAAAATATAAAAATATAAAATTATAAAAATATAAAAATATAAAAATATAAAAATATAAAAATATAAAAATATAAAAATATAAAAATATAAAAATATAAAAATATAAAAATATAAAAATATAAAAATATAAAAATATAAAAATATAAAAATATAAAAATATAAAAATATAAAAATATAAAAATATAAAAATATAAAAATATAAAAATATAAAAATATAAAAATATAAAAATATAAAAATATAAAAATATAAAAATATAAAAGTATAAAAATAAATAAATAAATAAATATAAAAATATAATAATATAAAAATATGAAAATATAAAAATATAAAAGTATAATAATACTAGCTTTCCCGGCTCGCGTTGACCTGCTGAAAATTACACGAATTAGCTTTTTTTCTTTCTTTCTCAAAAAATCTCTTCGTATCAAACAACTGCACAATCAAATTCAGGCTGATTTTTATGAATGTATCTTTAGCCGTTTTATCTCGGTGATGGACAACTTTTTTCTCTCTTTATCTCTAAAATTACAAAAAATCCCCTCATGTTGCATAACTACCCCATGAAATAAGTATTTTTCCCCATTTTGCGATTCTACCTTTAGCCGTTTGGCATTATCCCTTTTTAGGTCTTTTTTACTCCTAAAGTACGATTGTCGGAAACCCCCTACGTGCAGCTCACTAATTAGACGGGAAGAGGCCCATATATAGATTTTTCGCAAATATGGCTTTAGCCGCTTGCTCTGGGTGATGTTACGAGTTTCATCACTTTTTGGGCCTTTTTACCGCTAAAAGTACGAATTTCGAAAAATCAATTCGTGCAGCTCTCTAATGCTTATGTGGATTTTCGCGAATATAGCTTAACCCGTTTGATCTAGCTAACGGTACCAGTTTTTTCGCTTTATGGATTTTTTAAATACCAAAAAGTACGAATTTCGAAAAATCCCTTCTTATCGACCACCTCTACTCTGTAAGAAGAATGTACCCAATGCACCCCAATTTTCATGATTCTAGGTTAAGCCGTTTAGCAATGATCAGTCAGTCAGTCAATTATTAACGCAACAATATTTTATATATTTAGATACAAATAATAAAAAAATTGTAAATATTTAAAACAAATATTAAAATATTAAGAACAACAAAAATTTTAAAATATTAAAAATAAAAAAAAAATTAAATATTAAAAATGTAAAAATTATTAAACACATCACAAATATTAGAAATATTAAAAATATTATAACTGTTAAAAATAATTAAAATTTTAAAAATATTAAAAGTATTCTAAATATTAATAAATTGATTAAAAATTAAATTATTAAAAATGCAGAAATATTAAAAATAATAAAAATATTAAAAATATTAAAAATATAAAAATATTAAAAATATTAAAAATACTAAAAATATTAAAAGTTATTAAAATATTAAAAATATTAAAAGTATTAAAAATATTGAAAAAGTATTAAAAATAATTAAACATATTAAAAATATATAAAAAAAAATATATTAAACATATTAAGAACATTAAAAATATTTAATATATATTGTAAATATTAAAAATGTTAAAGATATTAAAAATATTAAAACTGAATATGTTTTTCATTGTTCGGTTTGAGATCTGTTTTCTATTATCGCTAATAAAATTTGTTTTACAAGAGTTGTGTGAAATGTATTATGTTGACATCTAGCAGGGCAGTTAGCTATTTCGATGGTTGCCAAACCATCATCTTCAGTGCCGTTTGCTGTGACTTCTCCACTCATTATCACAACCTTAATTGTTAAAAGCTTCAAGTAATCAATGTGAAGCTCACACACACCGGTGCGAAAATGGTATCAACGAAGACCACACTTTAAAAATATTAAGAACATTAAAAATATTTAATATATTGTAAAAATTACAAATATTGGAAATGTTGAAAATGTTTAAAATATTAAAAATATTAAAAATATTAAATATATTAAAAATATTAAAAATAAAAAAAATATTAAAAATGTTAAAAATATTAATTTACGTTAAGTGTATCGAAATGATACAACAAATTCGGCTCAAGATCAGAAAAGTGTTTTTTATTTATTGTTTGATATTTTTGGTCAAATTCAGTGTGTCACGCACTAGGATGACGCGTTTCGAACTCCGTGACGAGTTCATCTTCAGACCCCTTTGTGACGAACTGAATGCACAATATATATCTACAATTATGCCAAAAATAAAAATATTACAAAAAATATTAAAAATGCCAAAAATATTAAAACTATTAAAAGTATTGAAAATATTAAATATTAAAAAAAATACTTAAAATGTATAAAATTTTAAAAATGTTAAATATATTAAAAATATTAAAAAATGTTGGTCTTCGATGATACTATTTTCGCACCGGTGTGTTTAGGCTTAACGATGGTTTCTTGAAGCATTTAACACTTAAGTTTGTGATAATGTGTGGAGAAGGTACACCTAAGGGTGATGATGAGATAGTTTGGCAACTATCGAAATAGCTATCAGCCCTGCCAGCTGTCAGCATAATCCATTTCACACAGCTCTTGTAAAACAAATTCTATTAGCAATAATAGAATAGATCTTGAACCAAACGATAAAAACATATTCATTATTTACACATATAGATCAACAATACAAAAAAAGAGCATATTAAAAATATAAAAAAGTATAAAAATATTGAAAATATATTAAAAAATAAATTAAACATATTTAAAATAAAAAAAATATTAAAAATATTAAAAATTTTAAAAAAATATAAAAAAAATTAAAAAATAAAAAAAAAATATTAAATATATAAATAATATTAAAAATAGTAAAACTATTAAAAATATTACAAATATTGAAAAAAATTAAAAATATATTTAATATAAAGAAATTATAGAAAACATAAAAATAAATTCAAAAGAAAATAATCACGGTATTTTCTTATTTAAATATTTGAAAGAAAAAGGGATAAAAATCTACAACATTTCTTAGTTTCCAAAAAAAATTACAAATATTAAAAGTATTATAAATATTAATAATTTTAAAAATATTACAAATACTAAAAATATTACAAATATTAAAAATATTAAAAATTAAAAAAAAAAACAAAAAAAAAATTTAAAAAATATCAAATATATAAATAATATTAAAAATAGTAAAACTATTAAAAATATTACATATATAGAAAAAATAAAAAATATATTTAATATAAAGAAATTATTGAAAACATAAAAATATATCCAAAAGAAAATAATCACGGTATTTTCATATTTGAAAGAAAAACAAACTATACATTATTTCTAAATTTTCAAAAATTTAAATTATCCCAAACTTGAACCACAAAAACTAAATGTGAAAAGAATTAAATTTAACAAATTGCTATTATTTTTATATATAACCATTCGCTGAACATTTCATTTCCTCCTTAACTTGCCATTTGATCGATTCATTTTAATAGTTAACCTTCTCAAATGTTCTAAAAACGCAAAACCTCCCCAAAAAAAAAACTTTGTCATCATTGTATTCCTACAACCTAATTAAACTAACTAAATGTTATTTTTTTCCCGCCTGTTGAAATAATTAATGGGTTTCACTTGTTTCCATTTCGCATTTCAGGCAATTACATGCAGGTGATCAACGAGACAACAACAACAAATACATTCAATCTCTTTAGATTTCAGATTGTAACTCATCACACACTTAGCTGAAATGAATTATACGTTGCGACAATGCGATCTACGCCCCGTAACAAATAGAAAATATATTTAAAACCTTTAAAAATTCCCATCGAAATATCAGTCGTCATATTTGACGATAAATCACATAATTGTGGTTTATTTTTGGAGGCAACGAATTCTGTTTGTGTATGTGTTTTTTTGTTGTTTCTGTTTGTATGACATGAAGTAATTTTTATTTATTTTATTTTGAGATTTTATTTTTTACAATTAAGTGTTAAAAGTTTCAACTAAATGTGGCTAAGTGTTAAATACCGTCTCTTTGAAGTCTCTGAACAAGAAACACACAAAAAAAAAACAATGAAGTTGGTTCAACGCACAGAAATGTGGGGTGTCTGCCTGCGAAACAAATTATCAGTAACAATTTAAAATGAGACCTTAACGAAATTTTCATATAATAAGCTAAGAATTTACTATGTAAATATTCAAGTGCGGGAGGAGTTTATGCTATATGTATGTATGTTTATAATACATCACATATTATTTCCAGTCTAAATCTTTGGTAGTTTTATGGGAATTTAATAAACTTGACCTTAACCGTTAAAATTTCGTAAACCCGTGTGAACTACTTGGGATCACACATGAGGATTGTAGGCAATTTGTATTTAATTAAATGTTTAAATACTTTGAAGTAATAGTATTTACAACAAAAAAAAAAAAAAACGTTTACATCACAGTGAAAAACTTTAAAATTTTTCTAATGTGTATTTAAAATATTTTTGATTTCTCAATGGAATTTGCGGCAAGACACGTAGAGAATCTCAATAAAATGTGCAGTCATATGGCAAAAGGATTATCGAAGTGGTTGGGCATTGTTCCATTTCATATTGGAAGAGATCCTGCTAGTAGTTTAACCGTGCTTATTCTCCTTTCTATGGGCTTCTCAAAACGGTCCTGGGAGTATACTAGAAGGAAGTGTTGGGGAAAGTAATCCGAAATGCATTGGATCATTTCATCCAAGCGCAGGCTATGCTTCATTGGAAAGTCAGATTCCTAAAGGGGAATACACTTTAAGAATCATATCAATCAACCTGCAGAAAGTTTTCTAACGCTAAAGTGAGTCAGCGAAATGAGGCTGAGCAATAATGTGATGCAAACCATACGGCTAATTGGCGTATTTAGATCATGTCTTGATTCCCATTCTTGTTTTTCCATCGTTGGCTAATTTGACTAGAACGACATGCGTATTGACACCATTATGTTTTATTGGAAAGTCAGATTTGTAACGGACAATACAAATGTCATTATAAAAATATATCCATCATTCGGCATCAAGGAAGGGATCTACAACCGGACGATATAGGTGTCCAAATGCTATTCGGCAAGAAGTGATATTTACTTCAAGATGGTTACGTGCAAGACATAATTCTTCTGGAATCATGGCTAACCTCCTAGTTATTTATGATAACGTCCTGGAAATGTCACTAGGTTGGCCATTGTATTACTGCGAATTCTCCTTTCAAGTGTCTTCTCAAACTGTCCTGGGAGTTTACCAAAAGGAAGTGTTAGGAGCTTAGGGATTATGATGCAAGGTAAAGCTTCTGATCGGTTTAACTTGGCAAACACAGAGTGATCCTTGCCAATTGCACTTCAAGTCTACTCACAGAGCTCCGTATTCGTAGTACTACTGCGGACGGCGTACCTCCACGTGGTGACGCCTGTCAGATCACAGCTTACTGTGAGGGGCGAAACCTAAAACACAGGCACGTCCGCTCAGAGTGGGCGGTACCCTGGCCAGCGTCTGACCCAAAATGGGCGGCTGTAATAAAATCCTGGCAGGAGGAGAAATCTGCGACGTGGTGCGCTGGGCTTGCAACCCGCCACCAATGTTTAACCTATTGCAATGAAAAGAAGTAAGAAAATAATAAAATGGACCCCCCGAATTGTTGACGACCTCCGCAAACGAATTAAGGACCATGATTTAAGGATATGCACCTGGAATGTTAGAACACAGTATAGACTAGGTGCCCCCATCCAACTGGCGGAAGTCCTCGAAGAATACAAGGCTGACATAACCGCTTTACAGGAAATCCGGTAGACGGGACTCGGGTGTTCGCGCATGAAGACGTGCGACATCTACTATAATGGCCATGCGGACAAACGCGAGTTTGGATGTGGATTTGTGGTTGGGAAGAGACTACGACACCTAGTCTCAAGGTTCAACCCGGTGTGTGAACGTATAGCCACCATAAGAGCCAAAGCAAAGTTTTTCCACATAACACTTATATGTGCCCATGCTCCGACAGAAGAGAAAAACGATGAGGACAAAGACGAGTTCTACGAGAGCCTAGAAAATGTTTGTGACCGTAGCCCGAGCAATGACCTTAAAATTGTACTAGGCGATTTTAATGCTAAAATAGGCAGGCAAACCGCATTTGAGCCTACCATCGGAAAACTCAGTCTGCACATCGAAACGTCGAACAATGGCATCAGACTGATTGATGTCTCTGCAGCAAGAAATGTGGTAGTTGACAGCACTAGATTTGCCCACAAAAATATTCATAAGGTAACATGGTTATCTCCAGATCAATTCACGAGGCATCAGATTGATCACGTGGTAGTTGATGGAAGGCACGCATCGAGTGTTCTGGACGTACCAGTGATCAGGGGTGCGAACATTGACTCCGATCACTTTCTTACCGCAGTTAAGATACGCACAAGGCTAAGCATGGCGAAATACGTACGTAACCATGCACAACAAAAGCTTGACATCGGTAAACTGCGGACCACAGAGGTAGCGGACGCCTACTCCAACCACCTAACTCAACTGCTTCGGAATGCTCCAACTCCTTATAATATAACCTCGCAGTGGTAAAATATAGCCGACTCCTTAGATCGGGCTTCGAGAAACGTACTTAGGTACTTAAAGCCGTCTCAAGAAGATGCCTGGTACGATGATGAATGTCGCAATGCCACGAGAGAGACGGTTGCTGCATACAGGACGAAATTGCAGTCAATGGCAACGCGAGCTGTTTGTGAACGGCACAGGGAGAAGAGACGAGAGGCAACTCGTCTTTTTAGACGGAAAAAGAAGGAGCTGAAGAAGAGGCAAAATGAGTGCACAGAGTTGTTCCAAAGTAGAGGGGAAGCCCGAAAATTCTACAAGAGAGTTAAGGCAAGAATGCGTAGAACAGGGTTACCCTCCTGCTAAGACAGCGATGGTCAGCTAGTGACGGACCCGGATAACGTTCTGAAAATATGGAGAAATCATTTCAGAAATTTACTAGATACGGATACCACTCCAGAAGACCCCGCTCCAATCCATGACGATGATATTAACTGTCCACATCCGAGCCTGAGCGAGATACGTGTGGCAATCTTCCGCCTTAAAAACAACAAAGCTGCTGGAGCCGATAGTCTCCCTGCTGAATTGTTTAAGGCTGGCGGTGAGGAGCTGATTAGGAGCATGCATCTGCTCATCTTGAACATCTGGCTAGAGGAGAGCATGCCCGGGGATTGTAGTCTTAGTCTGTTATGTCCCATATACAAGAAAGGAGATCGTAGTGAATGTAAGAACTATCGTGGAATAAGCCTATTACCAATTGCGTACAAGGTCTTTTCAAGCATATTGTGTGAACGTCTGAAGCCAATTGTAGAAAAACTAATTGGACCATATCAGTGCGGCTTTAGACCTGCCAAATCTACGACAGATCAAATATTCACTCTACGACAAATCCCGGAAAAAACTCATGAAAAGCAGATCGACACCTACCACCTCTTTGTCGACTACAAAGCCGCCTTCGACTCTCCGATAAGGAACAGGCTTTATAAGGCCATGTCTGAGTTTGGTATTCCTGCAAAGCTAATTCGACTTTGCGGATGTACCTTGGAAAACACCAAAACCTCGGTTAAGATTGGTAAGGAGCACTCTGAACCTTTCAACACAGAAAGAGGTCTCAGGCAGGGTGATAGCCTGTCCTGTACACTATTTAATATAGTTATGGAGAAGGTGATGAGAAAGGCTGGTGTCAACATGCCACATGCCACTAGCCTATGCCGATGATATAGACATCATTGGCCGAAACCTGCGGGATGTTACTGCAGTTTTCTCATCACTAGAAAAAGAGTCGGTAAAAATGGGTTTAGCGGTCAACGAGGACAAACCAAAAATAATGTTTTCGACGAACAAAGAGTCCTCTCGATGGGGATGCAGCGTCAACTTTGAAAATTATTGTTTTGAGTTAGTAGATAAATTTACCTACGTCGGATCTTCCGTCAATAAGAAAAATAATGTCCGCCAAGAAATCAAGCGGAGAATAGTGCTCGCCAATAGATGTTTCTACGGACTTCGAAGGCACTTTAGTAACACCACCTTATCTCGGAATACTAAGAAACTCCTATACCAGGTGCTAATCTTACGCGTTCTTTTGTATGCTGCCGAATCATGGGTACTTACGACAACGGACATACAAAACCTGGGAGTATTCGAGAGAAAAGTACTCCGAAAAATATATGGATCTATCTGTGTCGACGGCGAGTTTCGCCATCGGATGAACCATGAGCTGTATGAGCTTTAACACGACATCGACGTAGCTAAAAGAGTCGGAATCCAACGACTACGATGGCTGGGACATGTTGCCAGAATGGATGTAAATGCTCCAGCGAGAAAAGTGTTTGAAGGCGAACCTGAAGGACGACGCAGAGCAGAGAGACCCAAACTCCGTTGGAAGGACCAAGTGGTAGGCGACGTGCCACCATCTGGTAGGACTAACTGGAGAACACACGCAGAAGACCGAAGCGTGTGGAATTCTTTTGTACTTTAGGCCTCAAATTTATGAACTACGTTCGTAAGTTGGAATGGGCCACTTAAGTAAGTAAGTAAGAGCATGGTCAGACTAAAACCACTCCCACCTCCCATTCAACCCACGCCCTCCCACATATAGTAAAATGTTTTTTTTTTAAAGATGTCCGTCAAAAATTTAGTCATTTCGGTAAAATTTGTTTGCTGAGAATAACTTACCATTCCTAGTTATTATACCAAAAGTTTGGCGTCTTTTACAGCTCAGTTAAACGCGTACAGCTCATAAAACTTTAAAGTACAATCTATGCCTCTTAAGTGTCTCCGTCTTCAATTACCGAAGTGAAAACATATCATGACCCAACATATCTTGCAATATCTCACAAACTGTAAGAGGTGCAAGAAAACTGTACTGTATCTCCTTCATGTTAAATTTTGTTGTTTTATGCAAAAGTGAAATTTTTGTTTTAAAATTGTTTTGCCAAATTTTTTCGATTTTTTTGTTACAGCTCCTTCTCGATAACCGATATCGATAAACGGTTTCAGGCAAAAAAACTATGTCCCAACATTTCTTATTTTAAATAAAACCCTCATTTTTTGTTTCTAAATATTTAAACAAATTTCTCTTTTTATTATTTATTCTCTTCTTTTTAATCATTTCAAATGTTTAGCAGAATTTCAACAAATTTGTTTTTTATTCTTATTATATTTTTTTATACAAAATAACTTAATTTTACAACTAACTAATGACATAAAACTAAACAGAATTTTTCTTAATACAAAAAAAAAAAAAAAAAAAATTGTTCATTTTGGTATCAGTAGTTGTGACATAGAGAGGCGGCGTTGCCATCTACCCTATGCCATACTCAACTCATTTCAAATGAATTGTTGGTCTTAAATTAGAAAAAAAAATTTATAAAATAAACAAGATCTAAAGTATTATCTTAATACACTTACATAAAGAATACATGTCATTTCCCGCAGTAAATTTTTTACACAAATTTAAAAAAAAAAACTCATGGAACAAGATCAAAATTTTCGCTATAACAGTTACAAAAAAAATATCTATGTACATTGTTTTAAAAACTACAGTTGAAAATGTAAATTAAGTACATTTTGGAGGGGAGGGAGGGAGGGAGAGTTATTGTTATTGTTTTCTTTTTTGTCTTCATCAAATTCGTTCCAAAATAGTTGCGTATAAAAATATAGATAATTTTTTTTTATCAGTTTTATATACACATAAAAATATCAGCAAAGTTTTTTTCGTTTGAATAGTTTTTTTTTAATAGTTTTTTTTTTATTTTGTGTTGCCTTCAGTTCCGTTTCGTTCACTACTTAAGATTACATACATACGTCTTCCTGGGGGGCATATAGTTATTGCTGCTATATTTTTGTTTATGTTTTCCTACTTACAACTGACTATATAGAACCCTGAATTAGGCACTTATTAAGTTATTTTAGTTTTGTTTATTTATAGGAAATGCTAAGATGTTAGCTTATTGGTATCAGAATTTACATATTCGCAAAGGTTTGTTTGGGCTAGGCATAAGCAGATGGAATTCTGGCAATGAAGAAAGCATAAAAGCTGGAGAAAATTTGAAGTTTTAGTAATGTTCTGGATAAGAAGTGCTTGAGACTGTAGCTTAAGTATTGTTAAGTTCTTTAAAGTTCCCTTAGTGGTAGGTTTAATAATCCATTAAAAGCGTGAAAGCATTTACAAAACCGTTTTGATAGCTGACCCGATATTACATCCAGGAGATACAAGAAAACTGTTTTGTCCGTTTTTTTTTGCCTTTAAGTACGCAATCACACTATAAAAAATTTATATACCAAATCTCCTTCATGTACAATTTTCATGTACTATAAGAAAAAATATTTTTTTGTTTAAAAAAAATCTTTTGAAAATTTTTTTTAGAAGTTTTTTGTTACAACTCTTGAACGGTAAGATGTGTCGTGAAGCGGGTGTCTCTTAGTACAATTCAAATACTTAATTTAAGTGTATAATGGATGTCTCTAAAATGTCTCCCTCATCACGAACCTTTAAGTTCTATCCATCACTTAACGAAGTGCAAATTTACATTTATCATGACCCTACATTTCTGGCAATTACTCGTAATTTGTAAGAGGTGCTAGAAAACTGTTTTGTGTAGCTTTTAGTACACATTCAACTGCACAGTTTAAACTGTAATACCTGTCTATGTTGAATCTTCTTCACATACAATTTTAAGCTATTTTCAGGAAAATTAAAAAAAACATTGAAAAATTAAAAAAAAGAATTGAGTGTTTTTGTTGCAGCTCCTGAACAGTAAGACATATCGGGTAACGGTTTCGAGTATCTGTTAGTTCAACTCAAATACTAAATTTTTGTGTATAATGGATATCTCTAAAACGTCTCCCTCATCACGAACCTTTAAGTTATATCAATCTCTCAACGAAGTGCAAAAATATCGTGACCATACGATTCTGGCAATAATTCGTAATCTGTAACAGGTGCTAGATAACTGTTTTGTGTATCTTTTGGTAAACATTCAACTGCAAAGTTAAAACTTCAATACCCGTCTAAGTTGAATCTTCTTTACATACAATTTTAAGTTTTTGTAAGGAAAATTAAAAAAAATATTAAAATAAAAATTAATTTTTTTTTGTTGCAGCTCCTTAACGGTAAGACATATCGGGTAACGGTTTCGAGTATCTGTTAGTACAATTTTAATACTAAATTTTTGTATATAATTAACATCTCTAAAATGTCTCTTATATAACGAACTTTTAAATTGTATCCATCTCTCAACGACGTGCAAAAATATCATGACCCTACATTTCTGGCAATATTTCGTAACCTGTAAGAGGTGCTAGAAAACTGTTTTGTGCATCTTTTAGTGCACATTCAACTGCACAGTTTAAACTTCAATACCTGTCTATGTTGAATCTGCTTCACATACAATTTGAAGGTTTTTTTCAGAAAAATTAAAAAAAAATTTAATAAAAATTAAGTTTTTTGTTGCAGCTCTTGAACGGTAAGATATATCGGGTAACGGTTTCGAGTATCTGTTAGTATAATTCAAATATTAAATTTTTGTATATAATTAACATCTCTAAAATGTCTCTTATATAACGAACTTTTAAGTTTTATCCGTCCGTCCACGAAGAGCAAAAATATCATGACCCTACATTTCTGGCAATATTTCGTAACCTGTAAGAGGTGCTAGAATACTGTTTTGTGTATCTTTTAGTGCACATTCAACTGCACAGTTAAAACTTCAATACCGGTCTATGTTAAATCTGCTTCACATACAATTTGAAGGTTTTTTTCAGAAAAATTAAAAAAAAAATTGACAAAATTTTAAAAAATATTTGTTACAGCTCCTGAACGGTAAGAGATATCGGGTAACGGTTTCGAGTATCTGTTAGTACAATGCAAATAATAAATTTTTGTATATAATTAACATCTCTAAAATGTCTCTTATATAAGGAACTTTTAAGTTTTTTCCGTCCATCCACGAACAGCAAAAAATATTATGAGCCAATATTTCCTTGCAATATCTTGTAAACTGTAACAGGTGCTAGAAAACTGATTTATGCGTCGTTTAGTAAGCAATAAACCGAAAATTTTAAGCCATAATACATATCAATACTGAATCTAATTCATGTACCATATTCATGTATTATCCGGAAAGTGTTTAGAAATTTTTCAAAAATTGTTGAATGTTTTTCTGTTACAACTCCTATACGGTAAAAG